>CM062619.1:17495302-17627802 GCA_025617555.3 Puccinia polysora
TCACCCCGGTCAGGCAGGCCGGATTCCCACTGGCCTGCATGATCAAATTTTTCTGATCACCTAAAAATCTGAAAATCAAAAAAAAATTCCTTTTTCCGCTCCATTTGTAGTATCCCTTGTACATAGTCTAACAGGGCCCCCTGCCCATATAAGGAGGGGCTCTCCCCTGCCTTTTGGAGGGGATCATCAGCACATCCTATCACCACATCAGATCAGCACAGGCTACCTCATCATCAGCACATGGTATCCTAACACACACCACATCCTAAGATCATCAGTATCCTCTTGAAATACATCATCCGTGGGGTCTTCATTCCCCTTTATATGAGACAAAAATTTGGGTATATCTATGATTGCCCCTTGATCCTTGAGCCTCCATACCCAATCCCTTGATCCTTGATCCTTATCACCAACCAATAGCATTACTGGTTGGAGAAGAATTTGACTAATTGAATTCTTGAGTGTGTTACACCACTCCTGATCCCTTTGTCCAACCATACTGGTCCTGATCATTCTTTGATTATATCTCTGGAAACATTCACGTTTGACTGAAGAGGTTCTATAAAGCCTAAAACCTGGAGTTTTAAACCTCCCTTCATCTCTTTTGAAGTTGAATTCCGCCATGCTACTCTTGAGTCCCTTGAGAATTGTTGGGTTACAGGACCAGTATGGTTGGATAAAGGGATCAGGAGTGGTGTAACACACTCAAGAATTCAATTAGTAAAATTCTTCTTCAACCAGCAAAGCTATTGGTTGGTGATAAGGATCAAGGATCAAGGGTTTGAGTATGGAGGCTCAAGGATCAAGGGGGCAATCATAGATATACCCAAATTTTTGTCTCATATAAAGGGGAATGAAGACCCCACAGATGATTTATTTCAAGAGGATACTGATGATCTTAGGATGTGGTGTGTGTTAGGATACCATGTGCTGATGATGAGGTAGCCTGTGCTGATCTGATGTGGTGATAGGATGTGCTGATGATCCCCTCCAAAAGGCAGGGGAGAGCCCCTCCTTATATGGGCAGGGGGCCCTGTTAGAATATGTACAAGGGATACTACAAATGGAGCGGAAAAAGGATTTTTTTTTTGATTTTCAGATTTTTAGCTGATCAGAAAAATTTGATCACGCAGGCCGGTGGAAATCTGGCCTTCCTGACTGGGGTGAGATCCTTTCATCTCTTCACCTCTCCTGCGTCTGTACGTGGACGGGTGCACGCGAAAATACTGGAATCACCCACCCCTTGCCCAAAGGCGGAAGGGGTGGGAAAAGTAAATGGGCCAGACCGCCCGCGGGTGTCCGCGGGCGGTCTGGCCCATTTTCTTTTCCCGTGGTGTAACACACTCAAGAATTCAATTAGTCAAACCCATTTTCTTTTCCCACCCCTTCCGCCTTAGGAAAGGGGTGGGTGATTCCGGTATTGTCGCGCGCACCCGTCCATGTACAGATGCAGGAGAGGTGAAGAGATGAAAGGATCTCACTGCTGTTGGGCAGGCCGGATTTCCACTGGCCTGCATGATCAAATTTTTCTGATCACCTAAAACCTGAAAATCAAAAAAAAAATCCTTTTTCTGCTCCATTTGTAGTATCCCTTGTACATATTCTAACAGGGCCCCCTGCCCATATAAGGAGGGGCTCTCCCCTGCTTTTTGGAGGGGATCATCAGCACATCCTATCACCACATCAGATCAGCACAGGCTACCTCATCATCAGCACATGGTATCCTAACACCCACCACATCCTAAGATCATCAGTATCCTCTTGAAATACATCATCCGTGGGGTCTTCATTCCCCTTTATATGAGAAAAAAATTTGGGTATATCTATGATTGCCGCTTGATCCTTGAGCCTCCATACTCAAACCCTTTATCCTTGATCCTTATCACCAACCAATAGCTTTTCTGGTTGAAAAAGAATTTGACTAATTGAATTCTTGAGTGTGTTACACCACGGGAAAAGAAAATGGGCCAGAACGCCCGCGGGTGTCCGCGGGCGGTCTGGCCCATTTTCTTTTCCCACCCCTTCCACCTTTGGGCAAGGGGTGGGTGATTCTGGTATTTTCGCGCGCGCCCGTCCACGTAAAGACGCAGGAGAGGTGAAGAGATGAAAGGATCTCACCCCAGTCAGGCAGGCCAGATTTCCACCGGCCTGTGTGATCAAATTTTTCTGATCAGCTAAAAATCTGAAAATCAAAAAAAAATCCTTTTTCCGCTCCATTTGTAGTTTCCCTTGTACATAGTCTAACAGGGCCCCCTGCCCATATAAGGAGGGGCTCTCCCCTGCCCTTTGGAGGGGATCATCAGCACATCCTATCACCACATCAGATCAGCACAGGCTACCTCATCATCAGCACATGGTATCCTAACACACACCACATCCTAAGATCATCAGTATCCTCTTGAAATAAATCATCTGTGGGGTCTTCATTCCCCTTTATATGAGACAAAAATTTGGGTATATCTATGATTGCCCCTTGATCCTTGAGCCTCCATACTCAAACCCTTGATCCTTGATCCTTATCACCAACCAATAGCTTTGCTGGTTGAAGAAGAATTTTACTAATTGAATTCTTGAGTGTGTTACACCACTCCTGATCCTTTTATCCAACCATACTGGTCCTGATCATTCTTTGATTATCTCTCTGGAACCATTCACGTTTGACTGAAGAGGTTCTATTAAGCCTAAAACCTGGAGTGTTAAACCTCCCTTCATCTCTTTTGAAGTTGAATTCCGCCACACTACTCTTGAGTCCCTTGAGAAGTGTTGGGTTATTCTTGTTGGAATCAGTTATTTTTTTGCTTCTGGAGCTTCTTCAAACCATGAGCTTTGTCTTGTTCAGCCACCCACAGTTATCTGGTAACCTTCAAGCTCTTCATTGCGGAGAGTTGGGCAGGTTCATTGAGAACCTGGAGGTTGTTTGCGATTGAGTTGATCTTTCCTTAGCTTCTGCTGACAACCAGAGCCATTAGCTTGTGGGTGTTGTCACTTATAATTGCCTTTTCTTGTTGAACTCTGAACAAACCTTGACTTCTTCTATTAAAGTTTTCCCTGGCACCATCTTTCCTCAGATAGTGTTGTTTCCCCAGATACCAACTACTATAATCTTTATCCTCTTACATTTGGTCCCCCGTTTACCAGGTTCTGGACTTTGATCTTGGTTACATTTAAATATTTTTGTAACACTCAGGAGGGCAGCCCAAACAGCACCTTTCCCCTCCACAGAAATGCCATGGCCTGGCACTGTTTGGAGTCTTACACCGGCGCGGTTGGCCTTGATGTTCTGAAGACTTACAAACAAGCCAAACTCTCCCCTGACTCCGTTCAATGGCTCCAGGCCATCAAAGTGGAGTTAGAGGCCATGTCACGCCTCAATGTCTGGAAGATTGTGCCCATTCTGGTTGGTACCAAGCTGCTCAACATGGTCTGGGTATTCAAGAAGAAGCTTCACGAGCTTGGAAAGTTGCTCAAATTCAAGGCATGTCTCTGACCGCAGGGGAACAAACAAGATGAGGAGGACTACGACGTCACCTACGATCCCACCGGTTGGTTGACTGCCCTCTGCGCAGCAATCTCCATAGGCCTTGCAAAAGGATACAAAATTCATCAGATGGATGCCAAGAATGCCTTCCTCAATGGTGATCTGAAAGAAAAAATCTTCTTACGCCCGCCGGCTGGTATGGATGTTCCATCAGGTTTCTGTCTCAAACTCAATTAATCCATTTATGGCCTCAAACAGGCGCCAAGGGTATGGTATGGAGACCTTAAGCAGTTCCTCTGCTCGATTGGCTTTACTGCCTCAGGGGCTAATCCCTGTCTCTTTGTCTCTGGTTTGGCTGGGTGGGAATGCTTTGTGCACATATACGTCGACAATCTGGTCATTGTGAGCCATTAATTTGACAGATTCAAGCGTCTGATTAACTACTGATATCTCATGGAGGACCTAGGTGCCGCAAGCCATCTGTTGGGTCTTCAATTGCAACGGGATGGTCAAGTCATGACACTGTTGCAGCGGTTTTATCTGGAACGCATCCTCACAAAATACAACAGGCAGGAATGCCGCCCGGTTTGGACTCCCATGGTGCCCAACACTTGACTCCTGACGGCAACCAACAACAAACATCAACTTTTCAGCCAGAACAACATCCACTACGGCCAAGCCATTGGTCTCTTGAAATACTTGGCAGTCTCCACCAGGCCGGACATCTCTTTTGCCGTCTCTCAACTTTCCAAGCATCTCAAAAAGCCCAACAATGATCAATGGAATGCCGTTCTCTACCTCTTAAGCTACTTCTCCAGCACGCAGGATTACCAGCTGACTCTGCGGGGGTCGCCCTCTGCGGAGCTCTTTATTTACACAGATTCTGACTTTGGGAACTGTCCCAATACCCGACGCTCCTATTCTGGGTACGTAGTCATGCTGGGGGACTCGGTTCTTTCTTGGAAGTCAAAGAAGCAAGAGACCATGTCCACCTTGACCACTGAGGCAAAATACAAAGCCCTCCACAAGGGCTTGCAAGAAGCAACCCGGCTTGTTTCCTTATTCCAATCCATGCGTCATTCTCTTCCCTCAATCCCTCTGGTGTCCATTAACAACAGGGGGGGCGCTGTTGCTCTCCCAAAATCCAATCTATCAATTGCGCTTGAAACACTTTGACATCAAGTTTCACTGGATCCACAAAGTGATTGAAGGCAGATCCATTTGTGTCTCATACGTTGACACTTCATCCAACCTGGCGGATTTATTCACAAAGGCGCTGCCCCGGGTAAAACACCACAGGGACTGTGCCGCTCTGAATCTAGGAATTTGAAGATAACGGGGGGGGTATTGAGATGAAGGGGCAAGGGACCCAGCCACGTTGACTCACACCAACACACGCAATTCTCACTGCGCAGGAAACATGGCAAAGCACCCTTGACTGCAGATAATAGTGATGATAAATAGAGTTGTTAAACTAATCTTATTCCAAGAACAAGATCTATGTACTCAAATCCTGGAGGACAGAGGTTATCATCTTCATTCATTCAATATCATCAACTGCTCCCGTTTCTCATTGCAAGCTGTATTTACCTCCTCTTTCCTCCAGGTAAGCGTGTCTTCTACTATCTCAATTATCTCAGACGTACACATTCCTTCTGATGTTTTCTTCTCTTCAATTCCTTCTGCACTCCTGTTTCTTTCAATCTCCAGGTGTGATCTCTCAAATTTGCATCTTCTCACGTGCACTTCTTCAACTCACCTTGTTGGTGTTTTAACAGGTCAGACCTGGGTTGTATTTCATCATCTTCATTCATTCAATATCATCAACTGCTCCCGTTTCTCATTGCAAGCTGTATTTACCTCCTCTGTCCTCCAGGTGTGATATCTTGAAGTTGCATCTTCTCACGTGCACTTCTTCAACTCACCTTGTTGGTGTTTGAACAGGTTTGATCTCTCAAAGTTGCATCTTCTCACATGCACTTCTTCAAATCAAATTTTCAGTGTTTTAACATTCACAGCATCAAACCCTTGCGCTGCATATGTCACATCTCAAATACCTGGGGAAGACTGACCAAGCGACCCATTTTTGGGAAAAATTGTCTGATATCATCAAAGAACACAGACATCTGTTTGATGTAAAATGCAGGGAATTCACCCTGGGGCCATGCATTTTGTAGATTGGGACAAGCCATCTTTCTATGAACTATATCTCACCTCTCTTTTGTGCCAAGATCAATGGCCAAGGGCTCAGAATCTCCCAACTAGAATCCCCAGGTTCTCCCATACACCATTCATGGACTAAGCTTATATGAATCCTTCTGAAATTTCATGTTTGAATTTGGGGGTAGACATGAAAAGCAGAAGCTTGAATGCAAGAATAATACATGCAAACAGGTGATTAAGGCTGTCTCCAATTTCAATGCAAAATTTACAGCCCTGTATTCTGCAGTGAATCACTCTGAGTCCTCTCAAAGAAAGAATTAAAATAGCAGTTTTTAAAATTTAATATCATCCATGTCAGTAATTATCCCTGAGTCTCTTTGGCTGAAAAATTGCAAGAGATTGTGATGATTGTCACTTCTCCCAAGAAAAATTGGATCATTTTAACTCATTCATTGGTAGCTTTTCCAAAAACCATTAAAAATGGCTGAACCCCCCTCCACTGCTTTAAGTCATCCAGATTGCAATTTTCAGACAACAATCAGAAAGGTTGTAGAGATTTCCTTAAACTTCAATCAAAGTGGGTATACAAAATTCTTGGGACTGTTAAATGAAGTGGGCACACCCAGGTACTTCAAACAATGTAGATCAAGCCCATGAAACATCATTGTTTGTTTTTAACCATCCAAAATCAATCTCCCCCTCCAGTTGATGATGGTCCACAAACAAACCATCTTCCTTTCTCAAGTACCATCTAATATTTGATTATCAATCAGAAGATAAATGGTGGTCAGTAATTTATTTCAAATTTGACCTACTTATTTCATTATTTATTTTTTCATGATTTTATTTGAAAATTCAGATGTTTTACAACTACAATTAAATCTCACACATCCAGGAATTCAAGGGACTAAATCTTTCTAAAGTTTTGCTTTTTCAGACAAATTGTGCAGCCATTACAAGGTGCTTGTTTTTGAACCAAGAAATGAATGTTTCATTCTCAGATTCTTCAAGACACCAAAACTCTTCCAAAGGTAAATTATGTATTTTATATTAATATTTTTGACCCCAATAGGCTGAATGGGTAGTTTTCATGAATACAAACATTCCCAATTTACTCATGTGATTATAATTGAACCCAACTAACAAAAAATTAGCAGTAAAAGATTGCAGCATTATCTGATCTTAGAATTAAACAATATGGTATTTATTTTTATCTAATATTTTAATTTTTACCCTCCCTCAAGAAATATTCCATGAGAAGGAAGATTGATGGTACCAAAGTTTTTAAGTTTTGCTTTTTATCTGGGATGTTTTCCAAGTAGTTTTAAAATTTGATGTTTTTTTCATGGATTTTGAATTAATTTTTATTTCAGCTATTTGATTGTGTTTTTATTAAATAGCAGATGTTGAAATATCTGAAAATCAAAATTAAAGTAACTTTGTAATTTTTCATTTGTTTCAGATTTAAATGAAAAAATTAATTCAAATTACAAGGGCCTATTTATTTCAATCAGCCCCAATATGTTTGCCTACTCACTGTACATGCTAACATGGATTATTTTAAGTCTATAATTTATTTTTTTATATTCCTTGTTTCCTATTTAATCTCAGCCTTTTAGCTTTTACTTTAATCTAATATGAAATTTATTATCATGTTTTTTGTGGCCTTATGGCCTGTTTCTTTGATATGGCTCACTGGCTCTTGTAGTATCTTTGAAGGAATTATTTAGTTTTTTATATGTGTCTTCCCCTTCTGGGGACTCTCAAGATTTCCTATTTGAACTTTGATTTTTATTCATTCAAGTAATTTTGAGTGCTTTATTTTCCTTCTTTAAATCTTCTCCATCCCTTGAGCCAAGTCCTCTCATGAATAATTATGCACATTATTGAACCTGCTTCTAAGAATATTTTATCCATTACCCTCAATTATCATTTGGAAAGCCTAAGGCTTCATATCCTTTGGTTCTATTAAGAGAAAAAAACTGTCACAAAAACCTATTAGAAGATCTTAAATCCATTTCCAATCATTTTTCCCACCCACAAAACGGGCCCAATGAATAATATGAGAATATTGAAAATATAATACATCCCTTTCATTGCTATTGAACCAGTCTTTTACAACAGATTTGTAATAAAATTTTTTAAAATTATGATGAGGTGCTCTGGTTGAAAGGTTTTTAAAGAGGTAGAGGAGGAATCTCATGACACCAAGAGGAGCGGATCTGGGGAGCCAATGAGGGAGCTCTGGTTCAAAGTAAGTAAGAACAGATGGTTTGAATTTCACCAGTCAGACTTCAGACTTAAATAGAGTAAGTACAACATGGCTGACTAGTGGTTAAGCACAAATTATAATAATGAATATAGAGTATTCAATACAATTTATATTTTATAACATTTGGAAAAAAAATAAAATTTCTTTCATGGTTTAAATCAGGGGTGTTCATATTTTTATCTGCCCTATGACAGCACATTTTCTTGGAAAATTGAAACTTTCCAATTCTAAGCCATCAGCTGCTGTATTATGGAAAAAGCATCTAAGACTAGAAGTGGGTCAACTCCAAAGTTTTGGGTAACCCTTTTGCAATCTCTTCTCCACTTTTTTTTGGTTGAATCCTGTCCTTTGGAAGGATAAACATAGACAGATAGTAGAAAAGAAAAATGAAGTCTCTGAAGGTAACTGTAGTCAATTTTAATAAGGATTATATGCTCTGCAAATCTGGGCTATCTTGTGAAATCTCTAATTCTATTTTAGGAACCCCTTTTTTTCTTTCTCCATTTTCAATGGCTCCTAATCCTCTCAGACTCACTCCCCTTTTAAATTAAATAAAACAAAGGAAAATTAAATTCCCTAAAATCCCTAATAATACCTACTCTCCAACCCTTGTCTGCAGTTATATTATGTGCCCCTTGCAATCTTTCCCATTCCCTCAAAACTCTAAAAAACCATTTTATTATTTCCCTGCCCCAGTGTAGACACACCTCTGACTTACATCTCCAGCACCTTCTGAATATTTACCCATTTTATCATCTTTGCACAAATATCTAAAATAAAAAACCATTCCTCCAATCCCTTGAATTCATCACACCTGCTATCCCAACAATTTCATGCGCAACCTGGTCCCACACTTGTTTCTTACTTTTAAATCCTCACTAGGTCTATTGTATTGTCTTCTGAATTTTGGCACCCGCATTGTGAAACCCTTCCCAATTCTTGGCTTCTGTACTGGTAAGTTCACATGTTATTTTTTTATTCCAACCTATCAGCTCTTTGCATTTTGAAAATGATTAAATGTTCTTTTCTGTAATTTTTTTTGTGCTTGTTTATTTTTTGTGTAATTTCTATTGCTCAATTGTTGCCAGTTGTGGCTCACTTCCTAGGTTGTGTCTATAAAATACCACCACACCACATGTTTTTTATTCCAAAATCCTTCGTTTCTTGGATATATTGAAAGTTACCCTTTCTGAAAGCATCAGGACACATTCACCATTTTTTTTCATAAATCATTATGTGACCATCAATTGGTCTTTAAATTCCATTGTAAAAATTTCATGCAGCCAAAAGCTCATTTACTTCAAAGCAGTTGGTACTTCTGGCTCTCAATCTAATATGTATTCCCATATACTGGCATGTTTTGTTTGAGATTCCCTCAACTCCAGGTCTCCCCTTTCTTCTCCAGTCAAATTTACTGCATCTCTCAATTTTCTTTTAATTCTTCTCTTCTCATTCAAGTATGTATAAAAATTTATTACTCCACTTCCCCCTTTTTTTTCAGGAGTGGGTATGACTCCAATTAGGCTTGGAAATAAAACCTTCAAACTTAGTTTCTAGAAACATTTATTTTTCCTATTTTTGAATAATCAATGTTTAAGTTTCATGTTTAAGGTTATTATTTATTCAATAAAGTAAGATTTTTCTTTTAAATCTTTAAATGGTAGGTTTTTTCTCATTATCTTTCAAAATATCATTATCCTCAGTACCATCTACCTCAGTCTACAAGCATTACACCAACAAAGTTACTCATCACTACGGCACTCCCCTTACTACCTCTGACTTATGCAATTGAACTTCCAACTTTTGAAACTCAGTCTATACCTGCTTTTCTTGAAAGTAAAACAAATGGCCACTTGACCATCCAATCAACCTTTCTTCCTCCATCTTTTTCTGACTCAAGCCTTTGGATCAAGCTATCCCATTTTTGGTCAAGTAAAGTCACATTGGATTGCATGTTGCATAAAAAGCCTTTATCAGTTGAAATTTACACTTAAGGACTATTCCCATTCCATGCATAATCATCTCTGATCTTTTGCATAATCTGCTTAAAAAAAATTTCAAGTCATTCATTTATCCATCACATTAATTTATTTGCATAATCTATTTTATTGCACTTATGCTACAGCCTTGGACAAGCTGTAATGGAAACTTTATTTACCACTTCCTTTTGTATCACTCATTGCATAATTGCTCCCTATCTGTAGAAAAATTTCCATCAGATTGTATCTATTCACCCCTGGTTACCTTATAAGAGCATCTCCAGAAGCATTGGCAAATGGTGCATGGAGATAAATTTACCAATGTGGGGCCCAAAAACAGCCTCCAGCAGTTTTTTTATGGTGGTTGCTATTTTAAATGTGTTTTTATATCAGCCCCTTGCGTTGCTACATCTGGAAAAATTCAACAACCTTGAAACCTCAAAAAAGTGCGCCTGCCATGAAAGAGCTCTTTTGCAACTCCCCATTGTCCCATATTTGCACCATTTTGGGCCAATATCTGCCATATACCCCTTGCCCTTGGCATCTTCAGCAATCTTCATCCCTATATACTTTTCCAAATACCATCCACCATACCCCATAACTCCAGTCTCTATATCATTGGAATATACCTTGGCAACTTACTTCCATTTTGGCTTTTTTCATATTTGATTGTATATCCTGTTTGACCTTGACCAATTGCTTGTATTTATAGACATCCCAATCATTCAAGAATCTGCCACTTGATCTATCCCTATTTTCTGAAGACGCTAAGATCTTTGGGAGAGATCATTCAGTTAATAAATCACTTCATGTCTTCAATTGGCTGACTTTGACTGATACACATTCACATTCTCTTCCACAGTGATCCCAGAACCTGAAAATTTACAAGGCCATATGATTAAATTCAACAATATGAAAGTCAGAGATTGAGCCAAATACTACTCCAAAGACAGTGAAATTCAAATATGAAGATCATGGCTTGAAATATCTGAAGATCCACTCAGTGGAACCAACCAAACCACTGAAACATTCTGGAAACAAGCGGCTGATGACTTTCACTTTCAAATACCCCTGCCTCTTTGCACCCCAGTCAGCCTCAAGAAGCAATGGAGCACTGTTCAAAATGCAGTGAATGATTTCAACAGATGTGTTAAGCAGATTTCAACAACCAATCCTAGTGGGACAACTCAAGATAATTGCCTGGCTGTGGCCCAAAAGGTCTAGAAGCAGGTTTATGCCAAGTAATTCTTGCATCTTTGGGATTAAAATATACTTTATCATGACCTAAAACTGAAAAATTACAGGCATAACTGTGATGAAAAAAAATAAATACAAAAAAACAAAACAACCCAAAATAGCAATTTGACCAAATTTGAGTCTTCCAATCACACTGCCAAACCTTCCTCACAATTTCCTGCAAACAAATTCAATTTTTGCAAAGCCATCAGACCCATCAATGTGAAGACAACTCAAGGTAGAAAACACTTGGAAAAAGAAGATGATGAAGATATCAAACAAATTGCCCATGCCCATTTAGAAATAGAAAATTAATCAAAGAGGGCCAAAAAAATATTGGATGACCATGTAGAGGTATTTTGTCAGATGCATGAAGAACAAGTCATGACCAAAGATCTCAGTAACCTTTATGAATGGGCCCAGGCTTTCTATATGCAGAAGAGGGAGAGGATAATGGAAAAGTAAAAGATTGAGACCAACAGCCTTCCGGGTCATTCTTATTCTTCTTCTTGATAATTGAATCAACTCTCTGAATGACTTGCTTATCTATCCAACTTGACTATGATTTTCCTACTTCTTTCATCTATTAAAAAATTTTCTAAATTTTTGTTTTGCACTCATTTTACTATTTATTTAACCTATCCATGGTTTCATTCTTTTTTTTTTAGTATCTGTCCCGCAAGACAACTAATCCTTGAATCCTTCAATAAATTACAAAACAAAGATGTTCAATCTCCTTTCTACCATTGTATTCAACATCAGAGTTTTTGTTTTCTTCATTCACCATGGCAATAAATATGAATAGTTTGGTCCAAGACCTGGGACCTGGATTTGAAAAAAACCTCCTTTGGGCCAAGACCCAGATTTGAGTCTTTGAAATCAAAAAATTATAATTGAATTATTAAAAATAAACAAAAAATACAATACAATTATAATAAGGTGGATTTGAAATTTTCAAATTTAAAAAAATACAATCAAAATAAAAAAAATAAGCGCTAAAAAACAAGCTTAAATAAGCTGAAAAAAAATAATAAAAGCTTATTCCTCAACCTCATTAAACCCCTTGTGAGCCCATAGGTGCTCAATCAAATAATTTTTGAGAATATGAGGATCATTTGATGATTGAATCTTGGAAAATTTGGTTAAGATACAAGGCTGAATAAAAGTATTTAATTAGAAAATACAGTCACATGAAAAAAGAAAAGAAATGCATAAAAAAACAAATGAGCCTGAATAAAAGCCAAACAGCATAGACAAGAGTTAGGAAGGGATAGTTTGAAGTGAATGGATGGCCTTAGGTTTGGGATGTGCTTGAGTTAATGATTGGGTTTAATTTTTGAGTCTGGATAAGTTTGTGGGTTCTGAAAATGAGAGGTAGAATAGCACCTTGAGTTAGACTTAAGTGGAGGAGGACTCAAAGAGCCCCCAGGGGAGACAGGGCGGATGAGTCAAACCAAGCTATTTGAGTCTTGAGACTGAGTTTCAAGTCAATTTGAGATGGAGTTGTTGATTTAAAATGGGGCTATGACACCCATGGGAAATGGTGCTTTGACACCTGCGGCGTTTACAAACAAAAGCAGCAAAAGGAAATAAGCAAAAATAAAAGGAGAAAAAAAGTAAAGGAAATAAAATTAGAAGAAGGAAAAGAGAGAAAACAACATGAAGAGATTGTACTATGTCAAAACATTTGACTAAGAAAAAAAATGAGAAATACTCAGGTTTGTTTGGTTTATTGGCTCCAAAGTTTATTTGGTTGTTTTATGTACACAATTGAATCCAAATTGACATCTTTTTCATCCTACAAACTCATGTTATAGAGGATGATGCAGGTCTGTCACGCTTCAAGATTAAGGATTATTGTCCTCCCACTTTGACATAACATTTTCCTCAGTACCATCTACCTCAGTCCATAAGTGTGAAAAAATAGAAGCACAACATCAATGGTGCCTTCTGCTTATCAACTATGGCTTGCATAACAACCTTCCATTCTTGGAAACTTACTCAGCAGCCACTTGAAAACCTTTCAGTCAACTCTACCTTGGCCAACCATCCATTTGGGCTTGGCCTTTTGGCCCTGGGTATCAATAACCCTTGGGTTCCCATTTCCAGTCACATTCTCTTGCTAGTTTGCACTCACGCTAGTCAAGCCACCTCAACTGTATAGTTCAAAAATGGACTAGTCCCTTACCCTGCATAAGCTACACCTTCATATTTGCATTGCTTCTGACATCACTCCCTCATGTCTCAGCTGTTACACCCCAATACATTTGTCCCCTATTGTCTTGCAGTTGGGCTAAGACCTTGGAAATGTTCATACTGTTATTTCATTTTGTACTCTGTTTATGTCATTCATTGCCTCATCCCTCAAAACTGTAGTTGAACATCTATCAGGTTGTATCTAGTCATTTCAGATTACCTTATAAAGGCTACTCTGCTTGCCTGGGGATTGTTTCCTCAGCTAGTTAATTTCATACATTCTTGTATTTGCTGAATCCAGTAATCACATTTGGCTTGGTTTTGGTTCCCTTCCATTGGAACATTTATCCTTCTTGCTGTGTGTTAAGTTACTCCACCATAAGTTTGCACTTCACAGTTAGCCCTTGCTACCTTGCACATGCCCTTGCACTCAGCTTTCCTTTTGCACTCACAATCATCTAAGATTTCCATATAGTACATGGGGTGGTTTTCTGACAGTAAATTAACTATCTCAACTCATATATTGTAGATTGCCAACCTATAATAGATTTCTTTTACAATTTCACGTACTTGCTCAACTTGGAACGCTTCCCTCACCCCTTACAATTATAATATCCATTGGGTAGGGAGATCCAGCTTTTCTTGGGCCAGACAACCTTTAGATCCTGTCCCTTCTTCTAAATCCCCTTTGGTTGAACCTCTTGATGATCCCCTTTCTCCCTCTTGGGAAGAAGTGGACCCTCTCAAAGAAATCAAAGACTCTTCCAATGAAACCTTGAATTTTGGTGGATTGCGGGCTTGCACTAATGCTCCCAAACCCTGCGCTTCAAACTTACTCACAACTCTGATCTAGGCACTTAACCAAACTGCCTTACAATCTGGTCTGAGTGGTCCTAGTTTTTGCACCCCGGGCATGAAGCAGCCTGATCATTTTAATGGGGAACACCCTCATAAGCTTAGATCCTACCTACAGTCCTGCAAAATCATCTTCTCAAACAATCCTCACAATTTCCCTACTGATAGACCTGAAGTTATGTATGCATCTTCCTTCCTTGGTGGAAGAGCCTTGCAGTGGTTTGAGCCTTACCTTGAACTATTAGATAACACTAGCTCCACTTTTATTCTCAACGATTGGGACAAGTTTGAGAAACAGATTTTCACCCTGTTTGGAAACCCTAATGAAGTTTGAAACTCTGAATACAAACTCAACAATCTAGTCATGAAGGAAAATAGTAGAGCCTCCGTTTCTATTTTGGATTTTCAAACTCTGCAGTCTTGCATCCAATGGAACAAGGAAGCCCTTCTATTTCATTTTTGAAAAGGTATACCAGCAGGCCTAATCAAAAAACTTGCAGTTGGGGGACATAGGACAACCTCCCTTCAGCAGTTAATTGACTGGGTGATTGAGCCTGATAATGGTTATCACAAAAAGAACTGCTCTTGATGAAACAACCATGGACCTTTAACTTTTGCTCTGAAGGCGGACAAATCCTCAAAACAATATTTGAAGAATCCAAAGAAATCCAGACCAAATACAACCTTCCACTCCAACCCAAAAGGAAAGCCTGTCACCAAAACTCTGAAGCTCCTGGATAAAGAAACTGGGATGCTCTGGAATGAGGAATGGTTAAGGAGGGAAACAAATGTGTTATGTATGTATTGTGGAGGTAAACATGATGTTGATAGTTGTCCAAAGCAGCTAAACAGTCAAAAAATTAGCTTTTAGTTCTCCTGACACTTGCAAGAAAGGCTACACATTATCTAAATTACAGAAAGTCAATCTTTGCACTTGGGAGTCACTAGGTGCTCCAACTTCAAGATTTTCCCTTTTCCATTCCAAAAACTCTCCTTATCAATTTTCACTCAATTCTGGTTCTAATGTTTATTTTAGAAGTGAATATTTTGCCACTTCCAAAAACCTTACGCATTCCAAGATAGATAAGTTCCCTATCTATTTAGTAAGTAGTGCAACTGAGCCATCTCATTGAGTTTCCCAAAAGGAAAAATGGACCTTTGAATTTTCTAATTTCCCCAGCTTCAAATGGGATTTATTTGTCTTGGATATTCCTGGAATGGATGATACCATTCTAGGCCATGATTTCCTAGTCCACTGGAATCTGGATGTGAATTGGCAAGAAGGAGTAATTAACCCCAAACCTTGCAACCCCAGAAAACTAACCCTTCCATCAAACAGGAATTAAGCAGCCTACCTGACACTTTCATTGAGTTGGATGACACTTTTCTGCCAGGAGATTTGAAATATCCTGAACTTCATTCCCAATTTCCCTCTTAAGATTTACAAGTTATTGCTTATTTTTTCAACTTACCTCTTCCTTGTTTCTTCAAAGAGAAACAGGAACCAACCAAATTGTGTATTTTGAGCTCCCTAATACTCTTGCATCATGCAAGCACTTCAAATCCCATGCTCAAAGATGACAAGGTTGAAGATTTAGAAATCATTTGAGATTATTTACCTTTGGTTTATCATGACTTTGATGACATCTTTTCATCTGTAAAGGCAGATAAACTTCCTCCATCCTGTTCTTGCAATCATAAGATCAAACTTACTGGCCCACCACCGGCACCCGGACCAGTCTACTCTCTCTTGAAGCAGGAATTGACTGCGCTTCAAGAATAAATTGCGTAAAATTTATTGAAAGGATTTCTTTGACCAAGCAATTCAAACACCAGTTCACCTGTCTTATTTGTTCCAAAGAAAGAAGGTGGACTTTGCCTTTTTGTTGACTATAGGAAACTGAACCAGGTAACCCAGAAAAATGCCTACCCAGTACCACCTATGTCCCACCTCCTCACTCTGTTCCATGCGGCTGGTTATTTCTCAAAGTTAGATCTTCAAGGCGCCTATAACCTAGTTTGCATTGCAAAAGGTCATGAGTATTTCACCACAATGAGAACACGGTTTTGCAGTTAAGAGTATACCATCATGCCCTTTGGCCTCTGCAACGCTCCTTCCACTTTTCAACATTTTGTCAGTGACATTTTTTCTGACCTTGTAGAGAAATATCTTGTGGTTTATCTTGAAAATATACTAGTCTACTCAAAAACTCTTGAGGATCAAATGGCACATGTGCAAGAGCTGCTGCAGCAACTTTGCAAGAATGACCTGTTTGCAAAAGCCTCTAAGGGCAAATTTCATACTCCTTCTCTTCAATTTTTAGGTGTCATAGTCTTACAGCAAGGACTATCAATGGATCCAGCCAAGATCCAGTTCATATTCGACTGGCCCCCACCTTACTCTGTTAAATCCCTTAAAGTTTTGCTTGGTTTCAGTAATTTTTACAGAAGGTTTATTGAGCATTATGCCAAGAAAACCTTGAAACTCAATAACCTTCTTCAAAAAGAAACTCATTTTGTTTTCACAGAAAAAGTTGCTTTGGAGTTTGAAGCTCTGAAAAAAGCATTTACAACTGCTCCAATACTTGCTAACTTTAAAGAGCTAGCTTGCACTATTGTAGAAACAGATGCAAGGAGCTATGCAATTGCAGGAGTAATCTTGCAGTTTTCCTCCTCTTCTTCTCTGTTTCATCCCGTAGCTTTTGAGTCTTGCAAATTGCTTGCTGCAGATCTTAATTACAAGATTCATGAAAAGGAACTTCTTGCAATTTTTTATTGCTTGAAAAAATGGAGTTCATACCTTTTGATTCTTATGGAACCTTTTGAGGTCTTAAATGATCACAATTCTTTAAAATATTTCATGATCTCAAAATTCCTTACATGCAGACAGGCACGTTGGGCTGAATATCTCTTCAAGTTCAACTTTAAAATCACGTACTGTCCTGGGAAACAAGCGGTAGTCCCTGATGCTTTTTCACGTTGTGACAATGTTTACCCAGGAGGGGGAAGCACCTTGGCCTACAACAACCATGAAAAAATTAGGACACATTTCACAACCCAGTATGCCAAAATCAGTTCAATCATCACTCACCTTCAAGATATAGCTTCCAAACTACAGCAAGCTCAACTTTAAAACCTCAAGTGTAGCAAACTTTGCACAAATTCAAACTTATTAGATAGTGATTATAGTATTGACAAAAATGATTATTTATTTTATAAAAATTGTATAGTAGTACCAGATAATCCTTGCATTTAGTTAGATATCTTTGAGTCAAGGCATTATTCTCTGCTTTCTGGTCATTATGGGAAGGATAAAACCAACCAATTGATTGCACAATACTTCTATTGGCCTGGTATGACCAATGAAGTAAAAGACTATGTTAAAGTGTGCTATGATTGCAATTGGAACAAGTCCTCAAAACACCAGAAGTATGGTCTGCTCCAGCCACTTCCAATTCCTCCAATTCCTTGGCACTTGCTTTCTATGGATTTCATTTTGAACTTACCTATTTCTAGTGGTTATGATGTTATTTTAGTAGTAGTAGATTGCTTCTCAAAGATGGCTTTATTTCTTCACAGTAATGTGACGGCCTCTTCTGAAGACTTAGCTAATTTATTTATAGAATATGTATTCTGGAAGCATGGTCTCCCTGCTAACATAATTAGTGATTGTGGATCTTTGTTTGTCTCTAGCTTCTGGACCTTTCTGTGTCAACATTTGAAGATCACTTGCAATCTATCAATGGCTTACCACCTGGAAACGGATGGGCAAACCAAGCAATTCAATCAGATCCTTCAACAGTATCTCCAAATGTACATCTCCTACCGACGGGAGGACTGGTGGCAATGGCTCCTGTTAGCCAAATTTGCCTACAACAACTCCACTCATTCCTCCACCAAACAGTAGCCCTTCCAGACTCTTTATGGTATAAATCCAACCTTCTCTTCCCTTGACATAGCACCTTCTCAACCTGCTACCAATGACCTTAACCACATCAAATCTCTTCAATTGCAAATTTGAACCAACCTCAAAGCAGCAAACCAGCGCTACATGGAACAAGCAGATTGACTTTTCACTTTGGCCCCAACCTTCACAGTAGGAGATTGGGTATGTCTTGATGCTCCCAATATTTGAAGTACTCACCCAACTTGTAAACTTTCTGAAAGAAAGCTTGGCCCTTTCAAAGTCAAATGAATCGTCTCCCCTAATGAATTTAAACTCACGTTACCTGCAAAATGGAAAGGTCTCCACCCAATCTTTCACGTGTCTCTCCTAGAGCCAGCTGAAGTCCTATATTTGGGCAAGACTCATACTCCTCCTGAACTGGTCAGAGTCCACAATCAGTTGGAGTGGGAAGTCAGCTGTATCCTGGATTCCAGGTTATGCAAAGGAAAGCTTCAATACATTGTTGAATGGACTGGCTTCCAGTCCAACAAAGATTGCAACTCTTGGGAACAAGCCCATCACCTTTGAAACTCTCCCTATTTGGTTCAAGACTTCCATGCAAGTTACCCTTGCAAACATTGCTAATCATAGCTCCCATTCCATTCCATTTCTTCCATCCCAGTCCACATTTTCATCTTATTCCTTCCCATTAATCTCATCCCATTTCCTTATTTAATTTACTTTCCCTTTTTCAGAAGAATCCCCTTTTTCTTTTCACAATTTTTATCTCTTCACATTTTTTTTCATAATAAGAATCCTACTTTCCTTAAAAAAAATTATAATAATAAAATAATAAAAATAATATATACAATTGAAAAATACATTTCTACAAATTATCCTTTATTTCTCTCTCCAATCCCTCCCAATTCTGATTCAATTCTTCTACCATCAAACTAAATGAAGAGTTTTAATATGAGGAAAAGGGTAATTTGGAGAAGGAAGGAATACAGTAGGCTTCTGAATAGCCAAAGGAGGAGTATTGATAAGGCTACAAAGAGCCAAAGGGGAGGAGATATTACTTGTAAAGTCAAGTGGAACTGATCTGAAAAGGAGGAAGGGACACTCCGTTTTAGTTGTCTGGTAATCAGATGATTTTCATTCCTGGTCCAAGGGGAGGACCAGTATTTAAGCACAACTAGAGAACCCCCAAAAGGGGCCTAAGACAGAAGGTTAGTGACAGCTAGAGAGCCCCAGAAGGGGCCTGAGACATGAGTAGTTATTTAATGGAAAAAGTAAGTCAGAGATAAAGGTAACTAAATTTGTTAGTTACAGAATATGAACATCAAAAAGACAACACTAAAATATTCCAAATCTTTGTTGTCCACCAAAGAAGAAAATCTTTGAAAGATCATCACTTGCACACCAGATGTCTCTTGAAGATCTCTTTGCACTTCACAGTCCAAACTCTCTTTGGTTGGGTATTCCATCGACCTTCCTCCATGAGTTCTTTGTGAGCTCTCTTCCTTTGGCCCCTTGAAGAACCTTCCCCAACATTGCAAGTCAATTGCCTTACATTGGTTTCAATTGGCCCTTTTACTTCCACTTGGTTCCCCTCATTTTGGCCCTTTACCTCATCTCTTTCCGTTCCATCCCGTTCCTCCACCTCGCGTTCCATTCCACTCCTTCCTTCTACCCCATTTCCTTCCTCTTCATTTTCCTCCCTTTGCTCCAGTTCCACCTCCCCTTCATCCATTCCTTCTTCCCTTGCCTCTTTGATTGTCTGTGATTCCTTGGCTTGCACTTCACTTTGCACTTCCAACCTGATTGATCCAGTATATGGCGGTGGCAGAAGAGGTGTATTGGTGGTATATTGTCAAAATTTTGGCAGTACTACAGCAACAAAGATTATATTAGTTCCTTTTCTCTTTTTTTATTTTTTTACTTATTGTTAGTCTCTCAGCCTTGAATTACCAGGGTTGCAAATACCTAAAAACTTGATCTCTGGCACTGGCGGTATATGATATTTGACTTGCGGCATGGACCTTTGACTTCTAACCTCCCTTCCTGATGCTGCTTGGACATCTACAACTGGCTTGCTACTTATAGGGAATGTGCAAGCAACCTTGCGCAAATGGCATTGTTTGCACTTGTCTTGGATACCTCATGTGGCTGTACTAGGGATGCATTGCTTGTTTTGTCAAATGCAGTTTTTGCAATGGCGGAATGAAAATTAAAAAATAATTAATTATAAATCTATTTAAAAGCAAAGAAGTAATTTGAATGGGTATACAGTCTTTGTAACAACTTTGGAATCAATGGGAAAATTGTCTGTACACTTGCAGAAGCTTGCGTCTTTATACCCAGGCAACTTTCACACTTCAAGCTTAAGGATTATTGCCCTCCCACATTTACATAACCTTTTCCTCAGTACCATCTACCTCAGTACATAAGCATGACAAACTAGAAGCACAACATCAATGGTGCCTTCCGCTTATAAACTCTGGCTTGCATAAAAATCTTCCATTCTTGGCAACTGAATCAGCAGCCACTTGCAAACCTTGCAGTCAACTCTACCTTGGTTGACCATCCATTCAGGCTCCGCCTTTTCACCCTGGGTATCCATAAACCTTGGGTCCCCATTTCTGGTCACATGCTCTCACTAGTTTGCACTCACACTATTCAAGCCACCTCAACTGTATAGTTCAAAAATGGACTAGTCCCTTACCCTGCATAAACTACACCTTCATATTTGCATTGCTTCTGACATCACTCCCTCATGTCTCAGCCGTTACACCCCAATACATTTGTCACCTATTGTCTTGCACTTAGGCTAAGACCTTGGAAACATTCATACTTTTATTTCATTTTGTACTCCGTTTATGTCATTCATTGCCTCATTGCTCAAAACTGTAGTTTAACGTCCATCAGGTTGTATCTAGTCATTTCAGATTACCTTATAAAGGCTACTCCGCTTTCCTGGGGATTTTTTCCTCAGCTAGTTAATTTCATACATTCTTGCGTTTGCTAAATCCAGTCATCCTATTGGGCTTGGGTTTGGTTCCCTTCCATTGGAGCATTCATCCTTCTTGCTGTGTGTTAATTTAATCCACCATAAGTTTGCACTTTGCAGTTAGCCCTTGCTACCTTGCACTTGCCCTTGCACTCAGCTTTCCTTTTGCGCTCAAAATCATCTAAGATTGCCCTATAGTATTTGGGGTGGTCATTTGACAAGGTCTCTATTATTGCCTTAAACGTGCCTGGGTCCCAACCATTTTATGGATGCTGGATAATTTCAAATCTTCCTTGAAGGAATCCAAAGGCTTGTTAAACATCCTTTTGGAATGCTTCTTGCATTTGAGAAAAGTGCCTTTTTTTAGGATCTTGCATTTGCAAGAGGGTCTCAACTAATGTGGCCAAATAAGGGTAAATCCCATTGGAAAGTTAGTATCTCATATTTCATTCTTGAAAATTTATCTTGAAGTTGCAGCTTGGTGCAGTTCCATGGAGATGTTCCTTGAAAAGAGGGGAATACTTGGGAACATAAATATCATCCTGCCTTCCAGGTAACCCAAAGAAAGAATGCCAGAACCAGAGGTTTTGAGATGTCACTTCCTCAAGTAAAATTTTTGGTTACTTCTATTTACCTTCATATTTCCCATGCCAACCATATTGGAAATTCTTTTAAACCAAGTGCATACAGTCTAGTGATCCTAGAATTCCTGGGAAGCCTTGTTGTTCAGATATTTCCAGGATTTGCTCAAGGTCCAATTGGCTAGGATATTGCATGTACTCCAATTGAAAATTTCTATGATGGCATGACTGAACAAATGGAGGCACTCCCAAGATGTTGTTTCCAACATTCTGAGGTATTCATTGTTTGCATTGGCTGAGTTTCTGTAAGAAATCATGTGAATGGCGGATTTCACTTTTTGAAGTGAGGAGATTGCAAGTTTACTGGTGACATTGGGCTTCTGGAAAAAGTAATGATTATATGCTTCAACAGCATCTAGGATCTGTTGAAATAGAGGTTTTTGCATTTGAAAATATTTGCAGAATATATCCTTGGGGTATACTGGGTTTTTGGAGAATTAATCTTTGAATAGTTTTTGGAATCCTTGGTGATAGTTCCAATTGAGAGTTTCCAGAAAATTCATTACTGATCCAAAATTTTAATTTTCTTTTGCCCTATCTTGTTTTGTTTAACCAAGGTAACAGCGGAGGTGATAATCAAAATAATTTATTTCATCTTTTGGTGGAGGAGAGGACTCTGGGAGTTGAGGATTTGTTGGAAATTTTTGTTTTGGAGCCTTGGAAATGATGAAATCTGTGGAGGAGTGAGGGAAATGGTAATGATCAGAATGATTGGTGATGATGAAGAGAATCGTAAGAGCATTTGAAGAAAGAATGAGATGAAAAAACCAAATCCAACCACAAAGAGCGTGATGGGGAAGGAAATGGGAATACTGAGAATGATCAGCAATGCCGAAGAGAATGGGAAGAGCATTTGAAGAGAGAACAATATGAAAAAACCTGATACAAAAACAAAAAGAAGAACAGCAAAGGTGATGGAAAGAAGATTGGAATAAAGAAAGAGATGAAACAGACATGATGCAAAAACCAAGAGCACAAACGCAATGGTGATTTGTTTCATGTGAGTGAAATCTTATTTTCCTTTGGTTTTACCAATGCTGCTTGATGGCGTAGAAATTTAGGTTTCTAAACGCAGCAGATCGTTCAATAAACTTAATAAAAGCTTCTCTATTTTAAAAATGCTTCTGGAGATTCTCTAAGGACCATGTAGTCTTCCTGAAGATTTTCCCCTCAGTTATTTAATTTCATACATTCTATGCATCCCTTTTCCAAGAAAAAAGTTATCACATTTTGATTTTACTTGGTTCACTTCAATTGGAACAATCCATCCATCTTCCTTGCAGTTGTTTGAGAATTTTGACTTATAAGTTTTCACTTTGCAGTTAGCCTTGCTGCACTCCAAACACCTCTCAAATAATCCTTCTCACCTTTGGGCACATGTCTTCTTAAGATTTTTCTATAGTAAATGGGGTGGGAATGTGACAGTAAATTAACTAGCTCAACTTCTATCAAGTAGTTTTCCACATATAAATTGTTTACTTATTTTTAATTTCACATGCTTGATCAACTGTGAAAAATTCACTCACCCCTTCAAATGTAAATATTGATATGGTAGGGAGATCCAGTGGTTCCATGGCCCAACAACCCTTAGATCTGGTTCCTTCTTTTAAATCAACTTTGGTGGAACACTTTAATGATCCTCTTGCTCAACAGAACTTTTCCAATGCTTTCAATTATCCTATAAATTAAATCAAGAATTCCTCAGTCTCTTCCAATGAAACCTCCACCCATTGTAGACAAGGGCTTTGCATTATTTTTATCAAGTTGGAGGCTCCAACCCTTATCTCTGCTTTGATCTATTCCCTCAATCAAAATGACTCACAACCTAGCACAAGTGGTCCTAGAATTTGCACTCAAGGCATGAAGCCGCCTGATCACTTTACAGGAGAAAATGACCATAAAATTAGACCTTTCCTTCAGTCTTGTAAAATCATCTTTTCAAACAATCCTGAAGACTTACCCTCAGATTGACATCAAGTTATTTATGAATCTTCATTCTTAGGGGTTAAAGCCTTGCAATTCTTTGAGCCACAACTCAAATTTTTATCCAACACTAGTCCTACCTGTATTGTCAACAATTGGGAAAAATTTGAGAAACTCTTCACTTTTTTTGAAAATCCCAACAGAGTGCAAAATGGTAAATAAAAATTGAACAACCTATTCATGAAGGAGAATAGTAGATTTTTTTTATACCTCTCAATTTTGTACCTTGCAGTCTTACATCCAATTGAACAAGGCCACAATTTTATTTCAATTTTGAAATTTTTTACTGGCACACCTAATCAAACAGCTTGCAGTTGTGGGTCATAAGACAACCACCATTTAGCAGTTAATAGTTTTGTTTATTGAGCTTGATAATGTTCATGAAAATAAGAAACTTTCTTCACAAAACAATCATGGATTGTCAACCTTGGCTCCAAAGGTGGAAAACTATTTGAAGAAAAAATTGAAGCATCCCATGGTTTCCAAAACAGCCAAGGCATCATTGTCAATTTTTGACTGAGGAGGCTCTACATTTTTATTAATCATTGATTCAGCTGAAACTTCAGTGTCCTCCAGTGCAGTAATAGTGTATTCTGGAAGATTTGGCAATGAATCCATGATTTTTCTGGCAGTAACCATGACTGTACCACTTTTTGAGCTTGAATCCCAGTTTTGTGGGGTACTAGGGGGAATGATGCCCAGTATTGGATTATCCAATGTGATAGGAAATATATCTTCCCAGAATAATCCAGGAGAAAATTTTTATCAAAGCTAGCATCAAAGAATTTGATTTTGTTCCAGAATAAAATCTCAGATGTAGAAGAATTATGGATTCAATAGTTCTTCTGACCTTTGAAATATCCCATGAACATGAATTATTGACCCCTGGCTTTAAATTTGAATTTCTGGTGAGCTTTGGCCAGGTGCAATGCCACCCAAGATCAAAAAGAATGGAGGTGATTTGAGCCGGTTAGTTTTACCCTTGGGGCCTCAAAGGGAGAGATGAAATTATTGTGAGTAATTGGAGATTGTTTAAGTAAGTAGGTGGCCATACCAGTGGCTTCTGCCCAAAAGGAAGTAGGTAGTTGTTAATTTAAGAGGAGGAATTGTGCCTTTTCCACAATGGGTAAATTTCCCCTTTCTGCAATGCAGTTTTATTCCTGGGTGTAGGGAGCTGCTGTGGAAAGAAATTATGTGCTACAATAAATTTCTGCAACAAAATCCCGCTCCAGTACCAGATACTTGTCTAATCCTTTGAGTTACAATACCCACCCCATGCCAAATAAGCTAAAAATTTGTTCTCCATGTCCTAAGATCCTTTCTGCAGCTAACATGTGATGAAATGAAAGTAATAAACAATCTCAGACTCCCCAAAAAGCTCTGCACTGAAACATTATTTTGCCAAGTCTCCAATTTAATTACCAAGAAGCAATTCTTTTGAAACATGTCAAGACACTAATATTAATAGGAAAACTCCGCTTTAAATACCCCTAAAATTCACCAACATTACGCTATGATAACTCTGTAAAAAAGAACTCCACAAAGATTCTTTGATCATTCCCATTTTAACTTACAAAATCCTTATATACAAAAATAAATCACAACCCCAAACAAAAGAAGAAAACAAAAAATGACTTCCTCCGCAACACCTCCCTAACGTGTTCTGCAATCACCTGGTACTCTATTAAGCCTGATCCTACTAGCTGATACATTGGCATACATTAGATTAATTGATACTATTGTAACCTCCAATGTCCCTACTAGTTGATTCTCCCCAATTCAGCGCTAGAGTCTTATCTCCTTTGACCTTTCTCTAGCAGATCCCCTTCAAACCTGCATATGGCATCATGGAAGACCCTTGTCAATCTTCCTTACAGATCACCATAAATCTGCATGCTGCCTCTTTGAATCTAGTGTCTAATTTTACTAACACATAAACATCATTCACAATCTTTGTGCATACCCCATAGCCAACTCCCAGATACTTACTTCATAGCTCCAGTCATTTGTGGGTGCATTCCTACTCCAAAATCTATACTTGCAGTGGGGGCTAATTACCAACCACAAATGTTTTTCCACAAAAGGCAAGACTCCAGCTAATTATCTGCAAAATAGAAAAATACAGCCATTTCTTTTTCAAAAGTAACAACCCAACCAAACCCAATCGTGCGCTGGGGAACTTTGCACCCACACAGCTGCTGAGCCAAAGATTTTCCTCTGCTGGAGTAGGTAATTAGCCAGAGTTTACTTTTCAAACCTATTGTGCTTTGGCTTCCGCAACCGCCCACTGCTGAGCCCTCCAGGATTGTCAACTGCTGAGCCTACTTGTGTTTGTGTCTATAAATAGCCACAACATCCCCCCACAACTTTAATTCTGTCCCCAGGATCACGTACTTCAGCCCCACGTAGAACAACCTTCACCCCTCCATAACCCTTGAAACTCCTAAAAAAGACTTAGCAAACCAGCTATATAACTACTATGGGACTTCGCAGCTGAGCCGCCCCAACTTATGGTAAAAACAAGGGCCTGGGAGCAAAAAAAATCCATTTCAAAGAACCAGAAATTTCTCCTGTTGTAAATAGCAAAGGTTCATTCTAATAAAAGAGATCTATTGACAATGTTTAATGTGTTTTGAACATTTTGAGGAGAAAAAAGTCCAAAAAAAAGATTCCTGAATGTGTTTGAACATGACAGTTCTGCATACAACTGGCCATGAAAAAAGACTGCTGTTGGCAATATTACACCAACATTTTGCAAGGACTGGCCTTGAACATTGTTAATAGTCATATAAAAGGCAAAGTTTATTGGGAATTTATATTGTTATAATTGGGATAGCATAACTTCTTTGACATTGTACAGTAATCAAATCTTGGGTATGATAAACTTGTAACCAATGTTTGAGTCAGTTAATATGAAACAATTGAGAGGGTGAAATTGAATATTGCCAATGATTAGTCAAGTAACATTGCAAAGGCCTCCTTTAATTTTCAAGATTCTAAGGAGTTTGATTGTACATACAAGCTTTAGTTTATGTGGGAAAGATGTGAAAAGGGTGACTGGGTGATTGACTTGAAGAAATTTTATAAGTGGTTATTGTCTTTTAATTTGGGTTAAAGACAAATATGCAATGGATCAAATGAATCAAACAAAGATTTTTGGAACTATTTGTGGTCCTTTGACATGCCTTTTGACATGCAAAATTTTTCACCAAAAGCTTGATATAGAATGAAATAAGGATGAGAATTCATATAATCATTTTCATTATTAATAGTACTATGAATCATGCAATCTTAGTCCTGGATACAAAGCAGAAATTTGGGGGTTTGGGGACAAAGTTCAATGGGAAAAAATGAGAAGATTGTGTAGTGCTTCAACTATTCTGCAAGAGGAGCAAACATTAGTTACTGAAGCAAGGCATGAGGGAGAAAAAAGTGATACCAACATTCATCAAAAGGGCATTGTTGAGTTTTAGTGCCAGTGTACCAGGGCAACAGGTAAACATGGTACAATTATGGAGGAGGTAATAGTTTGATCTTTGAAACAATTTGGATCATTGTTATTTTTTATCATCTTAAAGACATAAAAAATACAGTGAGGTATGGAGTGCTCTGTGTGAAATTCTAAGCATGTCAGTATTATTTTATCAATATTGAACACACCACAAATGAAAGGGCAATTGAATAACAAGGCAAAGCACCAATTGCTTGAAAACATATGATATGAAGAAGAAAAGAATTTAAAAAAGTTTGTTTACAATGAGGAATATGACAACTGCGGGGAAAATTCATACAAGACAGAAAGTTGTAACCCCTTTCAATATACAAAGAAGATAATGTTATGGTGAAAGAATTGTTGAAAAGGCAAATATTGCAGTAAAATAAAGGGATAAAGAAATAGGATTGAAGAATTGAAGGATTAACTGGAATTTTGAAAGTGAAAGGGTGGGAATGTGTGCTGACAACATGCACCAGGAAAAACCTGGTGGATCTGGTCAGCCAGTTAAATCACATCCTTTGGATGAGATGGTTGCATCAAATTGATTTCTAGAATGTTTCCATCATTTGGAAACACAGCTTACCCCCAGTTTACAATCATTTTCTTCACAATTTCTCAAATCATTCAAATTTGTTTCTGATTTCATTCCATTCTATTTCTCTTTTTGATATCCTAGATTTCTCCTTCTTTTCTTCTTGTCTTAATTATGATTTCAATTGGTATTCTCCAAGGTTTATATTTTACTTCCTCCCTGATTCCATATGGTTTCAAATTTTTTCCTCCCTGATTTCTCCCTGATTTCTCATGGATTTCTTGGTGACTTCTCCCTGATTTCTCCCTGATTTCTCCCGGATTTACCACAAGTTTCTATTTTTCCACCTATGAGCACAATCCCTCCTAGTTTTTTAAAATGAAATAAAAGCATTGTTTGAACAAAATTTATACTCATCATTCATACAATTCCTTATCTCATGAAATTTCTGTTTTATCTACATGTAATGCATGATACGTTTAATTATAAATAATTCCAAAAACAAATTCAAAGAAAAAAATTGAAACAATTCAAGAAACTTTTCATATTCCATGATTTTGAAATTTCACTTTCAGGAAGATATAATTTTGTTACTAGTATTATTCCATTTTAATAGAAATATGCACACTGGCCATCAACAGCATTACAAGAAATTATTTGTTGTTAAATCCCATGTTTTACTTTGTAAACATTTAGATGCTTCCAATCAACTAAAAAATTCCTGTCAATTTGAAATGGAGTCACTTCCAAGAAGTGGCCTGGTATGCTCCCATATGGATCCACCACACTGAATATGGTTTTTATCTGACCCAAAAAGGACACTTTACCCAGATTATATGACACAGTAATGTTTCCAAAATTTTATTCTGTTGTTGATAATGCCATTTTATTCCAATGGAGACAATTCTTATATTTCCACAATTTTAGAGAGTAAAAGTTTTTTGTTCATTAGCACTATTGATTTTATTGAAATCTTTCCAATTTGTAGAAGAGATGGAATTCCTGAGATAATTGAGGAATTTGTAATAAGATTTTGTATTTTCATGGACAGGATGTAGGTTTGGGATTGAATTTGACCTGGTGGATGATTCAAGTATTCTTGAAAGTTGATTTATCTGCGGTGGTGCACCTGGTGAGTTGATCAGGCACTTTAAATTTTAAATTCTGCAGAAACTTTGAAATATATTAAGTGATATATTTCCTCCAAGTTTAATTTAAATTATAGTCAAAATTGTGGTATTCTGTATATCTTTGATTTGAAAGAATTCACGCACCCAAAGCATTTTTTCTGTTGAACTTTGAAAATAGCCCATTCAAGAGATCAAAAGTCCAGGTAGCACATGTGGGGCCAGGCCCCCAACTTTGTAAAACCTTGGGTATATGTGATGCAAGATGATGATTTGGCTATGATTTTTCTCCAGAAAGAGCTTCCTAAAAAGTTGGTAATATTTCTTCCAGTGCCTGGTGAAATCCAAAACATTTTGGGAGCTGGTATTCCAACTAGTGGCAATGTTCAAACAGATCACTAAATGGAAGGTATTTTCAAAAACTGTTTCTGGGAATGGAAATTCTTCAAATTGCATGGAAATGATGAAATTGGACCTGTAGAATTTATAAAGAAGAGACCACTATGCATCCTTGAGACTTATATGACTTGCTGCTCCAAGGTTTTTTTGTACTCTTTTCCAATCAGATGAGATGAGAGTAATCTTGATGACTTGTTGAAGATTTTTCTGAAGAACAGAATCAAACTTGAATTTTGATAAAATTGGAGGGCTTTGCTCAGGAATATCACCAGTGCTTGGATCCAAAAATGAAACTGGTTCTTAATCTAAATCAGAGAATGAAGAAGACACCCCCATGAGTTCTTCATTAGTTAGATTCAGAGGTTGCTGTCTCCCTTTGCATTTGGATTTTTTATAGTTTTAATATCTTTCTGGGCATCTCTTTTAAAGTAATGTAATTTTCTAGAATCAATTTGTTTTTCACTGGGATCAGCATTTTCTCCACTTTCATCTTCATCATCTGATCAGTCTGGTGCCCTTTTCCCAGAGCATTATTAAATTTTGGATTTGGTAACAGCATGATCTTTCAAGGCTCCAAGAATCATGCTGTGCATTATGTCAAGGTTGGCCATTTTTGTGGAATCCCAATAAGGGAGTTCTTCCAATATTGAGTAACAGAAACCATTCTCTTTGAGTAGATGATCTCTGTGTGATTGAGTTGCATGCAAAAATATATTTCATTTATTTTTATGCTCTGATAAATTTCTTGGGGCCCAATTGAAAGGCTCAATGTCATTTATCCCAGACTTTTCAATGGGAAAGAAGTTGCAAAATGATTTTCCTGAATTACTTGTCAATCCTATGATCTTGTGCATTGTACAACATCTACTATGACAGTGAGTATCACAGCTCTGATGGTAACTCCTGAAGGATTATTATAGTTGTTGGAGAAGTGGACACCATTCCAAAGTTTCTGAGGTTCTGTGACTAGGGGGGTGAGTATATAATTCAGTTGAGTACCAGTATACTGCTTGGGGCCAGGTATTATTCCTACCAGATCAATTTTTTCTGCTTTCAGATGTATTTTAGGTGGAAGATTCAGGCATACCATGGCAATTTTTCCAAGAGAGGCATGAAGACTAGAATTTCAAAAAGAATTAAACCAGCCAAAATATAGGGTAAATTCCAATTTCCCAGGCTTTGACGCAAAGGGGAGGGTTTCATTTGGGCCCTTGAATCTTGGCCAAAAAACCCATCCTAGAGATCTTTCATTATCTCAGAGGGTAGTTTTGGAGATGTTTGAAAATTTCTTCCTCAATACCTGGATGGTTCAAAAATCTTTCTGGCCATTGTTGAAATTGTTTGTAAATGAAATGTTTGCTTTCAGAGAATTTTGACTCTTGTATATTCTTTCTTCTAGACTTGCATTTAATGGAAGTATTCATAGATCCCAAGTTTTATGAGAAAGGTGGATACTGGTAAAATCTTTTCAAATTTTTTGTGCATCTGAGATTAGGGTCTATGAAATTTTTTTCTTGGTCAACCAAGTATAAGCACTATGGACCACAGAAATATATCTCCAGTGACACATCCAGGTTGAGATGCTTGAAGATTGTCAAAATGCTGAGGGGAATCTTTGAGTGGTTATTTGGATGATGTTTTCAAAGATTATTTTGAAAAATTGTTCTATTTTGAATTTTGAAAGCACAAAGAAGGAACCTTCAGGAGTCTGTACTAATTTGATGATGCACATTCATGATAGCTGTGATCACCATTGGAAGGATGATACAGTTTTGGTTTTATATTCAGGTTAATAGGAAAAAGTCTTGAGTTTCAAATATGGGAGCACCAAACCAAGTTGAAATTTGAGTGATATAATCTTGAGATTGGGCCATGTTGGCATTGTTTTTATCTAATGGTTACCAAGGGTTCTTTGGTGATTTTGGAAGCAGTGCTTGTGGAGAAACTAGTGCTTGTTGAGCAACTTGAGTGGAAAAAGAAATTGTTGTGATTTTCTGATGCTTAGCATATCCAGAAGGGGTAAATTATATGCCTTGCTTTGTACCATTGGGAGTCACTTGATTTTTTCTGGATCAGTTTTCACACATGCAATCAATAGGCTTGCAATTTTGGGGGACAATTTTGGTCCAAGTTCTTGAAGAGTGGAAGAATGGATGATTGAGGAGAAAAGTGTCTCTTTATATGCAAAAATTCCCATGAAATAGGTTGCAGGTAAAATCTTTGTTTTCCTCCTCTTAGTGGCTCATGTGGCGCATTGAGATAAAAAGAAATTGAGTGCTTATCTTGAAACATTCAAACTGATTCCATGAGAAATTTTTCAGGAACTTGGAAGAAATATTTTCTTCAAATATCATGAAACAATAGATGGATTATCATGAAGCATTTGATGGCTTATCATGAAGCAGTTGATTTCCTATTATGAAACAATAGATGCTTATCATGAAAAGTTTGAAGGCTTATCATTAAAAATTTGAAGGCTTATCATAAGGTTTTTCATTTCATTACTTATCAAAAAGAATTATTGATTGAAAAGTTTGGTGGAATAATAGGTTGCAATCCCAAAAGAGATAAATCCATCCATCATGCTTGTCAAACTCAATGACCATAGAAATACCTGGATGAAACAACTGACCTTGTTTGATATCAAAGCCTTGACTGAAGTGAGCTGGTTGACCTATTGCCTCATGGATACCACAAAAGCCACAATAGTTGATAGAATTGACATTCTCATTGATATGAGCTTGATTTTAAAACTCTGTCTAGGTAGCAGTGATTTTTCCAGCAAAATGCTTTTTTTTCTGGGGGTAACCTTATTCTTGGGAACCAAAAACAGGAATTTTGGCCTGTTTCATCTGGTCAATTGCATGTAAAAACAGTCCAGAGGCCAACAATTTGTATTGTTTGGAAATGATCAGAAGGCATCTTTTCCAGGAGAGCCTTCCACTCTTTTTATCTTTCTGGCATAACAATCTTTGAAGTAAAAGGTTCATATGTTCCTAATAAAGATAATTTAATTTTAATTATCATCACTTGTAATCAAAAAATTCAATATTAGAATTACTTGCCAAATTTTTCCACTTTTTCATACCCTTTATGCAAACCAAGTGCTTCAATGATACCACCAAGGAAACAGTTATTTTGTTGATTTGCATAGAAAGATCCAAGTTGGAAAATGGTTGTGTTCAAGAGTCTGATTTCCTCATATTCCATGCGTCTCATGTCCAACCACTCGGTGAATTTGTAAACCAAGCCAAGTTCATGGTTGTGGTTGGTGAGGAAAACCACTGGAGGGCCTGGGTTAAAATGGTGTTTGAACTGCTCAAGGAACCTGGTTGTGTTTTAAATTGAGTGCACATCTGGACATCTGATCATTGTGAAGTTGTCAGTTTGGTTGATGGAGAGGCTGAGACCAGTGCAGAAAGTGATATTGGCCAATGCCTCAATTTTCTTCTTCTGAATTTCAGAGCTGAAACCATAATCCTGACTGGTGGAAGTACAGGTGAGGATATGTTGGCTCTGAATTGGATGTGGATGAAGGACTGGAAGAGTGGTTATTTTGACCACAGATGTTGAGATTAGTTGGCAAGAGCCACTTGCTCCACTACCTTGCTTGGCCTACCTAAAAGCATCCTGGGCATCCTTGGAGCAGATTCCACATCTCTACAATCGACAGGAAAAATGATCAGCTTTAATCCAAGTATGGGATGCCATGGTGAACCATGAAGTGCTTGAAAAACATTCAGGCCAGTAATCATTGGAAAGGAAATACAGGGCACCCATCCCGGATAAACTCCCTGTGTAAACCCTCCCTCAAACAGGAATTCTATCCAATGGAAATAAGAGAGAAATGAAAGATCATCCCAGGGGATAATTATGCGAACCACAAAGTGAGCTTGTGCAACATTCAGGCCACATCCTCAACAGAGAAGCAATACAGGGTGCCCATCCTGCATAAAATCCTTGGGTAAACTTATCCTCAGAAAATAATCCCCTGGGAAAGGATAATAGATGAAAATGAAACAAAAAAGCTTCTTTTTCCTGGGGGCTGTGTGAAAATAGTGAGAGGTATCAACAAACATTCTCAGATGAAAAAGGTGAGATGAGCGCAAAAAACCTGGAAAATCCATGGGGAAAGGTCCCCTTTTTTACTGCCAGGGAGATTCCTGATATCAGCTTTCTTTTCTATTTTCAAAACAGGGGATAGGTCCACATTCATAGAGGATGTCATGAGCAAGGAAGTCAAGACAATGGTTGGGAGCTTGTATCCTAACTCCTCCTCTTCTTTTTTTTTAGGAGGGGGGGAGCAGAGGGGAGAGAGTACCTACAGTGTGGGGGCTGAGGGCCTTACAAAGCACATCAGAACAGAAGGGATGGGAATTCCAACATAAGTCAATCCAATTGTTATGCAAGAGTATGATGAAGAAAAACAATCTGATAGAAATGGAAGAAAGAGAAACATGGAATTTAACCTTTTTTAAGGGGGGAGGAGGTCAAAGAGGGACCCGTGATTCTAATACAATTTCAAGACTCTTTATTTCAGAACTTATGTTAACTCTTGTAGTAATATATTCTGCACTATACATTTAGCTAGTGGATTAAAGCAACATTTGCAGGCAGGAGTTTGATCAGATCTATCTTTATCAGTCTGTGGAATAAATTGTAAAGGAATGGAAAGGAAAAGAAATTATTTATTGTAGGAGCGAGATGTAGCTGGTAAGCACAAACTGAGACAACAAAATTAAAATGAACAAAGAAATAATCCCAATCATACCTCCATTGAGGATAGTCTAAGCTCCTCCTGGTTGCTGCAACTGATGATGAATTTGGTTGGCTAGTTATCACGGTTCAGAAGTTGGGGGCCAAGCGCTAGGGGAATGACTTGGTTGAGAAGAGGTTGAGGAAGATTGAGATGTGAGACAAGGTTGGGAGATGATACAGGAATGGAAGCTTGTGAGTTCTGAGGGAAGGACAATTGGAACTGGTCGCAATGAGTGATATGTGTTGACAGTTGACTGAGTTACTCATTGCGGGCGCTCCTCCTGGATGTGAACTCATTCAGTTCAGCGTGGAACCTTGCTCTCCCTCCTAATGGGTTAACCTTGCATTTGACTCAAGGAAGCTTTAATTAACACTCCTCCTAGATTCTGAAAAGTTCATGCAAAGTTGAAGTCTGGCTTGTACTACTTTTACATACCCAAGAGGTTTAGTAAGAATTTTGGCAATAATATCCTCTGAGGATGTATGTTCTATAGACAAGAGCAATTTTTGGACCAGGTCTCTTATGTATTGAAACCATACCTCAATGTTCCTGGAGTTAGGGTTCAGTTGGGCTTCTTTACTGATAAAATTTTCACCCTGATTGTCATTTTTTATCTTGGGTTTGCCAATAGGTATGCCCAAGCTAAGGATCAAAGTTGACAGCCATCTGATTTGTTTGGCGCAGAGGTTCATTGCTATGAAGTTGGCTTTGGTGGTGGACTGAGCAAATACTGTCTGTTTCTTTGTAGTCCAGCTTATCGGGTTACCATATAGAGTTATTACATAACCTGTGGTTGACTTCTGAGTTGATGTTGACAGAGTTTAGTTGGCGTCTGCCCATCCACATAGTTGATCACTATGGTCAGTTGACTTGGACAAAAGTAAGCCTACCAAAATTGTATCTCTGAGGTAGCAGAAGAGATGCTTTACCATCTTCCAGTGCGCTAGAGTTGGTTTGTTGGCAAACTGAGACAGTCAATTGACCGTGAACTGGATGTTGGGACGGGTGTGAGTTACCAGGTGTATAAGATGTCCAAGGGCCTTCTGCATTGTCTTAAATTCAAACTTGGGAGATTCCTGGTTGATGATATCATGTATATTCATGGGGGAAGGGGCCTTGACTGTATTAACATGTTCACAACCAAACTTGGTGAGAATTTTCTTGGTGAAGTCCCTTTGATGGAGTTTTACTGAGCTGTCCTTGTTCCATTGTAGGGTGTATCCCAAGTGCTGAGTTGGATGTTCCTGAACTTTTATTTTGTAGTTTCCCCCCAGAAATTTTAAGAACCTGTTGATGTCAGCACGATCTGCTCCCACAACCAGTCCATCATTGACATGTATGTGAAAGTGTAGTGTCTTTTTCTTGTTCACAAATATTGACTTGTCTCCAGTTGAGGGTGCCAGACCCAAGGATATTAACATTGATGCCAGGTGAGCTTGCCAGCACCAAGGGGCTTGCTTGGTGCTGTACGCAGATTTGTTCAATCGCCACACCCAGTCTTCTTTCCCTGGGACCTCAAAGCCAGCCACCTGTTCCACATGAACCACCGCATCAATGTCACCATACAAAAATGCCGTCTCAACATCAAACTGGAACATATGATGATTATTCTGTACCGCCTCATCTAGGAGTACCTTCATTGATTCACTCCGTCCCACTGACAAGTAGGTGTCCAAGTAATGCCTCAGGTATTCTTGATGGTTTCCAAAGCACACCCAGCGCAATTTGCGTTGGGTTACCTCTCCAAACTTGTTTTTCTTGCGCACCAGTTGCCACATACCGCCAATGACTTTGTCATCCGTCGGTCAAGGTACCAAAGTTCCAGTTTCTTGCAATAGGTGGGAATTGTTTTTGTCCGTCATTGATTGTATCCACAGTGGTTGCTCCTTTGGATCTGAAATTGCCTTCTCAACTGAGACTACCTCACTGATCATGACTTTGTTGTCATCTTTGTTGGAGTCTTCTTGTGCACAACCGCAGCGGGTTCCAGTGATGATAGCTCTGCGGTCAATATTGGAGTTGATGTCCTTTGGCGCCTCGTTGTAGTATGGGACATAAGCGTAGCCTTTTTTGGGGTTTGGTTCAGGTTGAGCTTGTGGCGCGGGAGGGTAGACTGGTTGGGCAATGCTGCAATTGTCTTCAGTTTCTGGTACTGGGCTGACACTAGGCATTTTGGGTGTGACTGCAGGGCGTGTAGACTGAGACTGGGGGATGGTTGAGTCATGTTTGCCTGAGCAGATCTCCAGCGGAACACTCACAACCGCTGGTTGCAACAGTTTTTTGGAGGATGTCGCGTGGCCTGGTGAGGAGAGACACTGAGGCAGTGCACAAGGGGGTTTTTTAAGCAATGAGCCGCAGTAGTATACAAAAGTCACCTTTGTTGGCGTGAAATCCCAGCTTATTACTATTTTTTGTTTGGTGGGATCAATAAATCTTCCGGCATTGGAGTATGGCTCATACCCAAGGAAGAGCAGTGGCCTTGAGCGCCAATCAAGTTTTTTGACCAGGGGAGAGTGTACATTCACCTTCAGGCCAAACGGTACTAGCGCCATGACGTTGCGTACTGGCTCAATTGTAGAATTCACCTCAAGGAGAGTGGCAACTGGGGATTTCCATCCAAGTGCCGTTGAGGGCAGTAGATTTATGAGCATGGAAGCGTATTGAGCCACTCCATCCCAGTAGTTGAGTGGGACCAATGATTGTGCCAATTTGCAGTGCATCTTGGTGAGTATTGTTTGATTAAACCACTCTGCTAACCCATTAGTTTGAGGAGAGTTAGCTGGAACCTGTTCAAGTGCTATGCCCTTAGAGGATAAGAATTTGAAAAACTTGGTTGACATGAACTCACGTCTGCCGTCACAGTGAAGGAAGGCAGGGGTGACATCAAGCTGATTCTTGATCTTGTGTATGTAACTGACTATCTTCTCCGGAACCTCAGATTTGTGTTTGACAACGTTGTGGTGTTGTATTTATAACCTTGGATTGAGAGCTGCATTGCGGGCTGCGCGCTCAGAAGTTGGGTAGGTCAGGCTCAGCATTTGGGGTGCGCGCGGTCTCAGCAGTGCCTTCTGCGGGCTCAGCAGCAGGGATTGCGGGGCTTGGCACCAGGTGCAGGTCAGGCCTACTCTGGGGGGCAACAGGTCGCGACCCACCCAGGGAACGCGGACCAAGTGATGGAGCCAGCCCAACCAAGCTTGCGGGTTGCTATTCCGGAAGGCAAGGGGGGGCGATCAGGGGTTATACGCGCCGGGTAGGTTCGCGTGGGCATAAGCGCAGGCTGACTCACAGATTGCAGGATCCGCGGATGCGCGCGGACAGATAATAACTGGGGGGCTCCAAGTAGGGCGCCGCAGAGGGCTGCGCCATGAGAAGGGCAAACTGGACATATGTGATATCAAAGGGCAAGGTTTTGGACGGGGTGGGTGGTACAGGGTAAGGTTAGGGTGGAGCTAGGGTTCTGTACTAGGGGTCATATTTCATCTATCTTGTTGCTTGTGGTTGTACCTAGGTTAGGGTTGAGAGGGAGGAATCAAAATACCTCTCTCAACTCTGGGTTGGGATATCATCATATTATTATCATATCATAGCAGAGGACCAGACCAGGAGGAAGTGGGAGGGGAAAGATTTAAAAACAAAGGAATTTATCATCATCACTCTCTCTATTCTTAACCTCATTGCATCCAATCTCCTTACAGATGCTTAGACCAATAACTTCCGGAACTCAAGGATAACTTCAGGGGTACCACCTTCCCTAGTTTCCACAACGTAGATGCGGTTGAATCAAGAGAATTCATTGATGATTTCCAATATATAGGAGGCCGACTGTTTGCACAGAGGGCTGATTTGGAGTACATCCATACAAAGTCAATGGAATGGTTTGACAGACAAAGGTAGAGGGTTAGAATGAGATTTTTGTTTCATTTTGCATTGAATACAGACTTTGCAGACAATTGATGAAGGAAAGAAATTTGGGAGAGGGATGTTGTTTTGGGAAAGGAAGTGCTTGAGGTAAATGTCAGATGGGTGGCCAAGACTGATGTGCCAGTCCACTGTGGAGTCTGCAAGGTTTGCTAGGTTTATTTCACTCATTGGGTTATGGTGGGACATGTATAAGTTACCAATTCGAGGGAAACAATATATAATCTGGTTTGCATGCTTTACTAGTACAATCCGGTGTTTGTGTACAACTTTTAGCCCATGGTCCTCAAGTTGACTAGCTGAGATTAAGTTTCTTGGGCCCTTGGGTGCGTAAAAGATGGGTTAGATAATAGTCCCCCCAAGATTAAGCTTAACCACATGAGTTATATTGATGCTCCCCCCGTGCGTGTTGAGATTTTTTTGAATTGGTTGAGCATTGTGAATGATAGAGAGGTTGCACACCGTTGACCTTGAGGCTCCCAAGTTGTATACCAGTTTGGGCAAAGAATCTCTGGGGTTTTTGAGGTTATAGAGAGAGTCTTCCTGTATAAGGAAGCCACAGTCACCCGGGTGATGTGTTTCATCTGTCACAAAGTTGGCTTCTTCTTCTACTACTTCCGGAGAGACATTGTTGTCATTGTCCTCCTCAACGGCATTTACCGAGTGTGATGTCTTCAGTTGCTTAAGTTCTTGATCTAACCTTTTGATTTGAGCAGCAATGTACTTCTGGTCTTGAAGCTGAGGAATTTTTCTTTGTGGGGACAGCAGGGTGTGGTTTGAATGGTCTTTTTGCATTGTAATGATATATAGGCTTTTGTAAAGTTTTATGCTGCGGTTTATGTTGACGTCCAACGTAGTAGGATGATTTGGTTGAATTTGATACACATTGGGAGTCTTCTAGCATGACCCTGTTGGACACGGCTTCAAGAGTGAATGGTTGTAGGTTGTAGAGTGTGGAGATCAGGCTTGACATTACTTTGTCAAGTTGTAGACTTTTGATGAACAGGATAGCAGCAAGTCCAGTGGATACATTTATAACTTGCTCTTCCAGAGATTGGCCTTCTATCATTTCCAACAAGTTGATGTAGGCATCCTTGAAAGAGGATGTGTGTTTGCTCAAACTTCTTTCAGGTTTGTAAGTAATGTTGACCAGTCAAATTAGTGCGTCTCCAACAACAATTAAGGATTTTCCTACGCACTCAAGAGCCAGGGCCTGATAAGCTTTAGCAAAGTATGACTTGCTTGACTTGATGCATAACTGGAGGCTTTGTCAACCAAGGTCCTAAGAAGACTTAGTGCAAGTGCATTCTTTTGTTGGTAGATTTTAGTTGTGACGTTTGCCTTGACCCAATCTTCATTGAGTATTTCCTTGTATCCCTTACCAATAATCACATCCTCAAAGGCGCTTTTCCAATTGTGCCAATTATTTTGATTAATTTTAACAATTCTGGTTTTGGTTGAATAGTTGTCTTTGGAGTCCTTGGATGTAGGGATGTTAATAGGGTGTCCTCCGCTGTTGGCCATAGTTGCTGAACCTGAATCAGTGGCTGATATTTACTCAAGAGTTATAAGTCCTAAGAGTAGTCTCTTGCTACCATAATAAAATTTCAAGACTCTTTATTTCAGAACTTATGTTAACTCTTGCGGTAATATATTCTGCACTATACGTTTAGCTAGTGGATTCAAGCAACAGTTGCAGGCAGGAGTTTGATCAGATCTATCTTTATCAGTCTGTGGAATAAAGTGTAAAGGAATGGAAAGGAAAAGAAAGCATTTATTGTAGGGGCGAGACGTAGCTGGTAAGCACAAACTGAGACAACAAAATGAAAATGAACAAAGAAATAATCCCAATCATACCTCCACTGAGGATAGTCTAAGCTCCTCCTGGTTGCTGCAACTGACGATGAAGTTGGTTGGCTAGTTATCACGGTTCAGACGTTGGGGGCCGAGCGCTAGGGGAATGACTTGGTTGAGAAGAGGTCGAGGAAGATTGAGATGTGAGACAAGGTTGGGAGATGAGACAGGAGGGGAAGCTTGTGAGGTCTGAGGGAAGGACGATTGGAACTGGTCGCAATGAGTGATCTGTGTTGACAGTTGACTGAGTTACTCATTGCAGGCGCTCCTCCTGGATGTGAACTCATTCAGTGCAGCGCAGCACCGTGCTCTCCCTCCTACTGGGTCAACCTTGCATTTGACTCAAGGAAGCTTTACTTAACAGATTCTTCCTAGGAAGAGGATCTTTTCACCAACTCAATCACATAGTCAATCTTTTTAAAATCTTTATTTTTGGTTTGGTTTTGTGTTAAAGAATGACTTGTCTCAAAGCTCATGTTCAGACAAGGGTTCTTGCCTCAAGATGCGAAGATTACAATCTCCATGACCCGACTGCTAACACATGCCTTCTCACCTCTCATCAAGACATCAATGCTCTCGAATGAATGGGGCATTACCCCAACGTGTCTGATAAAACACTGTTTGACCGCCATTTGTCCTGTTGTACCTACTGTTGTGATTTCCTATTTATTCTCACCTTGTTTTCCTTACATTGTGCTTTGTTCCCTGGAGAACCATAGAGCCTACTCTGTTTACGTGAACTTACTTCCTGGACACTGCTCTACCAAACTCACTTCTCCCAATCATAATCTTGTCGTACAATTGCTACACTTCTAAACCTTGAGGTCATCTTGTCACCTGTGTTCACCTTTTTCAGGTACATTGTTGTTTCAACTCATGTTTGTGTCTCCTGTTCTGACAATCGATTAATCAAAAACTCCTTTTTCAGTCTGCTATTTTAACAGATTTACAGTCCCAACCGCTATTTCCAAACTCAAAGGTGGACACCCTATTTGAACACTATGACTGACAAAGACTCCTCAAAAGATCTCTTGTTTATCCCGGTGCTCAATGGCACAAACTTCAGCGTTTGGAAAGGAAGGATGAAGATCCATCTTTGTTCCAAAGATCTCCTTGATGTTTGTGAAAAGGAACCCGCTGAAGATGCCAATGCCACAACCATCAAAAAATGGAACAAAGCCAGTTACGAGGCCGTAGGCATCATCACGAGTAGAATCAATCAAACCGTCTTTATCGAGGTCATGAACTCCAAAACCGAAGACAATGCTTGCCTGCTCTGCACGAAAATTAATAGCCAGTATGCCTCCACTACCGCTTTAAATAGAGGGCGTGTATGGATGGAATGGGAAGCACTCTGCTTCAAAGGGGATCTCCAATCCTTCATTCAGAAATGCAGAAAAATTTTGTTAGATGTAGCTTCCATCAATATTTAAATTCCGGACAATATATTGTCCTATTCCATCCTTGGAAAGCTATGCAAAACGTCAACTACAAAAGTGCAATTGGTTCATTAAGCTACCTCAGCACAGCCACCCGACCAGATTTGGCCTTCGCTGCTAGTTGCCTCTCACAGTATTATGAACGACCGGGAATCCAACAATGGCAAGCATTCATGCACGTGTTAAAGTACCTAAAGGTACACTTCACCAGTCGCTGTCATTTCCGAAACAAAAGACAGGACCTGTCATAGCCTATTCAGATGCCGACTGGGGAAATTGTCGCACAACTAGAAGATCGGTCACCGGTTATCTAGCAATGTTTCACGACTGTTTGATTCTTTGGAGAACAAGAAAACAACCTTGCGTCTCTCTCTCTACAGCTGAGGCCGAATATCCAGCACTAACTGATCTGACCGGAGAATTACTGTGGCTTTGACAGTTTCTTATTGAAGTCAAATTAATCGACTCAGAACCCGACCCGATCACGGTATTCGAAGATAACCAAGCCTGCATCGACACAGCTAACAATGATTGTAATGCTAACCATCGAAGAATGAAACATGTGGAAATACAACTCCATTTCGTTCGAGAAATAATAAATAAGTCCATTATAAAGTTACAATACACTGAAAGCGCCAATATGCTGGCTGATTTCCTAACCAAGCCAATCTGTCGACCGACTCTCCAACGAGTCGCACATTATTTAGGCCTTCTCAAGCTTGATGTGACGGGGGGTGTTAAAGTATGACTCGTCTCAAAGCTCATGTTCAGACAAGGGTTCTCGCCTCGAGATGCGAAGATTACGATCTCCATGACCCGACTGCTAACACATGCCTTCTCACCTCTCATCAAGACATCAATGCTCTCGAATGAATGGGGCATTACCCCAACGTGTCTGATAAAACACTGTTTGACCGCCATTTGTCCTGTTGTACCTACTGTTGTGATTTCCTATTTATTCTCACCTTGTTTTCCTTACATCGTGTTTTGTTCCCTGAAGAACCATAGAGCCTACTCTGTTTACGTGAACTTACTGCCTGGACACTGCTCTACCAAACTCACTTCTCCCAATCATAATCTTGTCGTACAATTGCTACACTTCTAAACCTCGAGGTCATCTTGTCACCTGTGTTCACCTTTTTCAGGTACATTGTTGTTTCAACTCATGTTTGCGTCTCCTGTTCTGACGATCGATTAATAAAAAACTCCTTTTTCATTCTGCTATTTTAACATTTTGGTCTTGTTGATCGAGTTCGACACCCAAGCAAATATTGACCATGAACGGGTTGAAAGTTTTGATGCAATCTAAGACATTAGATGAATTCAATCCACCGACGATGATAAGGTTGTGAGGTGAGTGATGACTTTGGGAGTGAGGATTGGCAGATGAACCGGAGGTTAGGATCAAATTGACAATATTCCAGTAGAATCGTTGACCTATCCCACCGGCTTGATCCAAGTTAGAACTATCCAAGAGTGAGAAGGAATAATAACCGGCTCGCTTGATGGTAGATAGAGATCTCTTGATTATCTTCTCATCGATCGGAATATGAAACGCTTTGATGACTGGCTTTGACAAAAACCTCAAAATACGGATATCTTCCGATCCGTGTAATTGAATTAGGTCGATTGCATCTCCCACTTCATTCATGATTTCTTCGATTTCCTCTAGGCTACATTTTTGAAAGACACCTACAATCAAGGGCTTTCCATTGACCTCAAGTTTGGTCAATAACCTAGAAGCTTGCACACTAAACCAATCACTGGTATCTAGTTTGCCAGCGTTCTTGACCGTTGATGATGATGAATTTGAATATTGAAGGGCTTGGACGATCAACTTGGCTTGCTGAGGATGAACATGAAATTTCCTCTTGCAAACAAAGATCAATCCAATCAAGTCTGCTCCCACATTGGCTGCATGGAGGGCTGCCTCGACCGTTGTGATACCACAGATCTTGACCGACGGTTTGCGAGCCTTCGGTTTGGGGTTATGTGGGATTCCTAAAAGCTCAAAGGCAAACGCTTTTTTGTCTTCAGCCTTCATGAGGGATTCACCAACCAAGATGGCATCAATCCCTTCGGAGACGTATTGTGCAACATCAGCACGACCCAAAATTCCGCTGAGCGCACAAATGATGACATCAGAGCAAGTTTTATTCGTGTTGAGACGCCTAATCTGATTTAGACTGCCAAGCATCTGTGAAGTCCTGCCCATATCGACTTGAAAGTCATGTAGGTTACAATTGTTAACACCATAACGCAAGAACCGATTTTGAGGGCCAATTTGAGTTGGGCAGCATTGGCGACTTCAACTAGTGGTTCTATGTTTAAGGACTTGGCATGGCCAAAAAGAAGTTTCAGTTGATCGGGATTAATACAACCGACAATCAATAGGATTGAATTGGCACCGTAACATCTTGCTTGATTGATTGGGTAAGGATCAATGGTTAAATATTTGCAAAGGATTGCTGGGCGGTTAGGAACGTTTTCGACTGCAAGTCTCACTTCCAACATAACGTTTAGGGTACCTTTGAACCAAGTAGCTTTGGTTAAGGTTGAAATGACGGATGCGCCAGCAGCAGCATAGGAGATGGTGATTTTGGGAGGAGTAGGGGTGGATGCAGTAACAAAGGAGCCTTTTGAAGGGGACGCTCTGTTAATTTCAGCCATGAGGGCCACATCACCGGAGGTATGCTGACCAATGCGTTTGTAAAAATCAACAGGCAGTGTTATTCGCCCATAGAGCATGAAACACCCCATCATGCAAAGTAAAAGAAATCTGGTCAAATGTGAAGTTCTTTGTCAATTCTTTCTTATTTTGCTGTATGGGGGAATAACACTGCACAAAGTTGATGATGTCTGGTTTCCAGAAACCGGGCACCAACATCCATAAATTTAACTGGCTACATAGAGTGAAAGAATGGGGTGAAGGTGGAAAAAGAAGAAGCATAATGTAGCTTGTAGATAGTCTGTCTTTGATTTTCTCTACAGAGGCATAAAATGGCTCCAATGTGATTCCTGGTTTCCAGAAACCAGACATCACAGGCAGTGTTATGTCCCCGTAGAGCTGGAAAAACCCCATGATGCAAAATAAAGGAAATCTAGTCAAATGTGTATTTGTGTGTCAATTCCTTGCTTATTTTGCTGCATGGGGGCTTAAAACTGCACAAATTTGATGTTTGGTTTACGTAAACCAGGCATCAACATCCATTAATTTAATTGGCAAAGCATAGGATGAACAAGGAAAAAGAAGCAGCAGAATGATACTTCTAGATAATTTGGTTTTGATTTGCTCTATGTGGGCTCAATATTGCTCCAAGGGATTCCCAGTTGCCACAAACTGGGCATCACCCTGAAAGAAATCTTTTTAAATCTGGGTTTCTTAAATTTCCTTGTTTATCTTTCTCTACACAGGCATGACACTGCCCAAATTTGATGCCCAGTTCCCCCAAAGCATCCATCAAATCCATAAATTTAACCGGTCATACAAAGTGAAAGAATGTGATGAAGAAGGACAAAGAATCATCATAAGAAGACTTGAAGATAGTCTGTTTTTGATGGGGTCTATGGGGGAATGACACTGCTCAATGGTGATGTCTGGTTTTTGGAAACCGGGCATCACAGGCGGTTTTATGCACCTATAGAGGGTGAAACACCATATGATGCAAAGTAAAGTAAATCTTGTCTGATCTTGAGTGCTGTAAAAATCCTTGCTTATTTGGCTCTACAGGAGCATAACATTTCCTAGAGTCAATGCCCAGTTTCTGGAAACTGGGCACCAACATCCATGAATTTGCAAACTGCCATAAAGAGTAAATATAGTTTTTTCTTCTGAGCTTCAGAGCTGAAACCATAATCCTGACTGGTGGAAGTACATGTGAGGACATGTTGGCTCTGAGTTGGACATGGAGGAAGGACAGGAAGAGTGGGTATTTTGACCACAGGGGTTGAGATTGGTTGGCAAGAGCCACTTGCTCCATTAGCTTGCTTGGCCTGCCTATGAGCTTCCTGTCCCTCCTTGGAGAGGATCCCACATCTCTACAATCCACAGGCAAAATTCTCATCTTGAATCCAAGTATGGGATTCCATGGTGAACCATGAAGTTCTTGCGCAACATTCAGGCTGGTCATCATCAGGAGGGAAACACAGGGCCCCTGTCCTGGATAAACTCCCTGTTTAAACCAAACTTCCAAAAGGCATCCCATCTAATGGAAATAAGAGAAAAATGAAAAATCATCCCATGGGATAACAATGTAAACCATGAAGTGCTTGGGCAACATTCAGGCCACTTCCTGAACACAGAAGCAATAGAAGGCACCCATACTGGATAAACTGCCTGCATGGTGGTAAACCAAACCTTTCATGTAGCCATCAGACTCATTTTTATTTTTCCTTTCATCAAATTAACCTTAAAAATAAATTCCAAACCCCTCATAAACTATAACCTGAACTCAAACCAACCTCAAGGCCCCAAATACATCACCAGATAACACCCTTCAACCATATCAAACACCTGTCACAAACAACCTAACACCTGGAAAATGCTGGATTATGTAACAAGGAGTAATAAATAAAATATGAATTTAATATCTAATGGAAAAATATTTTGATTAAAATAACCACCCAAAAAAACAACATACCCATACCAGCAGGACTTAAACCACACAAGTACCAATGTTACACCACAACCAGTACTATGAAACCAAGCTACACTACCTTCCTGGATCATTCAGCAAAATTCAGGGCCTCTGAAACGTTCTCTGAAGCACTCTGATACTCAGTTTGCCACCATTACAACCTTACAAAACACATATACACACCAACAAAAGCAAGGGGTCATGCAGCCAAGTATGTCTCAATTCTCACCCACCAGCAATAACAACTCAGTGCACATGAATTTTCTGGAACTTTCACCACCAGATAAGGCCTCTGAACCGTCCTCTGAAGCACTCTGATACTCAGTTTTCCACCATTCCAACCAAACAGCCCACATATATCCACCAACAAAAGTAGGTGCTAATGCAGCCAAGTACATCTCAATTCTTACCAAACAGCAATAAAAACTCAGTACACATGACTTTTATGTAACTTTAAAAACTAGATAAGGGCCTCTGAACCATCCTCTGAAGCACTCTGATACTAAGTTCGCCACTATAACAGCCACAAAAACCTGCAAGCCACACTCTCAAGTTACCCAAGGGAGCATGTGGTAAACAGAATACCTCATATATATACAACTAATTCCTTTGAAACAGCATGCATTTAGTTCCTGCAAAATTTTATACATGATGAGGGCCCAGAAGCATCCTCAGAAACAACCAAAAAAGTATTCTTCCACCGCTTCAATCGTACAAGTTATGCAATGTCAGTTACCAAAGAGGGCTTGCAGCTACCAAGCATGTTTCATGCTTTTCCCAACTAGAAAAATTAACTCAAGCTGCAGGGAACTTCTGCATCATTTTTTATACAAAATAAGCACTCATAATCTTTTAAATCTCACCAATCATTTTCATTATCTAATATCTTAGCCTGACCATCAAAAATTATACCAAAAAATGCAGTTATCTCCCAGTCTGATTTAAAAGTTTTCTCACCAGAATTTCCTTTCTCATGTAACTGTACCCTCCTGTGCTTCAAAAGTGCAGAGAGAGACTGAGAACCGCACTCAGGGGAGCCCTGAGGATCCCCTGAGGAATTATTTATCTATTTAATGGGTGCTCTTTTTCCCTATCCAAGTTGTCTAGCATGGCATCAGCCCCAAAGCATGGCATCTGCCCCTATTGCCCTGGATTATGCCCAACCTACCTAGCACAAGATGGTCCTTCAACTTTTTAAACACCTTTTAGTCAACCCTTAAATCCTTTAATTGGAATTTGGAAAAATAGTTAGAAAAAGTCAAAAATTCTTGATTATTAAATTGTGGAAGCTTTCCAGGAATCCAATCCAACTTTAAATAGTCTTGAAACTGCTAAAAAAATCTCTATTAATAATTAATGTGGGCTGATTAGAGACCTATTTTAAATCTCAAAGAAAACCAGCCATTAATTAAAAATTGTTGTGCAGAATTATTTTATTTCAGAAGGGAAGGCAATTCACAACCATCTTGGTTTAAATCTATCTATTCAAGAGTAGTAGTAAAGTAAATTCCCCTTGTATTGAATGCCAGAAAGCTATTGGCTTAATCCGCCCATTATCACCAGGAGTCTCTACAGTTTAAAATTCTCCTAAGACAATCATCCCCTGGGAAAGGATAAGAGATGAAAAACTGGGTTCAATCACTTGGAATGCAGGATTTAAAAGATGAGGACATCAAATTTTTGTGAGAACTTTGCCATTTTATAGTTTATTGCAAGCATAAAATGTTATATAACTATCTCTTTGAATGTGGTAGCTAGCACTACACTGATTGCAGTTTTTGATTTTATCAAGCTGAACTTTATAGACCCAAACATTCACTAAGCACTTTGCAATGGTTCTTGAAGGGTTTTAAATCAAAAGCTCAAAATTGAACTCAGGGGGTTTTATGGGAGGACACATGATGTGACTCCAAAAGAGGATAGTTTTACTAGTAACAAATGATCTATGTTCATTCCACACCAATAAATCCATTTTCAGATGCGGAGTACTTTACAAACTACAAGTGTAGTATGTATTTCATCCAGGTGTAAGCTCAGGAGGGACTATACTCTCTGTGGTTGTAGTTGCACTGTGGCCAGTGCAGAGAACTCCCATGTTGTGAGCAGATCTTCATATGGGACTGCTAGAAACCCATGTGTGGACTGAAGAGAATGAAAATCTTGATAGAAACAAAGGACCAACAGAAGAAGAAGCACAATAGGGGTGTGTGCTATACTTACAACCAGGTGAGAATCAGAAAATGAATTTTAGAAATCAGGGAAAAAAAGAATAGAAAGGAGATGCAGAAGGTTAATCAAAATGGGAGGTCTCACTGCTAGACAGAGATGGAGATTAATGGCAGATTGTGGGAGTGATAGGTTAAGGTGATGACGTCAAGTGAATGGCAAAGATGAGGTCAAGTGAATGGTGAATCTGAGGTCAAGTGAATGGCGGATTCTGGGAGTTGTAGGTTGAAGGTGATGAGGTAGAGATGAGATGGATAATTTTGATATTGGCTAGATGAGAGAGGAGGAAGATGGAGGACAACAAGAAGGGCTGAAAGGGATGGAGGAGTGATTGGAAGATTGGATAAAGAGGATGATGGGAGATTGACTGGGATTGAGAGCATCCCTGGATATCAAGTATCCTCATTTGAGGTTAAAGTGGGGAAGTTGTTAGAGGAGATCAGTCATCTCTCAACACGCCGCCATGTCTAGGAGTGAGATATTGTAAGATTGTGGATGTGAGCAGTGTGACCAAGGGCCTGATTTCCAGTTTGGTGAGACAGTCAGCAATCATTCAACCATAGGGGATAAGATTGGTTATGAGGTTTCTGTTTTATTTTTGTTCATGCAGCCTTTTTATTTGAGTATCAACGTGCTTCAGAGCACCATGGTGAGAGTCATGATTGATGATATTTTGTAGGGCCTTATTTTCAATGTTGGAGCAATGGGAGAGTTTGAGGTCAGGATTCAGGTTGAGAAGAAGATGGGTGAGCCAGATCTTTTCTTGAGTAGCAAGAACCAGGGATTTGAGCTTGCCTTCACTGGAGGAGAGAGATACAGTGGGTTGTAGTTTACTTTTCCAGGCTACGGGGCATCTGTAAAGAAGGATCACAAAGCACGTGTGACTTCTGCAAGTGGTAGGGTTTTCAGCGCCATTGGAGTTGCTGACGCACTTGACATCATACTTAAAAGAGCTAGATTTAAGCCGCAGATACAGGTGTTGGGTTGATCTGAGATAACACCAAGCATTTTTCATTTATTCCCAGTGGTTTATCCCAGGTTTGGTGTTGAAGCAAGAGAGATTGGAGAAGGCGTAGGACAGATCTGGGAAAGTGCAGCTTGTGATGAAGTTGAGGTAGCCGGTGCTGGAGCAAAAAATGATCCCTAATTTTAGGAAATTGTTGTGTTTGGATTTGGGGGCCCCCCTAAGTTTTATGCTGGGGGTCATTGGAATTGATATTGGCTTGGTGTTGGAGACTCCCAACTTGGAGAGTGCGGTCTCTATGTGATTGCGTTGATGAAGGAGCTCTGAGAAGTTGTCCCTGATGAGGTGGTTGCCCAGGATCTTTTTAAGAGGTCCCTTGTGCAAGATGTTGAATTCTTTTTTTAGGTTAAGGCAAAACTCATCCAATTTTCCAACAATAACAAGATCATAAACGTAGACAAAAACATAAGTGGCATAGGACAAATTGATGAACAGAAATGGGTTGGCAATGGAAACAACACATCCCTGTTTGAGGATCCAGGACCAAGAGTTTTCAGACCAACTCTTGGGGGCCTGCTTCAGCACGTAGAGTGCCTTTTTCAGTCAAAGATAACGGAATTTTGAAGAATACCCTTTGGGGAATTTGATTTAGGTTTCTTCTTCCAATGGGGATTGCAGGAATGTGGTCTTGATACCCATTGAAGAGTAGGACAATTGAGGTGGAAGGCATATACAAGAAGAGTTTGCAGAGTGGTGATGAGTCCTGTTGGGGCAAGTGTTTCACTGTAATCAAAGAACTCCAGTTGCTTGAATCCCTGGACAGAAACACAAGACTTTTAAATCACACCTTTTCCAGAAGGATTTTCCTTGATCCTGAAGACCCAGGTGGTTGAGAGTGCTTGCTTCCCTAAGGGGAGAGAGTAGCATCCTTCCCAAACACTGGGTTGTTCAATGCTGTTGGTTTCAAACTTCATAGATTTGAGCCAGTGAGGATACTCAGGGGATGCAAGGAATTCAGGATAGTTTTGAGGAAAAACTCTGGCAGAAAGCCATAGCGTAAAGGGGGTTGGAGAGTGGATCAATCTCTGAGGGTTCGGGATGCAGGATTAGTGAGCTTGTGGGAGATAAGATGACCCCTGGTATCAGAGGAGGAGGAATTGTTGGGGGAGCTTGAGTTTTTGACAGAATTTGGGTTGGGTATTGATGCATGGGAATCAGAGCAGCTCTCAGGTTCTCTAGGAAGGGAGTTGGATGATACAGGAGTTAACTGAGGATTGGGAGGCGGAGTGAAGGAGGATGAGGAGGTGGAATTTGAAGATTTGAGAAGCTCAGTCAGTGTTTCACTGATGGAGAGAAAGGGATAAAAGGGAGACTTGAGAAAATTGGAGGAGGGTAGGAGAGTAAGATTTTCAAATATTTTAACATGCTTGGAGAAAATAACATTGTTAGTGGAGGGACAAAACATACAATAGGATAGTAATTGTAAGTCAAATCCTACCAGGATTCCTTTGATTCCCTTTTCTTTGAAATTTGAGGAGGGTGGATGACATTGATTGAGAACTAAAGTTTTCAAGACCAGTACACAAATGACATTGAGATTAGTTGAGAATTGGTTCCACCACTCAAAGGGAGATCTTTTGGTCTTTTGTGAAGGGATGAGATTTTGAAGGATGCAGCAGCTGGAGATGATTTCATACCAGAGTTCCAAGGGGATATTCATTTCAAGATGGACGTGTAGGCCCCTTCAGTGAGTGTGCCATTTGCTTGTTTTGCAACAGGATTGTTCTGAGGCTTGTGAGGTTTAGAGGTAGAATGGAGGATTCCTTCCTTGTCCAAAAAGGAACTGAGCCTTGATTTTATGAAATCACTGCTGTTTTCAGAGTGAAATTGCTTGAGTTTTTTTGAAAAAAGGTTGGAGTGGATGCAGATGAATTTGATAATCTCATGGGCTGCTTTGGATTTGAGTTTGAGAGGAATAAACGTCTTGAAGCATGAGTAATTTTCAGTTAGGATCATGAAATATTTATTTTCTGTTAATGAAATTGGCTGTATAGCTCTAAAGAAATTGGAATGCATTTAATTGAATTGTTTTTCTCTTAGGGGAAAGGTGCCCTTAAAGGGAGAACAATGGATCTTGCCTTTTGTGCATAAGACGCAGCATGGATTTTCCCAGAGAAGTTTAGGAAAGTTACAAGAGAGGAGTTTGATAGATTCAGGATGAGGATGAGCAAAGATTTTGTGAAGAGTAGACAGGGTCCGGAAGGAGAAAGCTTCAGGGGTGGTGGAATGAGTTGATTTGTCTACAATGAGTAAATTGTCTTGGATTTGGCCTTCTAGCACAATTAGCTTTCTGAGATTGAATGTTAAATTTCCCATCCATCTTCTCACTGCGCACTCTCTCACCCTCACCCCGTAACAGGGAATCATCATCTCACTGCGTGCGCGCTTGGCCTTACCCAATAACGGGGAATCCCCAAATGCTTTGTCTTTTGCATCTCCGTTTCTGTCTCTCAGTCTCTTTTCTCAGTTGTTCTCTTTTTTCTTTTCAATCTCTTTCTTGTCAAAATTCTTCTTCTCATGTGTGTCTTCCTCTCAATGTTTCCTTCCAACAAACGACTGCAAGTCCCTCAATAACAAGGCTCTGAATGGTAAGAATCCAAATCACCTACTCCTCTCAACAACTTGATCTGACTCTTCATTACGTTCAGCCTGTCTCTATCACTTCCATTCTGTCTGGCCTGATCACCTCTCAATATCTCACTCAAGCTTGAATAACCACCATCTCTTCTGAGCCACACTGATGGTCTGACTTGTAGGGTCTTCTTTTTATTCTACATCATTTGTTTCCTGTGCAATTTCTAGTCTCTTATTCTATTCTGCTACCTTGTTTAGCCCGCTGGTTCTGTGTCCTCTAGAAATCTAAGCTTATCTTTTCACGGTTAAAAGCCAAAATTCTACAAGTGAACTCAAACAGCAAGACATGAATGAACCAGCGGGAGCAAACAATTACTTCCATCATGTGGCTCTCAAAGCATCTGTCAAGGCCATACCTCCCTTGAATGAAGAGTATTTCTTCTATATGGCAAGACAAAATGTTCATGTTATTCAACCTCAAAGATATCAAGGAGGCCATTACTTGGAACTCTGGCCCAATCTCTTCAAAACAAGATGGAGAAATCCAAGAAATCATCCTATTGAAACTCAACAGTACAACTCATGCCAATGTCATCAACTCCTCCAATATTACCTTGTCAAAACTTCTATGGGCCAAGATCACTCAAAGATTTGCATCTTCAGAGACAGCAAACAGAGCTAGGGTGTTTAATCACTTTCTTCATTCTGCGTTCAATGAAAATGCCATCAAAGAATTCATCACTGAAATGCAAAAGGCCATCACAAGAATGACGGAAGTGAGTATAGAATTACCTAAAGATATACTAGCATATCTCCTATTCTTCAAATTTCCCCCTATCCTTGAAAACCTGAAACAGAAAATTATGCATGTAGAGGAGAATCTGACAACGGACGTTGTGTTTAATAACCTCACACAATATAATAACAAGAGAAAGGCACAATTAAATACCACAAAACTGTTTCTCTGATTGCTACTAAGACCCAAGGCAATAAGGACAAAAAGAGGATCAAGATGAAATGCCAAGAGGGATACCACAACCCTAACACTTCCCACTCAAAATCTTTGTGCTTTCATCTAAATCCTCAGATTGCTCCGGACTGGTGGATAAAATAACAAAATGATTGGAAAAACAGAACTAAAAGGAATCCTACAATCAATTATCATGCTCTAATTACTGTATGAATTAATGCAGACAACACCCCCAATCTTCTCCTGGACTTGGGAGAAAATGTTCATATTTTTAACAATCTTAAATTCTTCTCCACCATCAAACTCCAGGATGAAACAGATGAAATCAAGACAGGGGAGCTAGAAGCTAATTTTAAGATACATGGTATGGGAACGGTCAGGCTAGAATGCAGCGACTTGGTTATCACCCTTGAAGGTTGCGCGTATGTTCCAGATATTATTGTCAACTTAATTAGCCCTGGACTCCTAGCCAAGAAAGGCTGTTCTCTTTTTCAAGTTTTCAACACATTCTCCGTGGTCTGCAATAACCAGCTTGTACTTAAAGGCTTGATCCAAGACAATCTATTTGTTGAAAGCCCCTGATCCGCTGACCTACATCAAACTGCAAATCTTTTAAATCAACCTCCTGGTCCTACTCTTCCTCTTCTCAATATTCACCAGATGTACGGACACGCTTCTCTCTCCACTCTCAAGCCTCTGATAAAAGATGTCTACACCAATGAAGAACTCCACAATTTCCAATGCAACAGCTGTGTAAAGAGTAAAATTACAAGATCACCGTTCTCTGGTTCCTCTACCCCTTCAAGAAAACCTCTAGATAGAATTCAACTTGATTTAGTTGGGCCAATCAGCCCTCAATCTAATGCCGGACATCAATATCTCCTCACTCTGGTTGATAATTACACCGGCTACTTAGCGGCATTCCCCCTTACATCCAAGGAAAAAACACCCAAAACTATCATCAGCATCCTTGAAACTGAATATAAATGGTTAAATTACTACCCTTCTGAAATTTTCTCTGATAAAGGTACCAAGTTTACCAATCCTACCCTTAAAGACTTTTCTAAGAAGAAACATATCAAACTTCTAACATCTGAACCCTACCACTCCCAACATAACAGACAAGCAGAAAGGGCTAATAGAACCATAATAGAATCTGCTCAAGCTACCTTCTCTTCATCCTGATTAGAAAAGAATTACTGGCAAATCATGGTTTGTAGTTGCTGCTTTATGCTCAACCAGATCCCAAGAGAAAGTATTCAATCTTCTCCCTGGGAACTCATGTTTGGTAAGAAACTTCCCACTAATTATTTAAAACCCATAGGCTTGTCCACTATTTCTCTCGCCAATTGACTTCAGAAAGGTTGTAAATTTGACAAAAAAGGCCTTGAAGGAGTGCTGGTTGGATTTAATCCCCACCTTCCACTCCTATCTGATCCTCAACTCACTCGGAGGAATTGTCAAAACAAAACACATCAAATTTCTTAAAAACCAATTAAATGACTTTCCCTTCCTTGAGTCTCTTGGATCAGATATTTTCTCTCAACCCGGCTTAGACTCTAATGAGAAAAACTTCTCTTCCATTGATAAGCAATATTTGATCCGAGAACCTGATTCACAACCAATCAAATCCAACTCGGATCAAGATGAGATTCAATCTTCCAATTCTCAAATTTCAGACTCTCCTCCTATTGCCGCAACTGAACCACCCACTCAAGGGGCAATTCTAAGACCTAGACACGAAATTCGGAAAACCCAAAGATACAGGTTTCATCACTACTACAAACACCCATCATACAAAGCTGCCCGGAAGTGCCATGAATGGCCTAAATGGAAAACAGCATCCAAAGAAGAAGTCACCTCCATTGAAGCTCAAGAATTCTGGGAAGAGTATTATGATGAACCCAATGATATCTTGAATACTACCTGGATATTCAAAGTGAAGAAAAAATGTCACGGAGAACCAGTTAAGTACAAAGCTTGTCTATGTGTTCAGGGGTTCAATAAAATTCAAGGTGTGGATTTCGATGAAACCTGGGCACTGACTGGAAAACTTGGATTGCTTCAACTTGCCCTCATCTATGGACTGAAGAACAAGATGTCTTTCACCCAATTTGATGTGAACGGGGCATTTCTTCATGCTCCGCTGAACAAAACAGTAATAATTAGAGCCCCCAAGGGCTGTAATCAAAAATTGCCTTATCTCAAATTAAAATAATTCTTATACAGTCTTTGTCAATCTCCCAAAAATTGGTACAAGACTCTAACCGCTTGGATCAGATTGCAAGGTTTTCACAAATCAACAAGTGATCCCTGTTTATATCTCAATCCAAAATTGGGAGAGATCATTTACTTTTACATTGATGACCTCATCCTTGTAGGAAGATTGGAAGATTTTTCCACAAACTTCCTGAAAAAATTCTCAAATTCAGCTTGCCACTCTCCAAATACTATTCTTGGTATGCTTATGGAGATTGAAGATGATAAGATTCTTCTAAGCCAACCTAAACATATTGACTGGGGACTAGAAGAATTGGGACTCACTGATTGTAAGAAAATTAACTCTCCTCTCACTCAAAATTACCATCTTGAACCAGCCTCCAAAAAAGATCACGTGGAGTTTTCTCATCTCAACATCAACTAAAAATCTGTGATTGGACTCTTGAACCATCTCTCTCAGTACACCCGTCCCAATATATCTTTTGCCGTCTCAAGTTTAGCTAGTTTTATTTCTAAGCCTGGTCTATCAAACTGGAAGGAAGTGCGCAAGGTTTGGAAATATCTAAAAGCAAAAAGAAATCTAAAATTAACGCTCAAGTACAATCCTTTAGAAGAAATTATATCCGGATATAGTGACGCCACTTGGGGAGATGAACCTACCCTTTGCAAGTCCCAGACGGGGTACATTGTATTCCATTACAGTAGCCCAGTTTTCTGGAACTCATCTAGACAGCAAAATATAACTTATTCCTTGACAGAATCAGAACTCAACGCACTGCTGGATTTCTATCTTGAACTGAAGTGGATCACCCACCTCATTGGCAAAATTGACCCCTCTACTAAGATCAAACCTGCAATTAATATAGATAATAAAGGCTTGGATGATAAAATAAAAAATTTTGCTCTCACTCAAAATCTCAACACATTGATACCAAGACAAAAGGGTTGCGTGAAGACTTCTCTCTATTCAAATTCACCCTTATCCTTGTCCCTACCAAAAAGATGATAGCAGACTCTTTAACTAAGGCCACCTCAGTAGGAACCCTTAAGCTTCTACAACAAAAAGTTTTCACCAATCCCTCTGTTCCCTGAGTTTCTCCTCTTACCAGTCACGGAGGGTGTTAACTTTCCCATCCATCTTCTCACTGCGCACTCTCTCACCCTCACCCTGTAATGGGGAATCATCATCTCACTGCGCGCGCGCTTGGCCTTACCCCGTAACGGGGAATCCCCAAATGATTTGTCTTTTGCATCTCCGTTTCTGTCTCTCAGTATCTTTTCTCAGTTGTCCTCTTTTATCTTTTCAATCTCTTTCTTGTCAAATTTCTTCTTCTCATCTGTGTCTGCCTCTCAATTTTTCCTTCCAACAAACAACCGCAAGTCCCTCAATAACAAGTCTCTGACTGTTAAGACTCCAAATCAACTACTCCTCTCAACAACTCAATCTGACTCTTCATTATGTTCAGCCTGTCTCTATCATGTCCATTCTGTCTGGCCTAATCACCTCTCAATATCTTACTTGAGCTTGAATAACCACCATCTCTTCTGACCCACACTGATGGTCTAACTTGTAGGGTCTTTTTTTATTCTAAGTCATTTGTTTCCTGTGCAATTTCTAGTCTCTTATTCTATTCTGCTACCTTGTTTAGCCGGCTGGTTCTGTGTCCTCTAGAAATCTAAGCTTATCTTTTCAGTGACCTTAAAAAAATTTTGAGCGGTTTTTATCAAAAAGCACCCCCCATAACTAGTTGACCTAGGGAAATGAGATTCACAGCTATGTTGGGGACAAACAGGCAGTTAGTTATAGTAAGAGTGGAGTGAGAGGTGATGATTGAAGCAGAACCTATCCAATTGGACCAAATTGAGGATCCCAATTTTCCAGTTTGGATTTCTGTCTGATTGGTCGCTAGGGAGTCAAAGAACCAAGGACTTTTGAAAAACTCTGAGAGGCACCCAAGTCAAGAAACAGTTGGTCTCTTGACAGACTAGATGAGTGAGTCATGGCAAAACTGAATTCCAGATTTTCAGTGGCTTGGTTGGCAGGGTTAGGCTTCTGAGAAGAGTTGGAATTTGACAAGGAGGAGTAATTTGGGCAAAGATGGGGATAGAGCCAGAAACAGCGGTCTTTTGGATGATTGGCTTTGGGGTTATGCCAATTGTATTTGTATTGGAAGGTCTTTTGATGAGAAAGCAAAGCTGAAGGCTGGGTTCCAGTAGCAACCTTGTGATTGACTTGATTGAGATGTTGCAATACAAGATCACCGTCAATTTTGTTATCTCCAAGAAAGTGGGTAATGGTGGTCTTAAGATGGTCCAATTTAGGCATAAATTTATAGAGAATAAGGTATTCCACTATTTCTTTGTCCATCTTTATCCTGATTTTGGCAATTTGGAGAAGACAAGCTTTAACTTCTGTGATGAACTTCTCAATGTTCTTGGGGTCAAATTCAAGATTCAGGAAGTGAAAGAAAACACATGATTGATTTGCAGCTTTCAAGGAGGCAAAGAATTCATTGATTGACATCCAGAGTGCAATGCCATTGGGCAGGTGATGTTCCTTGAAAAAATTCATGTAAGTTCAATTTTCCAATTTTCCAGAATGTTCTCCACAATCTCAAGATTCGCATTTGCCGGGCATTAGCTAAGTTCAGAAAAAGTCAGCAAATGAGATATGCCCTTGAGTGAGAAGATGGTCAGGATTTTTGACCTCAAGAGGGAGAAATTTGAGTCTTTGAGATTTGGGATTGAGTCTGTCAGATTCATCAGAAGTGAGGAGGTTGAGTCTGTTGGTCCTGTGTTTGACATTGTGCGTTTTGGCTTTTAACTCTGAAGAGAATGAAAATCTTGATTGCAACAAAGGACCCACAGAAGAAGAAGCACAATAGGGGTGTTTTCTATACTTACAAACAGGTGAGAATCAGAAAATGAATTTTAGAAATCAGAAAAAAAATAGAAAGGAGATGCAGAAGTTTAATTGAAATGGGATGTCTCACTGCTAGACAGAGCTGGAGATGAATGGCAAATTGTGGGAGTGATAGGTTAAGGTGATGAGCTTAAGTGAATGGCAAAGATGAGGTTGAGTTAATGGTGAATCTGAGGTTGATTGAATGGCGGATTGTGGAAGTGGTAGGTTGAAGGTGATGAGGTAGAGATAAGATGGATAATGTTGATATTGGCTAGATGAGGGAGGAGGAATATGGAGGACAACAAGAAGGGCTGACAGGGATTGAGGAGTGATTGGAAGATCAGATAGAGAGGATGATGGGAGATCAACTGGGATGGAGAGAATCTCTGGATTTGAAGCATCCTCATTTGAGGTTAAAGTGGGGAAGTTGTTAGAGGAGATCAGTCATCTCTAAACATGGGCTGCCTCACATAGTAGCCCAGGCACCAGAAATTGGACTGTCAGAAGCCAAGTGTGGTCCACCCATATAATAGGGTAGGACAAGGAAGTTGAGCTGGCAGGAAGCCAACTGTGGCCCAGGTGACTCACCCCCTCTCCTCCCTGGTGATTACATAAGTCCAACTACCCCTGGACCACACTTGACTTCCTGCCATGACTCCTCATCACTTTTCAACACACCTCACCCAATTTTGAACACACCCCACCTAGCTACACTCTCACTAAAGTGTTTTTCAACAGATCTCACTCAATTTTGAACACACGTAACCTAGCTACACTCTCACTAAAGTTTTTTTCAACACACCTCCCCCAATTTTGAACACACCTCACCTAGCTAAAACCTCACCAAAGTGTTTTTCAACACACCTCACCCAATTTTGAACACATTCCACCTAGCTACACTCTCACTAAAGTGTTTTTAACACACCTCACCCAATTCTGAACACACCTCACCTAGCTGCACTCTCACTAAAGTGTTTTTCAACACACCTCACCCAATTCTGAACACACCTCACCTAGCTGCACTCTCACCAAAGTGTTTTTCAACACACCTCACCCAATTTGGAACACACCTCCCCAAGCTACACTCTCAATAAAGTTATTTTCAACATACCTCACCTATCTACACTCTTACCAAAGTCTTTTTCACACACCTTACCCAATTTTGAACACACCTCACCCAGCTCCTGTCTCACTAAAGTGTTTTTCAAAACACCTTACCCAATTTAAAGATGACCATGGATGAATTTGAGGAAATGGAAAGCCCAAGCAAGATGGTGTTGTTTTCTTGTTGAAAATTTTTTCTTGATTTGTAAGAATTTGTCCAGCTAACCTTCAATGTTCAAAAAGATGCTTACCATGTTTTTCAAAAAATATTCAATTCTTTACATTCAGATTGCTTTGAGTCATAAAAAGATTAAAAATTTCTGCTTGGATGGCACCATGACAGCTACAGAGTAAAAAAAAGGCCTGGAAGATTTTTCCAGAAGTACCTCAACCCAAACACTACTGGCCTCCATCCAAGCTGCAGGGGTGGGTCTCAAAATCACATGTGCAAACATTGTTTTCATTATGGTATGTGATCCATTCTTTCTGTAAAAAAATTGAAAGTAGCTAATACTCCACCTTTGCTAGGAGCCACAATGGAATCCCACACACCAGGCTCAGACTGTAGATTGTTTGCATATATTAGGCCAGACCAAAACAGTGCGTTTTTATTACATTATTGCTCCAAAAGATATTGAGGAGAATATTCAAAAGGTAAAATTCTGTTCACAAAAACTTTTTAACCATAAATGGTATTGATGTGCTCCTAATTTTTATTCAGGTTCAAAAGAGAAAGGAAAAACTAGCAAAGCAAGTACAATCACTATTATTCAACCATTCAGGAAATCTCCACTATCAAACTAAATTTTTGCTTTCTTTTTCAGATCAAATGTCATCACAACTAAAGATTGAAGAGAAATATTTCAGATCATACAGGAGGAGGAATAATTTTCTTTAACCATTTATGACATTTCTTTCAAGGAATGAATAAAAAGATGTAAAATAATATTTATGATAATATTTATTTATTATTCAGGCTGCAGGTTTTCTGTCATTCTTAATCACCTCAATATCTTTTATTTTTAAATCAGTTCTTGTTGCAGGCTGTAGTGTATTGAGCCAATTTTGATTGTGAAATTTTCCAGATAATTTTACTTGAATCCTTGGATTGATATCAAATTGGGTGGAACATTTCCTATCAAAAAACTTGTGCTGCCTTTGTGCCTTACCATTCTGGCTTGCAATCAATATTTGATGGCCAATGAATTTGATCAATTGGGAAGCTCTTTCTGAAGGCCATTCCAATTGCATCTTCCTGTGAAAAATTGTACCATTTTCATTCACCTCTTATGTATCAGATCACACTGCAGGATCATTGAACTGTGCTGCAAGGACCACACAATTTTTTTCATCACATCATTTCTGCCTCCTCTCTGCTAGCTACAAATTTGAATCATACATTGTCAGTTCAGTTTCCAAAAGTGTGATATTGAATGGCTTAATCTGTTCTGTAGTTTGGAAGTTCTTTGCTTGGCCTTTCTTTCCTCAAAAGCAACCTCTCCACTCATTTGGATTAATCTCCACTCACCCTTTAAATGAAGAAAGTACTGTTCCAACAGCGCAGACAAAATTGCATGGCTGGAATGTTCAGGGGACCATAAAAAATTGTTGTACTCCCAAGTATGAAGTGCAACATCCAGTTTAAAAAAAAAAATAAGACATCCATGACTTGGTGGAATTGATGCTTCCATCCACTCATCCAGTAAAAAGTAAATTGAGTCAGACCAAGCTCTCAAAGTTGTATTTGGGTGAAACTGGTTATGGACCGGGTTTGGTTTTTAGGTGAAGCTGGTGCAGTTGGATTTCTCTGACCAAATTCAATCCCCTTCACATGCTGAACTGCAAAATAACGCTCATCATTGGTTGGTGGTCCGGATAGTGTGTTAAAATTCTTATTAATCATTTAAAGTGTGAATATGGCATGAGTGTGGACCACAATTTGCATGGTATCATTCTCTGGTGGGAGGTGTTTTTTCAACTATTTCTGCCTCTCCTTGTTAGTTTTCCTCTTGGCAGATAGGGAGGCCCCTGCTCTGAGTCCTTCTTTTTTTTGTGCTTGTGAGTCCCATGCATGGTCTTCCACTGGAAAAAAGAGGTTCTCAAACCTGTTAGTCATCTTCAAATCTATTTTATATAATTTGAATTTTCAAACACCTTCTTCAGCATTTGCAGGCTAATTTTCTGTTTCCATGGCTAAAGAAATATGAAATTTTCAGTTGACAATCAGATGAAAAATTCAAATAATTCACTCATGTATTTCAATATTTAACTGATCATCTTGACTTGATTGCATGACTGGTAAAAATATCCCAAAAAATGAAGTTAGATTACTGAAAAACTCTTTGAAAGGAGCAATCACCCACCATTCCCATGTGAAGTTCCAGAAGTTGGTTGATCTGGCATTACAGTAGAATTTAAATCCAGTTTTAAATGATTAAGTTTTTATTCTTTATTTCCCTTTATTCAACTCACAATTGGAACCAGATGGAAAACTTTGTGAAGTGTGTGTTGTGTCAGCTAGCCCCAAAGGTGGGCTTTAAGGGGCATTTATTTATTGATGTGGTGGTGAAATTAAATGCATTTGTACATCGGTAGCTGCTTTATAAGTTCATGCATTCACATCCATTGCGGTTGTTGATGTAGGTTTGAGAGAATTTAAAGCATTATTTCATTGTTGGAGGTGTGGATCTGTTGGTTCAGGATTATTCCCCACAGGGTTTGAAGGTGAAAAATTCATTCCAGAGGCTTGGGAGGCTTGAGGGTGTGAAATATCTTCAATATTTGAATTTCCCAACACATCTGCATCTCTTGTTGGTTGTTCTTTGGGGAAAGAAGGGGAGGCCCTTTTTGATACAAATGGATGAGCCTGTACTTCCTCCAGATGTGGGGTAGACAAGCTCAAATGAACAGAAATTGAATCAAAGTATGTAGAAAGTTCTCCTTCTGCAACCTATTGGATTGGGAGAATGGGTCAAATTTCAGTCTTTCCCCTGAAGATTTTATGAAAAAAGAAAACCCATGAGAGAAGTGTTGAAGACTAATTGATACCCAATACTCATTTTCTCAAAAAAATCCAATCATAGAGAGAGAGAAAACTTTGCATTCTCTGGTAAGACACTCTACTAAGGATTCCACATAATATTTCTCAAATATTCTCAATTGAAATTATTGATTTCCTTGTGCACATATTCAATCACACAGCAATCAAAGAACACCAATATCATCCCTATACACCTTTCAAGTTTTGGTTTTGATATCCAAAATACAAGAGAATATCATCCTGTTTACAAATTTACTTCCTCCTACATTACTCTAGCATTTTTTACAAGACCAATAAAGTACCATGGTTGAGCAAGTCAGCACCTAAGCTTTTAAATTGCATATTTTTTCCTTGTAAAAATGAATGATGTACATCAAAGAGCATTCCTTCTTGATTGGTGGACCTTCCAAGAGTACCATTCATTATCTGACCTAGACATATTATCACACATGATCATACCACCTAAATTTTCCAAGCCATTCACAATTCTTGGTACAGAGTTTGTAAAAGTCAGGGATTTGGATTTCATTCATTCTTGTTGAAACTGCTTGAGAAATTGCTCCATTCCATTGATGATATAAATTTTGAATGAATCTATCATCATCTAATATCTTTTTAATTTTGGTTCTTCTATCATCAACAGCTTCAAGATCATCAATCCTTTTGAGCATGCTAAATATTAGCCCATTCCAAAAATCAACTTTAGAATTAATCAGATTCTTGCTCATATTTAGCTGCTTCTTGCAATTGCTTGGTGGATTAAATTATTTATTGTGATATACGTAGCTTATATTTTGTACATTGGGGGGATGAGGAGGTTTAAGGGAAGTTGAAGAAGCAAAAAACTCATCTATTTGTATCCTAAATTCCAGCCAATTTTCCACACAAATTGGAAAACTTGTGGTGGGTTTCTTGTACAAGGCCCAGAAACATGAAAAATCCCTTTTTAGATCCAACATGTGACAAGGTGAATGAATCTCATGCATCATGCACCCCTGCCTAGATAAAACTTCATGAAGAACTTCATAAAACGTTACAAAATTTAATTTATTTTATTTTGAATACTCCATTTAAAACTATGGAAATATAATTTATTAATTTCTGAAAGCTGTTAAATTAGGATAACAAACAATGAATTCTCCTGAAATTCAACAAAAATAGCTCAATTCCAAGCACAGATAACTTTCACATTCCATTTTTTCTAGTGAATTTTTTGAACAGTGTCATCCAGCACTTGAGCAATCCATTTGGCAAGATTTCAGAAAAAAAAAAAACCAAGCAATGATTTCCCTGTGTATACAAATTTTGCTGCTTATTTGCACACTTGAGGAAGCTCTTGCATGGTGAATCTAAATTATGTATGATTCACTGCCATTATTACCATTTCAATGGGCTACTGTGAACTTGGCTGTTAATGGAATTAAAGGATATTCTTTGGTTTTTATACCATTTTACCCTCAGTAGATATTTATCTTTTGAGCTGTGGCTGTATGTAGCAGCAGGTGAGTGAGCCTATGCATAGCTGGAGCAAGGAAGCGCAAATTTATTATTTAATTAAATTCTGATTCAGGATGAAACCTGCTCATAGCACATTGGTAAAGTATGTACTTTGAACTTCTGTGACCTGTAATCATTCCCCAAGAGTATCACTCCTTTTATGATTATCAGACATTGTGTAATTTTAAACCTCTCAAAATAATCAAATGGAAAAAAAATGTGAGATAGAGATCTTATATGTTTTTTTTTGATGTAAATGTGAAATTATAATTTATGAGATTTTGATTTTGATTTTTTTTTTAGAAAAATAAATGCATGGAAATCTCTTTGGAAATAAAAAAGCGTTTAATTAATAAATTTATGCAAAGCTGTCTGAAAAAACTAAAAAAATGGTTTTGAAAAAGTTTCATGAGAGATAATTTCAGCTTTTCACATTATCCTTATACAAGAAAAAGTTCATCTCACCTATTTTTTTTCAATATTAAATGATCCATTGCAACCATGAATTTCCTGGTTTATGAACCATATTAAATGGTAGGTGATATTTTTAACAATTTAAGAATCAAATAAGAGGGAAAATGGTGCGTAATTGAAAAAATATTTCCTTGGAATGGATCAAATGGGGTTAAATTATTTGAACATCATACAGCTCTGAAAAAGATCAAACATTAGGGCGTATCAGATTTAAGCAAACCCGCAATTTTTTAATGGCGGGTTTCAAAGCAAATCCGCCATTTCAAAACCACCATTTAAAATCAAAAAAAAACCACTTATTTCACATCAGACCTATTAGAGTTACCTGGAAATAAGTGGTTTTTTTCAAATAAAGTATTTAATGGCTTCCACCACCTGTCCATGTCATCCACCCCTGGCTTCCCACCTCCTTCTAACTCCAACCTCATTGGAAAAAATTTGATTCATTGCTCTTCATCTCTTTATCACTATCCTCATCACTTCATCACTCTCATCACTTTATTGCTTTCATCAAATCCAGCTAACTCTCATTGGATCACTATCCTGATCAGTTCATCACTCTCATCCGTTTATTTCTTTCATCACATCCAGCTAAATCTCATTGGATCAACATCCTTATCAATTCATTGCTCTCATCCGTTAATTGCTTTCATCACATCCTAACTCTCATTGCTTTATCCCTCTTGTCACTTCATCACTCTCATCTCTTCCTATCCTCTTTGCTTCATCACTCTCATCCTCTCATCACATCATCACTCTCACCACTTAAACACTCTTATATCCCTTCATCCCTTCATCCCTCTTACTATTTTTAAATGGCCCCTCAGCAACTCCCCCTGCAAGTCCACTAAAAAATCCAATGGAACAAAGAAAACATCCCCCAGGAACTCAAAATCCAACAATCTTCCCCCATCAGCTTCCAAAGGCTCAAGTCAGCTCAAGAGAGCTGATCACATCATCCTGGTAAACTGGCTTAAAATTCCGTCCAACTACAATGCTTGCTTCGGATCCAACAATGAAACACGCATTGGCTAACCTCCATCCTCTAAGGTCAATTGTTATCTCCTGATTTCCAATGAAGTCAAGAATAAAACCAAAGGTAGGCTGGATCTTTCATCCAAACAGATGAGGGAGAGATTCAAGAAATATTGAGCCAAGTAAAAAAAGGCCCACTCCATGTCAATCTCCACTGGCTTTGGTATCACCAACTCTGACAAAGCCAAGGGAATCAACTTGGTGGTTGATAAGTTGGACTCCATTTTTCCTTTTTATATTCAAATAGATGAAATATTTGGAAAGAAGGCCAACATCATCCCTTAGCTTCTTTTGATGCCCAAAAATCCAATCCAGTTGACGCTGAGGAATTGGCTTGGGATGCTCAGCCTATCAATGGTGATCCCAAAGAAATGTATGAGTGGCCACCATTCAATGCCAAGGAGGAAATTCAAAACCAATCAGCTCCAATAACATCTACTTCCGCGTTGATTGAGGAGTCAAACCCAACCTTAGACCCCTCCCCTCCTTCTTTGGATTTCTCTCTTCCTAGGGTGGAAGAACTGGAGAACTTGGCTGATGAGGAGGATGTCATTCCCATATAACCATTGCCATCAACATCTTCTGAAGTAAGGAACCAAGTTCTTTTCTCTTCTGTCAAGTTAATCATGACTGATTTAGATTCAAAAGAAACAGGCTCATCCATTCCTGAATTTCCAAAACCTCAAGCCAATGGGGCCTCCAACATCACATTCAAATGAGAGAAATGATGTTCCTACACAAACCTCCTCTGCAAACAGAAAGCAAAAGGCCTCCAATTCTAAAAATCAACCGCAATAGCATTCAAATGAGGAGAAACACTTCAAATTTTTTGTAATTTTAGGAGATCATGGAGAAGCAAGATTCTGGTAAGCCCATTGGATTCTCCTTGCTTTCAAAATCAAGCTCATTCCTATTCCCCTCTGTAAAACAGTGAAATTGCAAATTGAATCTGAAAAACTTCAGTTTGAAAAGGAGAAGTGGGATTTTCAACTGGCTATTGATTTTCCACAGCAGAAATCCTAGAGTTTGGCTCATCAGCAAAAATGGGATGCTGAGTGGAAGTTGAAACAGGCTGAGCTAGAATTTAAAAAAGAGGAAAAGGAGAAGGATCAACAGAAAGTGCAACTACAAATGGAGAGGGAACAACTGGCAAAAGAAAAAAATGGTAAGTTTTCAATGGCTGCAGCATACATTGGTAGCAGCAGAACAGTAGATTAATTAAATCAGATTAATCAAATGCTGGGCTTCTAAATATATTTGCTTTGATGAAAAACTTTAAAAGAAAAAATCTTTTTTGATTAAAACAATGCTTAAGACTATGAGAGACTTTGTCTGCCTTAAAAGTGAGAAAAGCATACTCTTGAGGGGAAGATTGAATAGATGATTTCTTCACATAGCTTCCAAATAACTCAAAGGGGTCCATTGATTTTTGCCATCCAATTGCCCACATTTTTCCACCCCAAGCTCTTGAATGACCAACTAGGTTGACAAATATTTTTGAACAGTGAAGGAAAGTGGTGACAAATTTGATGTCCTTCTTATCTTGATCTGAGATTTCATCCAAGGGAACAAATTCAATTGTTGCAACCAGGGCTTGGTGATCAAATCAATGAAGGAAAATTAATTTTCCACGGTGGAAGAAATGGAAGGATTTGATTGTTTGTTTGGCTTGTTCAAACTCTTCCTGGGTGGGTTTTTGACTATTCTTTTTCTTTCTGGGTACAGATCCAAAGGACGTGGTTTTTGACCAGACCAGACAAATTTTTCATTAGGGTGTATCAGAGTTAAGCAAACCCACCATTTTTTAATTGCGGGTTTCCAACCAAATTTGCCATTTCAAACCCGCTATTAAAAATCAAAAAAACCCACTTGTTTCACATCAGAGGTGTCAGAGTTACCCGCAAATAAGTTTTTTTTTTCAAATAAAGTATTTAAAGGCTTCCACCACCTGTCCACGTCATCCACCCCTGGCTTCCAACCTCCTTCTAACTCCAACCTCATTGGAAAAAAATTTGATTCATTTCTCTTCATCTCTTCATCACTAGCCTCATCACTTCATCACTCTCATCACTTTATTGCTTTCATCACATCCTAACTCTCATTTCTTTATCCCTCTTGTTACTTCATCACTCTCATTCTCTCATCAAATCATCACTCTCACCACTTAAACACTCTCATAGCCCTTCATCCCTTCATCCCTCTTACTATTTCTAAATGGCTCCTCAGAAATCCTCCCCCTGCAAGTCCACTAAACAATCCAGTGGACCAAAGCAAACATCCCCCAGGAACTCAACATCCAACAATCCTCCCCCATCAGCTTCAAAATGCTCAAGTCATCTCAAGAGAGCTGATCACATCATCCTGGTAAACTGGATCCAAATTCCGTCCAACTAAGATGCTTGCTTTGGATTGGAAAATAAAACATGCGTTGGCCAACCTCCATCCTCTAAGGTAAATGGTTATCTCTTAAAGCTTGAATGGTTTTTGGGAAACCAGGACCACTGCCAAATTCATTGCAAGAGTGTAAGTCGTGAGAAAGGAATAAAGCATTGACAACAGGAAATACAAACGTTTCTTTAGGCAGATGATACTCTGATTGTAAATAGCAGGTGAGGACTTGACTTGATGAGAAATGTGGCAGCTAAGATAGATTTGATATAAGTAACGGGATACCAAGAAAGGAGGGTCAGGGAATCCGTACGTCTGAGTGGCCTGGAAGGTTAGAGATTGATTAACAAGGATGAGAAGTGAAGGAAGAGAATGAATCTGAATGAAATAGATGTCAGCATGATGATGATGGACATTGGATCACCAATTGCAGGATTGCACCAATCAAGTTTCATTGAGAGAATTTAGTTAGGTGATCTTGATCCAACGGACGGCGGTGATGCTTAATCCATCGGCAACGGTGTTGTTGGGAGATGTGAGAGAAGAATGAGATGAGTCAATGAGAGGTTGGAAGTGTGGGATGAACGCGGCCGTCCCTTGTCTTAGAGAAGAATGATCAAGCAGACACTTCAAGTTTGAAGCATAAGCACCGGATTAGAGGTTGAGTAGGCTTGAGCAGAGAAGGTCCGGGGAGATTTCCAACAGTGAATTCCAACACCCCTCCTTGATTCAATGTCCATTGGCTTGATTTCCCCAGGAGCTGATATGGGCAACCAGCCTGTCTATGGAGGCTTTGCTAGCAGGTTTGGTGAGAGCATCAGCTACCATCTGTTCAGAAGGGACAAGAAGAACTTCTATCTTGTTGTTGATGAGGTCTTCTCTCATTCCTTTGGTTTTTATGTCAATGAATTTAGTTTTTGAGTTTGTTCCAAATTTCTTAACTTTATCGTTCAGTCCCTTGTTGTCTATTAAGTGAATGCTGGGAACCAATGGACAATTCCAAAGTTTGTCAATCAGATGGTTTATCCACCAAGCTTTGAGTTGAGAGTTGCTGATGGCGTGGCATTCTGCCTCTGTAGAGGAGAATGTTATGTTGCATTGCTTCCTGCTAGTCCAGTACAGGGGAGCGCCAAAGAGGCTGCAGATGAGCCCAGTTTGGGATCTTCAAGTCTCAGGATTGTCTCCCCAGGTGGCGTCGCTGTAGCAGATCAGAGCCGGGGAGTTTTTCTTCTTTGAGAGGAAGATTTTGAGGTGTTTGGTTGCAGCCAGGTGTCTCCACACTCCAATGAGTTCATTCCAGTGGGAGATGCCCGGCTTGTTGTTGAATCGTGCAAGGTTGGAGACGGCAAAGGAGATGTTGGGACAAGCAAGCAAGCCAATGTGATTGAGCCTCCAAATGTGGCTTCTGAAGTTTTTGTTGAGATTGGCAAACTGATTGCGTTCTTTGTTGGAGGCTGGAGTGAGCTGAAGTCCTGGGGTGCAGGGTGTTGAGATGGCGTTGAGACTTATGCTTCTCAGCGCCGCAAAACTTTTGTTGATGTGCATGGGCAGTGAGAGACCAATCTTGTTTGGCGCTTGGTTCACCTTCATGCCCAGGAGAGTGTTAGGAAAATGGCTGGAAGAATTTGGGAATTTTTTTAGAAACATTTTTTTGAAGTCTTGAGAATTGCCGCACACCAGGAGGTCATCTAAATGAAAGAAGAGCGCAGAATCTTTGGACCTGTTGGTGTACAGGCATGGATCTGCGTCTGAGGGCGTGTAGCCTAAACTTACAATCCAGTCGCAGAGGGTGCGGTACCAGTTTCTTGGGGCCTGTTTAAGACCGTACAGTGATTTCTTCAGTCTGAGGATTGGAGATTTTCTGTTGCAAGCCGGTGTCCGGCGGATGAATACTTATTTGTCCAGATTGGCGTGGAGGAACGCGCCTTTCATGTCGAGTTGCAGAATGTCCAAGTTTTTTTCCAGGGATAGGAGCAGCAGGGCACGCAGGGAAGTGGTTTTACCTGTTGGAGCGTAGGTGTCAAAGTAGTCAATTCCAAATTGTTGCATAAATCCTTGGACGCAGAGTCTGGATTTGTGAGTGGGAGCTTCGCCGTGTGCTTTCTCCTTCAGTCTGAAAACGTAGGTGGTGTTTAGGATAGTCGACGGTTTGGGACCAAAGTAATCCTCTCAAAATCCAAGAGCCTTGCAGGTGTCGTTTTCCTTTTTTAGAGAAGTTGCCCATTCAGGCATCTTCAGAGCTTCAGAGATGGATCTTGGAACAGTGAGATTGACAAAGCCATATCTGTCTGGTCTTTGGAGAGTTTTTTGATTGCGAAGAGCTCAGGTGTTGGATGATGGGATAAGATGATTGTTGACTTCCTTGGTGCTGTTCAATGATTTGTCATTGGACTTGTTTGATTTGAGTTTGATTCCTGGAGAGGATGAGCTTGTTGGAGAGGCAGGTTTGATTTGTTGGATTTTGGGTTTGATGCCAATAGGATCCACGTCTGTACAGGACAATCCGGCATTCTGTGGAAGGTTGTCCGACAAAGTGGAGTCATTTGATGGAATTGAGAAGTTTGGGTTGGTGGCTCCAAACTTTACGTGTTTGGTCTTGAAAATTGATCCAGATTGGTTCAGGACCCAATAGGAGTGGAACCTAGGCACGTATCCAACCAGAATTCCTGATTTGCCTTTCTCTTTGAATTTAGACAAGGAGTTCTTGTCTTTGAGGTTTAGGTAGGTCAGGTGGGATCCAATTGGCTTTAGGTAGTGAGGTGGAAGAGAACTTCCGTGCATTAGCACCCAGGGAGATGGCTCACCAGAAACTTTTGGTATTTGGTTCAGGGCTACTGCACAGGCTTTGATGGTCTCGTGCCAAATATTTTGAGGAAGTTTGGTGGAAAAGTGAGTTGCTCTTACAGCTTCGGCCAGTGTTCTGTTTGCTCTTTCTGCCCTTCCATTATGCTTGGGATGATAGGCTTCTGATACAATTTGTTTGATCAATTTGGATTCAAAGAAATCTTTGAGTTTATCGTTTATAAACTCTCCTCCTCCATTGGAGCAAACTTCAGCAGGGAATTAACCCCGTTTATGACATTTGTTTGTGAGAATGAAGATAAGAACGTCGGTGGCTTTGCTCTTGATTTTCAGAGGGAAGGCGCCAATGTAGCCTGAGAAGTTGTCAACAAAAGTGAGCAAGTATTGGTGATGACCTTTTGACTGAGGAGATATTGGTCCAATGAGATCAAGGTGGATTTGTTCAAATACTTTGCTGGCAGGGTTCGACAAGGCTGTGAATGAGTTTCTCTTTATCTTTCCAAGGTCGCATCCCATGCAGGCGAACTTGCTTTTTATGTCTTGGCCGAGAGGTTTTCCCAGGAATTTCTCCATTCAATCAACGCTCGCGTGTCCTAGGGTTCTGTGTAGGAGGTGAACTTCTCCTATGGTCATCTGCAGGGAAACCAAAGGGTCCGGGTCATCTATCTTCAGGATGTTGTGAGAGATTTGGCCGGAAAGACAGGTTTTGTCTTGATGCACAAGACGGAACCAAGAGGGATTCTTGGTGTTTTCCATCAGGAGAGAGCATCCTTCAAGAAGGAATTTGCCGAGCAAAAGAAGGTTGATATTGGCATCAGGGACCCAGCAGGTGTTGTTCAGGGTAATCTGGTTTGACCCGACGGTCAAGGTTGCAGTTCCTCGGCCTTTGATGGACAGGGTTGCTCCAGGCTTTCCAGTTTTGATTTCATCCGTGCATTTTTCCGTTGAAATGTCAGAGAAGTATTGCTTATCATTGAGCAGGTGAACAGAACATCCGGAGTCAAGCACAAAGCTGTTGGGTCCCAGAGATTCTGAGTGAGTGGATCCGCAGAAGAGAGAGAAGAAATGCGCCACTTCCTCTTCAGTTTTCTTTCCCGGCTTTTTTGTCTTAGGATTGGCCGGCCTGAGGTGAGGAAATTCGGACCAACATTCTTCTCGTTTGTGGTTTCGGACCTTATTGTTGTGAAAACCATCTGTGCATCAGGGGTAATCCCGATTATAGAGGGAAATTTTGCTTTTCGTGGTGGCTTCCTCTTTGGTTGCTTTGATCTCATTCTTATGTTGGGTGAGATGTTTGAGTAAATATTCAACCGTGATAGTCCCAACTCCGTGCATGATTTGAGACTGCATTGATTTGAGAGACGGGGGAAATTTGAACAATACCAGATATGCAAGAATGTTGGATGGAAGTTCTATCCCTACCTCCAAGAGTTTGTTGAGATTGACTTGGACTGTTGTGACAAATTTCTCTATGGCGTTCTCTGAGAAGGAAAGATACAGGAAATTATTGAATATCTGGGCTTGGTTTGCAGATTGAGATGAAGCGAAGTGAGTTCTTGCTGCAATCCATATTGCCTTTGCACTTTCCTCATTCTCAGAGTTGATTGTGTTGGAATGCGTAGATGATTCAAGTCAAGAAAGGAGATAAGTGGTGATTTCCTCATTCACATTGGGGTCAAGTTGATCCAAGGTATCTTCAGATGCCATGATGGGAAGAATCCTTCTGAGCCGGAAACGATTTTGGAATTTTGACCGCCAGATGGAGTAATTATCCTTTTTAAGCAATGGGATTGAATCTTAGATTCCTTTGAGTGCCATGTTCTTGGAAGAGTCTCCCCCTGGTCCTGGCGAAGGTGATGCCATATTGGTGAGCTGGTTGAGTTTTGGCTTTTAACCGTAAAAGCTTGAATGGTTTTTGGGAAACCAGGACCACTGCCAAATTCATTGCAAGAGTGTAAGTTGAGAGAAAGGAATAAATCATTGAAAACAGGAAATAACAAAGGTTCTTTAGGCGGATGATACTCTGATTGTAAATAGCAGGTGAGGAATTGACTTGATGAGAGATGTGGCAGCTAAGATAGATGTGATATAAGTAACGGGATACCAAGAAAGGAGGGTCAGGGAATCCGTACTCCTGAGTGGCCTGGAAGGTTAGAGATCAATGAACAAGGATGAGAAGTGAAGGAAGAGAATGAATCTGAATGAAATAGATGTCAGCATGATGATTATGGACATTGGATCACCAATTGCAGGATTGTACCAATCAAGTTTCATTGAGAGAATTTAGTTAGGTGATCTTGATCCAACAGAGAGCGGTGATGCTTGATCCATCGGCAATGGTCTTGTTGGGAGATGTGACAGAAGAATGGGATGAGTCGATGAGAGGTTGGAAGTGTGGGATGACCGCGGTTGTCCCTCATCTTAGAGAAGAAGGATCAAGCAGACACTTCAAGTTTGAAGCACAAGCACCGGGTGAGAGGTCGAGTGGGCTCAAGCCGGGAAGGTCCGGGGAGAGTTCCAACAGTGAATTCCAACAATCTCCTGATGGCCAATGAACTAAAGAATAAAGCCAAGGTAAGCTGGCTCTTTCATCCAAGCAAATGAGGAAGCGTTTCAAAAACTATCAATCCAAACATTGCACGTTTAATCAATACTGACAAGCCCCTTCTGTCCCAGTCACTGTGTGTTTTTTTCAGGGGCCTCTCACATCCCCTTTATAATAGTGCATATCAGAGTTAATAAAAACCAAGGCTAAAGTCAGCTCAAGAGAGCTGATCACATCATCCTTGTAAACTGGCTCAAAATTCCCTCCAACTATGACACCTGCTTTGGATTGGACAATGAAACACAAGTTTTCCAACCTCCAACCTCTAATTTTAATGGTTATCTCCTGATGGCCAATGAACTAACAAATAAAACAAGAGTAGGCTGGCTCTTTTATCCAAACAGATGAGGAGGCAATTCAAAAACTACCCTGTCACTGTATGTTTACAAATTCATCTCCTCCCATCCACATACTACCGTTTGGGTGAGGATCAAGGAGGGATTCAATTTATTTTATAACATTTTGAGGGTTCAAAGCCCTATTCTTTGCACATCTGTTTATTTTTGTCAAATCATCTCCTTCAATCTTGTTCCCACCCAACCTTATAATTTGATTGGGGTGAGGATCAATAAGGGATTCAATTTTCTGTACAACATTTTGAGGGATGCAAGCCCTATTATTTCCCAATCTCTGTATGTTTGTCAAATTATCTCCTCCCATCTTGTTCCCTCCCAGGAAAATTCTCCGCTTGGGGTGAGGATCAAGAAGTGGTTCTTCTTTGCACAACGTTGTGAGGGCCACGGCAGCTTCACAAGCCAAAATTTAGTTGCACTCAATGGGATTTGAACCCATGACCTCAACATTGGTGAGTGACACTTGAAAAACAAAGCTAATTGTGCCATTTCAAGATGGGCAAATGGACCTGTGTTGATGCCAGTCAATGATGGGATAGAAGGAAGTAGAGGAAGTTGGGAGAGGGAAGCAAGCCAGGTTTGGAAATTTCATCTCAATGCTACTTTGAGAGCATCATCATCATCAGTCCTACAAAATCCAATGGGTGATTGGTCTCAAAAAGTCTCATTGATCAAGAAACTCATCACTTTCAAATTCAATTGATGGCCATCTCCAAGCTCAGGGATCAGATAAATCATACCATGGGGAGGAAAACTTGGGAGTCATGATGACCATTGATGCAGGTTACTATCATCCAATCCATCCCAATTGGACTCAGGTTCAGATCAGGAACTAGATCACAAGAATCAAACCAAGCTCAAAGACAAATCATTACCATGCAATAATTCCATCAAATCCAACCATCAATCCAGACTATTGAAATACATTTGAATCAAAAGAAACCTCATTGAATCAAAACACCTAAGACTGTTCAAAGACAGGCTCAAGTCAATCAAACACAAGCTATCTAAAGAACTCAATCAACTACCAACTAGGTTATTTCAAATCACCGGCTATGGAACTATTGATCATCTCAAGATCTTGGTTTCTCAAAAGGAATTCAAACTGAGAGCCAGCCAAGCAGTGGCCGTCAAAGCAAAACTCAAGTTCAACCAAGCTACCCAGAGGAGAACCAAAAGTTTCAAGGAAGTCAATGATCTCTTGGCCAGAAAAGCTACTTGGTCCGTCATCAATCTCTCAAACTAAATCCCTTCTCATCAAATCAAACACAGATTGAAACTAAATACCACAATCCCTACTCCTCACAACAAGTCAGATGAAGATCTTGCCAGATTTACCATGCTGGTTAGAACCGTGTTCTTAGATGCTTGAGTACGGGTCTTGTAAGTATCTGATCTGTATCTCTCCCCACTCAAGAATTTCATCTTGAAACATGAAAAATAGGGGACTAATCACGTAGTGGAGTGAAGGAGGGGCGGAGGAAGGCGTTGAATAAGGATGGGGATCCCTGTTGGGGATTGGATTTTGGCTATCTTGATTGGAATGATTTGATTGATGATGTTTACAATTTTCAGGATGAGAAGTACGCACAGGAATCAATTGGTTGGTTTTGATATCAGTTTTGGAAGTAACAGAGGAGGAATGGTGGTTGTGAGGAGGATGAAAACTGGGGAGGGAAGCTTTGCAGGAGGTTGCAGAGGAAAAGATGGAGGAGGCTTTCAGCAATTGATATGATCAAAGGATCAGAAAACAATGAGGCTCAGGAACAGGAGGAGGATGAGGAGGAGGGGGGGGCTTACCAGGGGTTCCAACCAAAGGAGGAGGGGAGGTGGTGGGTGAGGTGGTGATGGTTGAGGTGAAGGTGGTGATGGTTGAGGTGGAGGTGGTGATGGTTGAGGTGGAGGTGATGGGTGTTTCATGAGGAGGAGGAAGGAGTGGGCCAGTGGTTAATAGTTCAGTCAGCTTTTTTGTGTTTTCAACTTGCTTCCGGGAATTTCGATGGGACATGTTGAGAAAGATGGTAATTTGATGGGGGTTGATGAGATGATGATGGGATTTTTGTGAAGATGGAGATGTGAAGGAATAGAGATGTGAAGCAATGGAGATGAGATTTGTGTGATGGGATGGAGATGGGATTGTTATGGATTTGCTGATGTGGATGAGTTTCTGGATGTGATGGATGGTGAATGGATGATGATGCATAAATGGCGGTTTTTGATATTTGAAATCTGCCATTTTCATGAAACCTGCCATTTTGAAATATACCAGTTAGGGGTATGTGTATTTCAGAAACCCATCATTAAAAATGGCGGGTTTGGTCAAAACAAATGGCGGGTTTCTAATGGCAGGTTTTCTAATTTTGATACGCCCTATTAATCCGAAGAAAATCAAAGAGAAACCAGGGAGAAATTGAGGGGATTCTTGGGGGAAAAATAATGGAAAATAAAAAGACACCTTTGATAAGTCCTGCAGAAATCAATTAGAAACACAGCGGAAAATTCAAAGAATCAGATGAGAATTCATTGTTCAATTGTGGAGAATTTAAGAGGAGACTTAGAAGCAAACATGGATCAACTGTGTTTCCATCTTTGTTAAATCTTCCAGAAACAAAACAGATTTCATGGTGATTCTCTCCTGAAATTGATTATAAAATTTGAAGCAATTGGGGGCACCATCATGGTGAAGTGAAGTCTCTGGTCAGCCAGAAATTCCTGATTTTTCCTGGTGATGGTGTTGAGCAGTTTTGAAAATGTTTAAAAGAATTGATGGGTACATACAACAGTGTGACCCCTGCGGACAGACAAAGCAAACAACATGTAAGGACAGGACCTGTGTACAACAAAACACAGAATTTTGTATGAAAAGGAAACATCATTATAAAAGGATAGCAATAAATGGTTGAAAAATAAGGGAATGCACCAGCTGCTTGAGAATTAGAGGAAAAAAGATGAACCCTAGAAGATATTTCAGGAGTGAGAAATTCACCAACTGCTAAGCAAATCAATACCAAAATCAAGGCTTTTTACAAAAAATGTAGGAAAATAAACAACAATTGCATTTGTTAATATATAAAAATAGAAAAAAGTTAGAGATCAGCCAACACACCAGAATCATGATAAATAAGGGGAAAAATATAGGTGGAAATAGAATGTTTGTGTTTAAAAGTTAGGCAGCCATTGATGCAAATCAACAGTTACATAGAACTTGTGACTCCTGTAGGAAAAGAAAGTACTGGTAAGGATAGGACCCATATGCAGCAAAAAAAAAATTGTAAGGGAAAACTGTCAATATATCATGAGGAAACAGATATTGAAAGTTGAATAATTAGAAAACACACCAAGAGCTTGAGAGCAGCTGGCAAAACAATGGATGGTAGCATGCATGAAAGTGGTGAGGGATTCAAGAAACAACATAGAAGTCCTGAAGGTGGATAGAGGAAGAGCAAGTCAACAGAAGACCCTTTGGAAAGTTCAAGAAGATTGTTAATAGTTCAACATGTGTGTATGGCCAAATGACTAAGGAGGATTTGAGCAATAGCAGACATGTATTATTAAGCTTGGACTTCTTAAGCAAGGAAAAGGTGCTTCAAATTGCAAAAGTACCAGTAGATAGCTAAGTGGTCAATTTTTTGGGAGATGAGAAATGTGAAAAAGGGAAAAAGTTAAATGATTGGCTTGGAAAAAGATGTGGAAAACTAAGTGAAAGTGATTAGATGCCAAATGATGAAATATGATGTGAAGGAAAAAATGAAACAATGATTAATTGAAATGGATTATTTTGCTATGTTTGCTATGCAAAGAAAAACTAATGACACAGCAAACGGTTGCAAAGAGAGGAAGCAAGGAATTTCCTGAACGGAAGATAGATTATAGTGGATGGATTTAAGTCAGACCAACCTACACTGTGTAAGGTTTATAAATAGCATTCTTGACACCAAAAAAACACCTGGGGAAAAAACCCCTGTCCTGTTTACATATAGAAAGGCTCCAATCCTTGCTTCAAACAGTGCTAGAACTTAGGAAAATAATGACAAAATCAAATGAAAAAGTGACAATTCTATTTTGTAAATGGACTCCTGCAAATACTTCATGAAGGCGCAGAAGGCCTGTACCCATACCACCGGCTTCCCCACTGTGGTGCTCTTTTATGGACGCGAGTCAGGAAAGGGCTGCAGGCAGCGCGCTCAGCAATGGGAAGGGCCTTGCCGCAGCTAGCCGCGCTGCGGGCTCAGCAGCAGTCAGGTAGGCCCGGCAGCGGTTGGGTTGGGCTCAGCACCTGGAGACAGGAGACGACGGATCGCCCGGACCAGAAAGCTTGCGCGGACCAGAAAGCTTGCGCGGATTGGAAGGCTTGCGTGGGTTGGAAGGCTTGCGCGGATCGGAAAGCTTGCGCGGATCGGAAAGCTTGCGCGGATTGGAAAGCTTGCATGGACCAGGTGGACCGCGCATCGCAAGACGCGCGGATTGGGTCACGCGGGTACGCGGATACCTGGAATGGGTTGTTGGGTGAACGCGCGCGGGCAGGCAAGCCGGGCGTACGTTGATATTGAGGGGCATGGGTTATGGGGCAAGGGATGGAGGGGTAGGATTGGGCTAGGGGTTGTATTTCATCATTCTTGCTTACTTGTGGTTGTACTTAGGTTAGGGTTGAGAGGGAGGACTTAAATACTTTGCTCTCAACTCCGGGTTGCAGGAGAAGCACGGGGGGGGGAGGACGGAGAAAGACTTCACTTCACTTCACGGACTGGACTGCACTTTAGGATATCACTTTTTATGGCATCGGATTGGATTGGATTGGAAAGGAAGGAACTCATCTTATTATTGCTCTCTCTCTCTCTCTCTCTCTCTCTCTCTCTCTCTCTCTTGAACGGCTGCATCCAATCTCCTTACAGATGCTTTGATCAATAACTTCCGGAACTCAAGGACAACTTCTGGGGTTTTGCCCCCCTAAAGTTTCCACACCGCTCGAAATTCCTGTTGCTTAGGACAAGGCAGGTGCTTCTTTGTTTGTCCAAACCCTGGATCATTGAAAAATTCTCCTCTGCCTTGTCCCCAAGCCTCCTCTGTACCTTTCTGAAAGCACTGCTGTCACTTCCCCATGACCAACTTTGTGGTGGAAGATGAAGAGCCTATAAAATTTGAGGACTGGTCTTGGGAACCCACACAAGCTTCCTTTCTTTTTCCAGTGTAAGAATCCAAACAGTGCTGAGCTGCAGGAATTTCTGTGGAGGGGAAAGGTGCTTTTTAGGCTGACCTCCTGAGAATTACAGAAATATTTAAATGCAACCAGAATCAAGATCCAGAACTTTTTAAATAAGGAATCAAGGGAAGCAATGAATTTGATAGTATTTGGTAGCAATGGAACAACACTTTCTAGGCAAGATGGTGTGGGAAAATACTTGAACAAAATAAGTTAAAGTTTGTTCAGATTTCAATAGAAAAAGGCAGTTGTAAGTAACAACACCCACAAGCTAATAAATCTAATTTTCAGAAGAAGATTAGGAAAGATCAACTTAATCCCAACCAACCTCCCAGTTCTCAATGATCCTGAAAAACTCTCTGCAGTCAAGCACTTTAAGGGTACAAGATAAATGTGGGTGGCTTTACAAAACAAAGCAATTTGTCTTATGAAGCTCTAGAAGCAAAGCAGTAACAAATTCAAACAAGAATAACCCAGAACTTCTCTAGGGACTTAAGAATAGTGTGGATGAATTCAAACTTGAAAGAAATAAATGGAGGTTTAACAGTCCAGATTTCAAGCTTAAAGAAACCTCTCAGTCAAACTTGACTGGTTCTGGAAGGATGATCAAAAAGAATGATCAGACCAGTATGGTCAAAAGAAGGTATCAAGGAGTGGAATAACACACTAAAGAATCCAACAAGATGGATTCTTCTTCAACAAGCAAGGCTATTTGTTAGTGATAACAGATAAGGTCACAGAGGATGGACCAAATCTTTGAGTATGGAGGCTCAAAAGATCAAGGGTAAGTCATAGATATACCCAGGATAAGGATGCTCAGATAAAGGTGAAGGTCCCCATGGATTCTATTGATTGATTATATGGTTGATGATTCCAGGGAAAAGGCAGGGGAGAGCCCCTCCTTTTATTTGCAAGAGACCCTGTATACTATTTAAAATTGGATGTCACAGATTACAGCAAAAGCTGAGCAGCAGAAAAGGTACATCCATGGCTTTGCAGAAAAGAGGTTGCCACTGCAGGCGGAGGAAGATTAACAGGCAGCATCCAGATGCAAGAAGAGCAAGGTGCCCGCATCATCATGAAAATTTTCCAACAGTGTGCATTGGAAATGATGATTTGAGCGCAACAGGTGATGACACTGAAGGCCGCAAGACATAGCTTGTGGTCTGTCAGATGAGTAAAGCAGAGGTGACCAGGTGGGAAATAGATGATGTTGGCCATTGGCCAGCCAGATGAAGGAGGGAGAGATAAATGATGGGTCCAAAGTTGGTGGGAGGTGATTGGTGAGTTTGATCATTGGGCTTGGTCCAAAGGATGGGAGTGATTTGTCAAAAGGTATGATCATCTGAGGTTGAGGACAAGATTTGCAGCGGCCACTTGACAACCGTGAAGGATGAGCAATCCAACAGGCGTAGATTGTATGAAAAAAAGCTACAGCAGAACAAAAGCAGAAAACCGCATGCACAAACCAAACAAACCATGCGGTTGACTGGCGGGAGAGGATGATAAGGATGAAAACCAGATGAGCGGGATGATCACACAGAGGATGATGAGGATATAACTAGTGATGACCACGCAATGATGATCCGTGCGGAAAACAGAAAACCACATGGGATAACAAGCAAGATGACATGGAAGGGTGATGAATGATTGGTTGATGGTATGGGAAGATGAGCTCTTATTGGAGAGTTCAGGATCCAAGGCGGACACGCAATGAGCGGGTGGACCAGATGGTGGAGCGCAAGGAGTGCTCATGACAACAGGTGATGGAAGAAATCCAAATGCTGTTTTTGGAAGATCAGAAGCGCAAATTTGAGATGCTTTGAGGGGATTTTGATTCCAACCAACGGATGGGAGTGCAAGCTTGAAGGTTCAACAATATTCTTTTAAAAGAAATTTCCCTTTTAGATGAAGTGTCCAAGATTGGTCACCACACCGGTTGCAGAGGCCATGGATTCCTCTTTCCCCCTCCTTGTTTTGCGGAATTGGCTACCTCCGCCAAGTGGAGTGATGCCACCTGCACAATCTGTACATTGGACTCAGCCAACTCCCTTGTGGTCCCAATCCAACTACAGTATTTTTTCCCATATGGCCATGCCTCCAATCCCTCCCCTGGCTGCTTCAAACATTCCCCTCTTCTACCCCGCCTTGCCATATACACCTTCCCCAGAAACCACAACTACTCCGGCAGGAACTCCTCCAGCTCTGTCTCTGCCCACAGAGGGTGAGTCTCCCACCTTGGTAATTCTAATCAGCTCCAACTTGCCACCAATACCCCATATGCTTTTTTTCAAATGCCAATCTGAACCCATGAAAACAAAAAAAAAAACTCTTGACAGCTCCTGCGCTGTGTGCAGAGTCACTGTTTCCCCCTTTTCCAGTCCAGAGATCCCCGCACCATTTGACTCTGTTACAGAAACCGTTGCCCCAACCTTCTGGATGATCCACAAGTTCTTGCCCATCTAGGTCAACCAGATTCTTTTTGATATCTCTGTAAAAACAGGCAATCCAAAGCAACAAAAAAGAAAGCAGCCAGGTAATTGAGGAAGTAAAACTTGATCAATACCTCTGCAAATTGGACAAGCAAATACTTGCCATCCTCTCTGCAGAGAGTTTCAAAAGCCTCCATGAGAATCATTGTTCTGGTTATGATCTCCATTAAATGCTCTTAAACACAATCTTCTTATCCTCATCAATGCCATAAACCCCTTTTTTTCAAAGAAAAACTACAGATAAAAAATATACCTAAAAAAACATAACTCCTTCTCCACACTCCTTGTATATAAACTTTCATCCCCCACAACTTGAACATTGACCCCAATTTTCAATCCTTCTAGGCCTCCTCCCTCTCCTTGTCATTGCACACATCCCAATTGTTGTTGATGGACTCCATGGTTTTTTCAAACTCTGTAGTGCCCCTCACATGGAACTTCTTCACATGAGCTGCCGCTGCCTTCTGCTTGAGCGGAGTACCGTCCAAATCCTCCAACTGGTAGCTTCCACCAGAGAATTCACTCATCACATGATATTGAGCGTTCCACTGATCTGCAAAAAGCTTTCCCCACTGCATCTCCATGCTCCAATTATACAACAAGACAAGATTTTCCTTCTGTAATGGGTCCAGCAAGCAATTGGTGCACTGCTTGTCCCAGTACTTGACAGACTTTGCACTAATTTTTTGCTTTTGACACCATCCCCTTCCTCTGCAAACGTTGTTGCGCCCCCACCACAACCAAATCCTCTGTTGTCTTCACCTTCCACCAGTCAATGGCTAGATAGGTGAGGGTTTATAAATCAACTGGAAGTACTGGATACCATCCATGAAGCAGCTCTTATGGTGAGTACCCCATTCCCTGTCTGACCAAAATCCAATCCTCAAACAGAGCTATTGGTAAAAGTTCCTGCCACTTCCTACTGCTGCTTCTGCACATCTTGAACATTGTGTCCTTAATTGGTTGGTGACCTCTCTCAAGTGCCCCAGCCCCCTCTGGGTAATAATCTGTTACCTTTCCAAACTTGGCTCTTCAATCATTGAAAAACCATCTAAAATTTCCCCAGAACTCTGCTCCTCCAACAACATGATTAGCCGCAAACACCCAAAACATGCAAACCAATCCTCCTCCAAAAACTTCCCAACCTTCTCCCCACTAAGCCATCCTTCCTGTTGAAATTTAAGCTCTTCCATCTGATCCTCTGTCTTTTCCAAATCCCGTTGGTTTCAGAAGCATTTTTTATGGGTCCTGCAACCAACTTATTGGCTTCATTGGCGGGTTCAAATCTTGGGGCATTGGTTTGTTCTGCTGTACCTTTTTTGACACTGGTTTTTACTTTCCTCCGCAGGACAAAAACTTGATTAACCTTGCCCCATCTCCTGTCTCCTCCACCCATAATTACCAAACTGAAACAAACTCTGGGCTGCTCATGACTGTGGCACAATGATAGATGCTTGTGATAACACCTATTGGGGCACATACATGGAAGGACTCACTTTGATTCCCACCCCCATTCCCATCATTGCTGAACCAATTGCCAATTTCTTCCACTGCGTCCAGAGGTTCCTACACTGAGCAGTGACCCCCTCTCCTTGCTCCTGTCCAGTTGACCTTCTGTGCAAAGACAGAGCCATTTTGGAAAAGTTTCATTAGCCAACATCTAAAAATTCTCCACCGGGGGTTCCTCATGTCTTCCATGCATATGTGGACATGCAATGTGGTTTTCTCAACTCCTGCTCTTGGGAGAACATATAGTGGGTTTTTAACGCTTAACCCATGATTCTGAAACTTTAAGGAGTTCCTCCCTCATATCTGCTCAAAGCCAAGAAACACACGGAATGCAAAAAGGAACTGCCTTCCAAAAATGAACTCCAATGGGCTCACCACTAGATATGATAGCAGAGGCAATACCTTTGCCGCTTCTTTCATCTTCCACTCTACTAGTCCCTCTACCACGCATTTGAAAGCACCCAGATTCTGCAAACCAATATTTTCCTTGTGCCGGACCAATCCTGCATCCCTTGCCAACCACAAAAGAAGGAATTTGACCATAGAATTACTATCCACCATGGCCCAACACCTCTTTCCTCAAATCCACATGTTGAAATACCACAAGGGAAACATCATTTCTCCTTCTTCCCGTAGATTTTTCATTCTTGCATTAAGAGAACAAACCTGCGCCTCCTCTTTGGCCTTTTGGTTTTCCTCCTTATTCCCTGTATACTGCTTAAAGACCACAACCATCTCCTCTGCCATTACCAATGAAATAGATGCCAGCTCTTTCAAAATTGAGGAAAATGGGTGATTCATTCCCCAAATCCTCCTCTCTACTTCTGCAGCCCTCCTGGGGGATCCCCCCCCCCCTTCAACTACTACCACTAGTTCTTGAGCCTTTGCAGGTGATGGAGCAACAATTTCTATCCTTCTCTTGTCAGAAAAAACCTCCCTAACTTCTGCTGAAACCTGCAGGGGTTCCCATTATAGAGGGAATGCTTTACCTGCCAAGGTTTTTACCTCCTTCTTCTCCGCTGTGTCATGAACCAAGTCTTGTGGTGAGTATTTATTTGGCAGATCTGGTATTTGTTCTCCAGATGGAAAGAAAAATTCCCTCTCCTCCATCTGCACAAGCTTGTTCTTAAAATTGGTGCTCATATATTTACACAACCTCTTCAGATTCTGGTCCTCCCAAAAATAATAAAATCAGAAAATACAAGGTTTTTTATCTTTTTGGGTGCCTGATTTGTAGTTGCCTCTGGTCAATCCAAGGTTGTTGCAACTGGGTTTGACAATGCCTTCTGCATGAATAAACACATGTTTTAAAAATATCTGTCATCTACAGGGTCTCTTTTGAAATTAACTGCCCTTTCAAACGCTTAACTTGGACCTCCTCTTTTTCTGGCTCCTTTGGGTCCCCCTCCATTAGCTCTGCAAGTTCCAATTTTCTCACAACTGCCCCCCCAACTTCCTTCATATCCAGAAGGAGGGAAACTACCCCTCCCCACAATTTACAAATTAATCCACCATGGTAAATATTCCTATGGAGACTTCCTTGAAGCTCCATTCCAAGGCCCCACAAGAATCTTCTCTTGGCAGATCCTGTATTATCCGCAAAATTTTTTTTGCAGAAAAGGCACTTTATTATTTGATTAAATGAGGAACAGTACCCACCAAACAACGTCCTTGAGGATACTCCTCCCACATTTTCCATGTTGGATGCTAAAAATTTGAGGTCCAATTCTTGGAACATCTGCTCTCTCTCTCCCCACTTATCTTCTATTTCCCTCTGCAAATTCTCCCAATCTCTCTCCTGATACCCCTCCAGATCCTACACATCCTGCAAGTACTCCTTTTTGGGAATGAATTCAAAAATTTTCCAAACCCTCTCCCCATTATTTGCCCCTTTTCTCATGTCCATGTTCTTAAAAATTTCCAGAAACCAATGTATGTCCTCCAGAAAGAACCTAACTGTGGGATAATCCCTTGGTCAGATCTTTGCTCCGCTTCCCTTCAAATTACCTCTGGCACTCTGTACGTTGATTTCCCTTGGACCCTCTCCCTTGTTGGTGGTCCTACCAGACTTGTTGTCTGATGCAGAGGTGATTTATAACTGCCTCTTTCCGCTGCCGATCAATGAGTATGGAGAGATTCCCCAACAATTCTGGCCTAAAAGTTGCCAATCATCATTGACTCCATAAGTAAAGGAAAACTAGTAAACATTAAACTCAAAAAAAAGAACACCATGGGTGAGGTGGTATTTAACAAGATGAGGGACTTTCACAACCAGACCCCCAAAAATGTGGAAATAAATTATGTGCTACACTAAATTTCCGCAACACAATCATGCTCCGTTACTGGATACTTTTCTAATCCTTTCAGTTGCAATACCCACCCTGTGGCCACTAAACTAATAATCCCGCCTCCACATCCTAATATGCTTTCTTTAGCTAAAAATTGATGAAATAAAAATAAAAAACAATCTTAGACTCCCTGACAAGCTCTGCACTTAAAAATTATTTTTCTAAGTCTCCAAGATAATTACTGAGAAAAATTTCTTTTGGCACACTTCAATAAACCAATAATGGGAAAACTCTGCTTTAAAGAGCCCTAAAATTCTCCAATGTTACACAATGATAAATCCATTAAAAAACACCATCAAGATTCCATAATCATCCCCATGTCAACATAAAAACTCCTTATATAAAATAACCAAAATCACAACCCCAAACAAAAGAAGAAAAAAACAAATAACTTCTGCTGCATTTTCTCCCTAACACATTTTCATACTGACACCTAACTCAGTATATCCTCATTAAACTCAGTCTAACCTCATGTCTAATCTACTGGACAAAGAACTTCAGCCTCAGGGCTTGGGAGAATTTTATCAGTATATCTCCTTCAACCAATTGTCCTCAGGATCTTCATGCATTACACATCTACATATAGTATAACCTCATAAAACATGCAGATAGACTCCATAGGCTTGCAAATACTTAAACTCCCAGGTCTGCACATCATCTAACCTTATTCAATCTGTATAACCCATACTTCATCATTGTTTATCCTTTGAAATCCTTATGTACATCCATTTACAGATGTTATCCTTGTCAGCTTGTTACTATTGCAGAGCAAGCTGCAAAAGTAGAAGAAATAACATAAAAATAATAATAATAAAATTAAACTAAGAAGGAGTAGGAAAACCATGAATATCATTGCAAAAATGGATTCTCCACCCAAAATTGGGTAGGGTCACTCACGGACCCCACCCTTGAAATCCAACTCCTTATATTCTTAAATAATTGAAGAAAGAAAGACCAAAATACCACATAACCACTATTGATCTTTTTGAAAAGCTAAATATTTCACATGTATTTTCATGTATAGGTTTCACACCTAAAATTCAGTCAGAATTGAGGTGTTGTGTATATTTTAGGAGTTACAGATGGAAATGTGTTCTGTCACAATTCCCGCATGCAGCCGCGGCAGCCAATACACCCACGCGCGGCTGAGCTACAGAACTGTCACTCTGTCAAAGCCATGTACGCAGCCCGGGCCTCTGAAAAGTACACAGCCGCCGGACTAGGGGTTGAAAAAGTGACACGCGGCCTGAGAAACCTATATGCCGCGTAAACAAGCTACAACCTACATGGGAACATTCTCCATATGTAATGAATCTTCCTGTGGATAGTAGATAGTCTAAAAATACATAAACTTATATCAAAATACCTAAATAAGCTTTATGCATATTTTTTATTAAATATAATTCAAAGTACCAAAAATGTCGAAAATAAGATGATGACTACTTCTAAAAATGTATTAAAATACTTTAATATACTATTATGAAAATTTCTAAACATCAATATTTTTGTGACATACTAAGAAAACTAATGATGTAAAAATATTACATGAATACCCATCATGACTTATATTTTTAAGTGATTATTTTAGTAAATCAACTGAATTTCAAAAATAAGGAGTAAAATCAATATCATGGCTTTACTCCAATTATTTAATACATAATGAGAACTCACCTGAAATCAGAATATCCATAGGAATTTCTATTAAAATAATTATTAACTTACTGGGAACATTTACCAAGGATAATTAATTAAATAATAAATAAAAAGGACAGATTAGTGTTATTCACATGTCCAAACATCAATTATAAAGTAGAATAATTCCCATACCCTGTTTAATTAGATGCTGCACGTACTACAGCACCAAGGAAACGTGACAGGCTACCAATGGTTACCCTGCTAGCCTCAATTTCCGTCCCTTTGAGCCCCTGTACACCTCAGAAGGAGAACATTGGGACTCAAAAATCTTTAAATAAAGAGCTCTTTTGAGGATATTGATAAAAAGAGACCCAGTTATATTTATATCCAGAAACCATTCAAAGGTAATAAAATACCTATAAGAGATAATTAAGTGATTTATGGCTTTATTCTGATCAATAATATCTGTCCCCAACTATTTTTACCAATTAAAACTGCTGAACAAACTTATAACCCCAGTAAACAGGTTTAACCCATCAGTGCATGTCCCAAACAGGTACCCAAAGGATTTAATAATATACCAGTGAGTCTTATTATCCTTTCTCTTTCGTGGCAGCTTGGTTACAAAGCCCTTCCACTCCACCATGTATTTTATATACATATTATCTTTGGGCAAAATATCCTTTAAGAATATAAATTAAAGGTTCCAAAGTAACCAGGCCTATGTTTTTTCATACTGAATTCCCTGAATAGAGGTGTTAAAGATCCCCAATATAATTGTGGAACTTCTATAAAAGTATTTAATAATCAATTTATTTACATTGATTTATAAAAATAAACCATATCCAAACCAATTAACCTTGCAATAAGCTTTATCCAAATATTTTACGCATTTTTGCTGCATTTATTTAATGATATATTTATTATTTATTCTATCACCACTGGTAGCTAAAGGATAGCAAGGATCTTGGCATCCAGGAGGCTGAAAATCCTATACTCTCTCAACTTAGCACATATTGTCATGACCTCCATGCATACTGTACATCCTTCAACTTTAAATTCCCGATTTAGACAGCCCAGACCTTTAGCCTTACCCCATTTTAGTAATCAGACTATCCTAATTTAGTAGCATACCTGATCATCCCTCTCTTCAACCTTGAATATTCCCTTGCAATTACATATATAGTCTGACTCCCAACCTAATGTACCTCTTTTGTAGTTCCAGCCCTTGTCTATTTTAAATGGCCTCCTGTTCCTCCTTCCTTATTTTTCCCCAAGAATTCAGCTTACTACTTCTTATTAGGAATTCATCCCAGCAAGTTTCATCAGCACCTTAACTTCAATTAACCCCTACTCTGCTCCCTGTAGTGTCCTCAAGTAACCTTTCCCCCAAGCCTAATGCAAGCAGAGTCCCCTTGTGCCAAGCCCTGCTTGCATTTCAGCAGCCCTTGTGACATTAAACTTAATTCTTCCCCAATAATATCATCTTCACCCACCAACAATCCTTACCCTATTTACTGCATCAAATCTTGCTATTGATTTGTGAAAATTTTTGTTTGCTTTTCTATCAACCCCCAACCTTGATTTGGCTATTGAATTTGTGGCCATTTCCCTTAATCCCTTATTTTGTCAAACCTCTTTTATACTCCCAATTTCAAATTTCTTAAAACCTGCTTCAAATCTTTGACGCCTTGCTGTTATGCTTTGATGCTTTGCCACTTTCCTTCAATGCTTTGATGCTTTGACTCTGTGACACCACTTGAATGCTTTACTTTGACGCTTTGATGCAGCACTTCCAGGTCTTTATTGGATTCATATTCAATCAAGTTTGGTTATAATTTCTTGAATTAATTTTTACTTTGGTGAAGAGCATTTTTTTTGTCACTTCTTCCTTCTTAGGAATAAGAATGCCTCAACAATGTGCACTCTTCTCTCATATTTATAGCCCAGCTGTCACCCCTAGCTCCAGAGGAAGGGGTAACACTGAACCCACTGACCCCTCCACTCCCAGAGCTTGTGAAACAGGGAGAAACTTTTCAAATGCACCAGGGCCAGTGGCCACCACCTCTACTCCCATGGATACTGGCTTGTTGGAACCTATCCCCAAGGTTTCTATTTCTACTATTCCTTCTTCTAAAAATTATAGCCTTCATAGGGTTGCATGAAAGTTCCAAATACCAGGCTACCATGGCTTGGACTCTCCTGCTTAAAAAGCCAGTTTGGTCGCAATTCAAGGAGAAGAGGAAGATGATGATAAAGAGAGGACTCAGGATTTGATTCCAGAATCTTGATTGGCTTGGATTTACCATCACCAGAGGTTAATCCTAGTCCATCTTCTAATGCCACAGAAATACCACCACCTTCCCAAGCTGCTCAATTCCCATTTAATTCTCAGGGCCCTTCTACTGACCCTTCTCTGCTGGCCATTCTTCAGCAAATGAAAACTGCAATGACTCACTTCTCCAAACCTGATGACCACCATCCCGCTTTTCATTTCAAATCTTGATCCATTAATTCCCTGGAAAATGTGATGGGAAAAACCCAACCAAGCTTAGACCTTTCCTTCAAGCTTGTGAACTTATCATTGCCGATGATGAGAGGGTGTTTTCTAATGAAAGTAAAAAAATTTTCTTCACAGTCTCTTACCTCTCAGGAAATTCTATTCAATATATAAAGCCCTACCTTGCTCACATTTGTAACCAAAAGCCAGAATTCTTACTTAACTCATGGTTTCTTTCACTCAGAATTTCCATACCCTTTTTGGGGATCATCTGGAAACCCAAAGTGCCAAGAAGGAGTTAACTCTCCTCAAGATGAAAGAAACAGTTTATGCAACTAACTATATCACCAAATTCAGGACCATCATCACTTAAGGTATCTGTGTGGGCTGATTAAGCTTTTTTCTTTCATTTCATACAGGGAATTCCATACAGATTATTGGACCAACTAGCTGGATATGATGGACCTCAAGAAATTCTGCAAGAACTAATAGACATTTTCCTGAATTAGAATAATTTTTATCATGAAAGGATGAGGGAGAAGTCCCTCAGCTCCCATCAGACCTCAAGACCTGGACCCAACTACTCAACTCCTCAAAGGCCTCAAAAACCCATCCACCAAGTTAGATTCAAGGGGAAAGTAAAAGCTCCCTCTGTTAACCCTTCTCCAACTAACCATTCTAATCCTAATATGTGTTAGGATGGACACCTTTAGGCTGAAGAAAAAGCTAGAAGAGAAAAGGAGGTTTTTTTTAACTATTTTGGAGGTTCTCACAAGTTTAGCCTCTGCAGAAAACATCCATATTTTAAACCTGGCCAAAAGCATACTCCTGCTAAACCTAAACAGAGAAAAAACTAGGTGATGGAAATGTGGTACTCCATGACCATCACCCCTCCAATAATCAAGTGCATACTTTGGAAGTGAAAGAATCTGAATCCCCTATTAAATACTTATGTTTCATTTGCTTTCTCAATAATCAGGCCTACAGTGTACTTGTTGACTTAGGGGAAACTCAATCCGTCATTTCCAAATCTGTGGTTTCTAAATTTTCTTTGTCTCCTGAAGCTCTGACCACTCCTATCTTCTTATTTAACTTTAGCCCTTTCAACTCCCAATCTCAGGAAATCACTCATAAGGTTTCCCTCAATTTCTCCTTACCTTCCTTTCCCAACTTAGAATAGGATTTCCTGGTTTTTGATACTCCGCCAAGTGAAGATATTATTCTAGTTATTGACTACCTCCATTTCTAGAACCCCAAGCAAAATTGGAAATTGGGATTGATCACCCCAAGACGCCAACCAACTTTGGATTGTTCCCCTTCTGTTAAACTCTATTCGGTCACTACTTACCTTCCGGCAGTGAACCTGCAGATCACTTCTCCTGCTCCCTTTTCAGAATCTATGCAACCACAACACTTTCCTTTGAGTTGAAAACCTTACTCTGTGAATTGGATATTCTTTGGACATTCTCTTAAATTCTTGGAGGATATAGAGGATGATCTATCCACTCAAATCTTGCATATGATTATTTCCACTTCTGAATCTGACCCAAATCAGAATTCTGCAGAAGGTCTGGATGAAGATGAGGAAACTGAAGAAATTTAAACTATGATGGAGAGAGTTCTGGAAGCTTACCATGCCTTTTTGGATGTTTTTTCCAAGGTTAAAGCTGATAAAATCCGTCCTCACCATGCTTACAACCACCATATCAAATCGGAAGGCCCTTTGACTCCAGTTGGACCTATCTACTCTCTCAGTTCCCATGAGAAGGAGGCCCTGAAAAAAATATAGATAAAGTTTTCATTTTCCCAAGAACTTCAAGCACTGGTACACCTGTCCTCTTTGTGAAAAAGAAGGATGGTTGTTTGCAATTGTGTGTTTACTATTGCAAGCTTAATGCTGTTACTCAAAAGAATTGGTACCCTATTCCTCCCATGACTCACTTATTAAAATTCTTTTCTGTTTCTACTTTTTTCTCCAAAATTGACCTCAGGGGTGCTTATAATCTCCTTCAAATAAAAGAAGTGGATGAACATCTTACAGCATTCAGGACCCAGTTTGGAAGTTTCAAATATCTTTTTATTCCATTTGGACTGACCAATGCTCCTGCCTCTTTTCAATGTCTTGTCAATGAAATTTTTGCAGAACTTCTAATCATCTGTGTGGAGGTATACCTCAATCATATCCTAATTTTTTCCACGAATTTAAAATAACACACAGCCTATTTGTGCAAATTTTTGAACACACTTTTGAAGAACACCTTATATGCAAAAGCTTGAAAATGTGAATTTAATGCCTCCTCAGTGGTTACTTAGGCTACGTGATCTCTAGGAATGCTATTGAAACGGAAAACTCCAAGGTACAAAAGATCTTTGATGGGAATGCACTAAAAAAAAAAGGATTTACAGGAGTTTTTGTGTTTTTCTAATTTTTATTGCAGGTTTATCTTTAACTATTCAAGGAAGATCTATCTCCTCACTGCTCTCACTGGTTCAGACTCCATTTTTCCTTTATCTCCAGGTGCTTTAAAGAAGTTTGAGGACCTGAAACAGGCCTTTACCAAGGCTCCTATTCTTAAAAATTTTGATTTTCTTTTGAAACCTTTATGGAGACTGAAGCTGGTGACTATGCCCTAGGAGCTGTGCTCACCCAAGTCTCTCTTGATTGATCCAGGCACCCAATTACTTTTTGAAGAAGAAAATTGGGTGGTGCTGAACTGAACTACAAAATCCACAATAAAGAACTCTTAGGCATTTTATGGGCTATCAAGATCTGGAGAGCTTACCTCCTCAGTCTGACCTCTCTCTTTGAAGTCTCACTTATCACTCATCTTTGAAATATTTTATGACCTCTAAAGTCTTGACTTTTTGCCAAGCCCAATGTGCTGAGTTCTGACCTGAATTTGCCTTTAACATAGTCTGCAGAACTGGAAAGCACTCTATAGTGCCTGATTTCTTGTCACGTCAAGAAAATGTTTATCCCAAGGGGGATGCCCTATGCAGAAAAGAACCCAGAAAATTTCAAACAAATCGTGAAACAGAATGACTTTGAACCTTCTAGAATTTTCTTTCTTTCCACAAAACAGGTTCATGGACACTTGGAAAAATTAATTCAATCTAAGGTCTACAACAAATCAACCCAGGAGATTATTCAGAAGTTAGATAAAAATAAAAAATTCAAGAGTTACCTTATAGATCCAGAAACTGATCTCCTTATCTTTCAGAATAGAATAGAAGTCCACAAGGAAGATGAACAGCTCCAACTTAAGATACTTCAACAACAAAATTACTCCCCACTCTCTGTTCACCCTAGACAAGACACAAAAATTTATCTAGTCAAAACAGGTTTCTGTTGGAAAAATATGACTTATTTTATCAAAAATTATGTTTTTTCATGTTAACTTTGCAGAGGAAAGAAACCAATTAACCACAAGAAGTTTGGAATCCTTCAACCTTCACCAATTCCAGATTCTCCCTAGACCTCACTCTCTGTGGAATTTATCTCACAGCTTCCCCTATCCAATTGATTTGACTCAATCCTTGTGGTATTGATTCTTTTTCAAAAATTTCTATCTTTAATAAAACAAGAACTGATATCTCCTGTTTGGAGTTAGATAACCTGCTAATCTCTGATGTATTCACTAAACCTGAACTCCGCACTAATATTGTCAGGGATGTTAAATTATCAGGCCTAATCAAGTTTGAATCATCTACGCATGCACTTATTTTCAACCTAAGAGTAAAGATACTCCAATTCCAGAGATCACACGACTTTATCAACCATTCCAGATGCAATCTCAAGTTTTTTCCTCACCAGCCTTCTGAAGGAGCTTAGCTACCTCAGTCAAAGACTCAAGATCAAACACCAATATTCAAATTTCATCTTCTACAAGTTGAACTGGAACAATACAGTTCCGTATATCTCATCTGGTAAAAGTTTCCTTATTTCCTTCATGTTCTGTTCATACTCTTCCTTACTAACAAATCTCATACAATACAGTAAGGAACTATATGATTGTTGAAGGAGGGATTGGGTTGTCTATTCATCTATACTTTATTTTAATTTTACTGTTGCTGGCTATCTGCCAAGTCTTGCTTTTAGGTAAACTCATATTGTGTCATATCATTCTTGATTTCATTTTTTTCATTCTTAACTTCATTGCTGAAATTTATTCTTTTAGTTGAATGAAAATTTAACAGATTAACGGTCAAATCACAAAAAGGACTAAAACAAGCAACAAATTGAATTAAGAAAGCAAGATGGCAGAGACGGCTGAAGACAAATTGTCAAGCCATAATATCTCAAAATTGAACAATCATAACTTCCCACAATGGTCAATGAGAATGAAGGCTCACCTTTGAGCAAAAGGAATCCTTAATTTGTGCATCTTCCACCCTCAAGATATCTCCAACCTTACTGGCGCAGCACTCACAAAAGCGACTAAAAAGAGGAATGAAGCAATTGACACCCTAATGAATTATCTAGGAGACAATGCCTTTGATTCAATTATTACGCCTGAAAATGAGGAAAATCCTCACGCCATATGGACCAAGATTGTGCCACATTATTCCTCACAATTGGTCTACAATAAGGGCCAAGTTTGGTTGAAGTTCATGAGGTATGAGTTTAATGGAAATCTAAAGGAATACATCCCAGAATTCACAAAAATGATCAATGAAATAGCCATTGTAAAACTTGGGGTTCCCAATTACGTGCTTTGCTACTCAATATTTGCTAAACTCTTGAAGGATCTCTGGAACATAGTTGAAAACATTATTATGAATGAACACCTGGTTGCTCATCCTGATGCCACATTGGCAAAACTCCAAGAAATTGTGTACTTGAACAATTTAAGGAAAGACTCTAAAAAGCCATACAGTCAAGAAAAGATCAAAAAGGAAGAAGAAACGGCCTTGTTTAAAAACACTGAAAAGAAAAGAAAGCAAAAGGTGAAAACAACAAGAAAACCTAAGTTGGACTCTGATTGCAAGTGCAAAAATGGTCAGCACAATCCAAATGCTTGGCACCACAAGATCTGTGGCATCAAGTGCATCCTGAACTAGCTAATACGAGAGAAAACAATAGAACCCCAGCAAATCAAGCAGAACTAATCAATGATGCATCAGATTTGTCAGAAGTCACGGCTAAAGCATGTTTCAGTTCCACTTATCTTTTTTCCAAAGCACCAGCATTTGACACCAGCGCGTCTCATCATATTGTGAGAAATCCCAAAATGCTTTTTAATACAAAGAAATTTAACATTCCTGTCAACACTGGAAAAAAGGAAAGTCAATTAAAAGCTGTTCTCATTGGATCCTCCTACCTTGTCAACACGGCTGGAGAGCAACTTCTCTTGAAGAATGTCCTCTATGTACCTAATCTCAGTCAAACCTTAATATCTGGAGAACAACTCTTCAATGAAAACATGACTATGAAAAAAAAAACAACAAGATACTGATAACAATAGATGAGGTATTTTCTATTTCTGCCTTAAATATCAATCATCTACTTATACTCAACAATTTCTCTATCAAAGAAATGAAAGCTCCCAGTTATTTGTATTCCAATATATCACAACTAAACTGGCACAATAAATTGGGACATCCAAGTGAGAGATTTCTAAAGAGGATCTTCCCTAAGGCAAGTACAACAAAATGTGAAATCTGTCTTGAGAGTAAGATGAAGAAGAAATCATTTCAAGGTCACTTTACACCAGTGTCAGAAAGATTGGAGACCATTCAGGTAGACTTGATGGGACCTTTCCCTGTTAAATCTCTGGGCGGATCTATTTATGTCCTGAACATAATTGACCAATTTTCTTGCTTTAAAGTAGTAAAATTCCTGAGCTCTAAATCTGATACTCTTCACAATCTGAAAGAATTCCAAAGATGGGCAGAGAAACAAACTGGACTTAAAATCAAAGCTATTGTATCCGATGATGGCAGTGAGTTCAAAAACTCTGATTTTCAAGCCTGGAACTTAGACTAAGGAATTTCCCATTCATTCTCTCCAGCCTATACGCCAGAAAACAACGGTCTTTCCAAGAGATCAAATCAGATACTTCTGGTAAAGGCTTGATGTATGCTCAACCAATCTAAGTTATCTCACTGCTACTGGTCCAAAAATATACAAACCGCCTGCCATTTGAGCAATATTCTACCTTCAATTACTCAAAATTTTGAGACTCCCTACTTCAGATGGTTTCAACGCATGCCCAACTTTGACATGCTCAGACCATTTGGATGTGAATCTTATTGCTTAATTTCAAGTCAAACACGCAATAATAACCTTAATCCTACTGGTGAGAAATGTATCCTCATTTGGTTTCTGAATGACTTATCAACCTATAAACTAGTGAAATTAAACACCCAGAAGATTATTGGAAGTCAAAATTTTACATTTGTTGAGACTAGTTTTCCGGGAATAAAGGCAGAAACAGCAGTCAATCCTTTTTCACTAAACAAATAACACAAGAAGTCTCAAGTTAATCAAATCACTTCTGTTGATCCAGAGTCAAATTTCAAGATACCTCCATAAATTTTAAATCAACCATCAACAAATCTGTCAAAATTAATGAGCCCTGAATTTAAATTTTCATGTAGTAAAATTATTAATTTTAATCAAAGAGGTATGCCTAGAGATTTGTTTAATGAGATTAGATAAAAAAAAAGAGATCCTACAACTTACAAAGAAGCTATGAACAGCATATACAAAGAAGATTGGAAGAAAGCGATAAAGAAAGAACTCACCAGTTTAATCAAGTATAATGTCTGGTTGCAAAGAAGAAAATCAACAACTTCTAAGCCCTTGAAGTGCACCTGGGTCTTCCAAAATAAGCAAGATACTTCAGGTAATGTTCTTGAACAAAAGGCTAGAATCTGTGTTCAAGGTTTCAATCAAAAGGAAGGGATCAATTATTACAGTACCTACAATCCCACTGGAAAGCTATCTTCACTCAGAATGATTATTTCCTTTGCATTCATGCACAATTTAAAATTTCATCAAATCAACATTAAATTGGCATTTTTAAATTCTCCACTCAATGAAGATTTCTCAATTTTCTCCCCTGAAGGAACTGATTGTCCAGGAGAAATACTCAAGTTGGACAAGGCACTTTACGTTTTGAAACAAGCACCTTTGGCTTGGCATGAAACTCTAACCAAGTATATCTTCTCCATAGGATTTAGAAAATTTGATGCAGAACCTTGTCTGCTGTGGAGGAAAGGAACCTACCTCTACATACACATAGGTGACATTGCAATATTCAGTCTCAAGCCTGAAATTTTTGTTGAGGAAATGAAAGAAAGATTCAATGTTAAGGACCTAGGTCCAGCCAAACTCCTTCTGCAAATGGAATTCAAACAATCCAAATCCTCAGTTAAATTGTCTCAATGTCATTATGTCAAGCAGATTTTAGAAAGAGCAAGAATTGATCATTTATTGCCCCTCAAAACACCCATGAAACCTAAATTGAAACTGACAGCTTCCACTAATGGTGAAATTAATGAATTCAACTGTCTAGACATGAATTATTGAGCAGTCATTGGAGCACTAAATTATCTGAGCTGCACAACAAGACCTGACCTTTCATTTGCAGTAGGAGCCTTATCCCAATTCCTGAATAATCCAGGAATCAAACACTGGAACGCTTGCATACATGTTTTACAGTACCTAAAGTGAACTCTTAATCAGTCTCTTACAATCTACAAAAACAAATAACCACAATCATTGATTGGCTATTCTGATGCGGATTGGGGTAGCTGTGAAAACTCTAGAACATAAATTGTAGGCTATATTGTGAAGTGGAATGGAAATTTAATTTCTTGGAAATCAAAGAAACAATCAACTGTAGCCTGCTCTTTTGCACAAGCTGAATATCAAACTCTTTCTGACTTGGTCAAAGAAATTATGTGGCTAAAAGTTTTTCTTAAACAAAATTGTAATATCATTTTTAAAATTCCAGCCATAATTTTTGAAGACAATCAGAGCGCAATAAATTTAGCTCAAAATACAGCACATCATTCTAACTTTAGAATCAAGCACATTTCAATCAAATATCACTTTATTAGACAAGAAATCAAGCTCAAACACATCTGTTTAACCTACATCAAAACTGAACATATGCTTGCGGACTTTCTTACAAAACCTGTCAGCAATCCAATCTTAATCAGATCTTTGAAGGCCTTAGATATAATTGTTGATTCTGCCTCTGAAAAACATAATTATGGGGGAGTGAATTAGATTATCAGGCCTAATCAAGTTTGAATCATCTACGCACGCACTTATTTTCAACCTTAGAGTGAAGATACTCCAATTCCAGAGACCACACAACTTTAGCAACCATTCCAGATGCAATCTTGAGTTGTTTCCTCACCAGCCTTCTGAAGGAGCTTAGCTACCTCATTCAAAGACTCAAGATCAAACACCAATATTCAAATTTCATCTTCTACGTGTTGAACTGGAACAATACGGTTCCTTATATCTCATCTGGTAAAATTTTCCTTATTTCCTTCACGTTCTGTTCATACTCTTCCTTGCTAACAAATCTCATAAAATACAGTAAGGAAATATAGGATTGTTGAAGGAGGGATTGAGTTGTCTATTCATCTATACTTTATTTTAATTTTACTGTCACTGGCTATCTGCCAAGTCTTGCTTTTAGGTCAACTCATATTGTGTCATGCCATTCTTGATTTCATTTTTTTATTCTTAACTTCATTGCTGAAATTTATTCTTTTAGTTGAATGAAAATTTAACAAGGGACGGAGGATCTTTATTAGTTTCTCCTTCTTTTAAAAATGTGTGTGAAAATTACCAAAAAAACAGAATCTCTCCACAGCTTATCACCCTGATAAAGACAGTCAGACAGAACAGGTAAATCAGATCCTAGAACAATTTCTTAGGATGTATGTCAGTTATCACCAAGATGACTGGGATACATGGATCCCTCTTGCTGAATTTTCCTAAAAAAACTCCACCCACACTTCTACTAAGCAATCTCCTTTTTTCTTCATTTATGGAAGGAACCCCAACTTTGACATCCTACATGTAGTGGAAAATCAACCTTACAGCCACTACATAACTCAGATTCACCAAAATCAGAAAAACTTGGAGCTGAATTGGAAAAGTCAATCAAAACCTATAAGAGATATGCTGACCTCGAAAGAAGCTATTTACCTGAACCATTTTCTGTTGTAAACAAAGTTTTTCTTTCTACTTAAAATATAAGAACTAAACTTCCAACAAGTAAGCTCTCAGAGCAATGTTCAGGCCCTTTTGTGATGACAGGACAGATTGGAAAAAAAAATTTCAAGCTTCAACTCCCTTGACAATGGTCTACTATTCATCCAGTGTTAAATTCCTCCCTACATCAATCTTACCAGGATAACTCTTTATCTTCCAGGCACCAACCACCAAAACAACCGGTCAAAATAAACAGGAAAGAGGGGTGGTAAGTGTCTCAGATATTGGATTCCAAGATAAAGGTGGGAAATTAATGTATCTGGTTAAGTGGAAAGGTTATGAATACAATGAGGAATGCACTACTTGGGAGCCTCACTCTAATCTTACAAACTTCCCTGCCTTACTACATGATTTCCACACCCTCTATCCTTTAAAACCAAAAAAATCCTCAAAACAAACAAAAAAAACCTTTTTTCAAAAAATAAATTGTCAAAAAAAATGTATATAATCATGACAAAAAAAATATGGGAAATTTTAAATTCTTGGATCATTGAGCCATGCACATGGTTCAAAAGGAGCCGTGTGGCACGCCACACTGTCCAATCCGAGCCGTGTACAACCCCCACGGCTCAAAGAGTCCTGTGGCTGACCCAGCCTGTTCCTCCGGCGTGTGGGATTCCACACAACTACATTCAAGCTGTGTGGAGTTTTACATGGCTCAAATGTAGTCGTGTGGCATCCCACACGTCACCAGACTGCTGTGAGCCAAAAAAAAGGAATGAAAGGTTACTAACATAACCCATAAACTCAAGCCCTAAAGTAAAAACACCAAAAAAAGACAAGTAACTTGACAAGCCCTAAAGTAAAAACAGGAAAACTAGAACTGCAAGGTTCATAGTCCAAACTCCATTGAGGATGAACATCTTTGGGTACCATGGATCCTCTGAATGCTAGACGGTCACCTATGTTGTGGGAACAGGGCAAACCCATAGTCTTGGAGTATGACTTGGTGCACACCATGCCATCATGATCACATTTGAACTTCTCAAATTGTTCCCTAATAAGATGAATTGCCTCCAAAGACAATTTGTAACCTAATGGTGAAATTTCAGGTGGAAGAACTGTCCCTAACTTAATTCAAGAGTTATAAAGTGATGCATGAGACAATTTTATTTGATTCAAAATGGTTCCTTCAAGGCTTTTCCAAACATCCAACAGGTTTCCCAAAGAGTTTGCAAGGAATTTTTTGAGAGTCACATGGGCCCCTTCACACCAAGATGTTGTTTTGCTTCCAAAATGTTGGTTTATTCAAGTCCACTCTCTTACAAACGTCTCTTTGATAGGGAAAATTTCATTTTCCATATACTCAAGTACATCCTCATAGTCTTTCAAGAAACACTATACAAGTCAAAAGGTCAGAACCTAAAACTATGAAGAATAAGAAGCAGTGATTTGGACCTACTTTGAGTTCTGCATCATTGATCTCTGCCTCCTCCTTGGTCTTTGAGACCCCATACTTTTCCCACAGATTCATAAATCTTTTCCATCCTTCAACGTCATTAACAAAGAGCTCTTTACAGTTTGCTTGTATTTTTTTAGACAAGTTCCAAGTGTAACACTGTTTTGATGAATCAGGGAAAGTAGATTCAATAGCACAAATCAGAGCTTTTTCAAGGTCCGTGGAAAGACTTTTGGAAGTCTCTCAGGATCATAAGCCAACTGCTTTGATGCATTTACAGACCAACTGTAGAACTCAAACATTGCTTTTGTTAAAAAAACAAGAGCTTTTGTGAAAGTTTTCCAATTGGCTGTCATTCCTACAACATGCAATAGTTGGGTTTTGTACTTATTTGTCTTATAAGTACAGTCCAAAATAGAAATATGATGGAATTTTTTTGAAAGCTTTACTGCCCCAGGATGCGCTAAGTACAGGGCCTCCAAGTGACCCTCTCCACTGAAATTTGGCCAGTGAATCAAACTTGTTCCTTCAAGCTGTTCATAGAGTACCTCCATAACACTTTTATCCTTTAGTTCTGCAAGCTTTACCTTCCGCTTATTGTTATAGATTGTTTGGTCATCAACATAATCCGGCCCATCAATCTTGCTCAATTTTCTCTTAAGTTGTAAAGTATTGAGCCCATCTTTCATGCCTTCCTTAAGTAGATCCAAGGCTTGCCCAGAGATTCTCCTCAGTTGAGGATGCACAGAGGGATTTTCAGATGGTTGATGGTTATGTTGCCTTTCTTTATAGGAGATTTGCCACAAGGGGTCTGCCTTTGCCCAACTTGCATGGATTGAAAACTTGCACCCAACCTTCCTTGTGTGAGTTTTTCTAGACTGTTTGGTAAGAATTTTTCCTGAATAGGAACCATGTCTATCACAGGCTAAATCCACATATTGGTCACGCTTTGAGTTGAAAACTGTTAAAGTGTAACCATGCTTCATTGCACATGTTTTAAAATAGTTTTGTGCCTCTTCCCTAGTAGGAAAATCTCCCACAGGAGGTGGGTCAAGTGGACCTGTCTTAGTTACATAGTTATATTGATGGCATGCACTCCATCAGTTTCAATCAAATTAAATATGGCAAAGACCAGTTACATAAAATGCCACTCACAAACAGAGCTCAAATCCCACTTTGAAATATTTTGTTCTTCAATTTTCACCCTTGATGAGGATGCAATTGGGGCTTCCAATATTTCATTACCCAAATCCTTTTTTTCTTTTTCCAAAGCTTTTTTAATGGCACCATCAATGTATACCTTCCACGCAGCCATTTCAGAAGAAGCAGGGATTGACACTTTTCCCATGCAAAAAAAAGCAATGGTATGCTTCAGCATTCAATCCAAATTTCAATTGAAAAAACAAAGTTTGTTCACTTTTGAGTTGAGAAAGAATTGTTTGCAAATTTTTATATTATTTCAATTTTCTCTTTATTTTCACTTTGGTTTCACTTTAAAGTCTATTTGGGATTGCTAGGTTTGGAATTACAGTCCCACCAAGTATGCATTGATCCCATATTTGGGTTGATGGAACCCAAGTGTGGTCCAGGGGGTGCCCAAAAGTCTGGCACAACTTCCGGGAAGTTGCGCACCCCCAAACACAGCGGTTTTGAGTCATTTACGGGGGTACACGGCTTGAATTTGCCGTTTTTGGGGTTTACATGGCTCTTACACAGCCCCCCCGGGGTTGGGCGTGTTTGAAACAGCCCTTTGTAGTTGTGAATGGGCCCCCACGGCTCATTTGAGCTGTGTAGGGCCCTACACAACTACCACACAGTTGGATCCATGAATTTAAAATAACCCAAAAATATAGCTCTCTCTGATTCCTTTAGTCAATTTATTCTTCACAGTATCAAAAATTTTATATCAATAAAAAAAAAGATAATATAATAAAATAAAATCTCCTAAATAGTTCCAAACATAATCTCTTCCAATTCTTTTACTTGCAAAATCCAAGGATTAACCATTTTAAATTTTCTAGCTTCATAAAAATTAGGCCATCTTACAGTAGTACCCATTTCAAAAGTCATACCAGCTAAAGCTAAAATATCTGTTAGTCTTTTCTTTATCTCTAATCTTCTCTTCTGTCTATCCTCTATAAAACCTGAATTTTACTCCCTAATTTCATGACCCTATCCTTTCTTCAACCCTTTCTGAAAATGAGAATTTAAATCTTTATAATTTTTTCTATGAATCTCAAAATAATGGTTTACATGATCTTTGCTATGAATCTCAAAATGATGGTTTACATGATCTTCATTCAAAACCAAATATTGTCTCATTCTACTTTCAATAACACCACTTTCCATCATCTCCAATAACCTTTCTCCATTCTACAACTCCTCCACCATGCTTCTCAAATAACCCTTCTACCAGATTTACTTCCTTCTTCAACTCCTCCACTCCCTTTCTCCTGATTTTTTCTGTCTTGAACAAATTTCATCCTAAACTCTAAATCCTTAATTTTATTTCAAATATCTTCCAATTATAAAGAATCATCTGAACTTCCCCCATCTTCAATGACTTTTCCCTTTTACTTTACCCACTTCTTTCTCTCTGTTATGTTGTTCTCCAAATTCTTCTACTTCACTCAATTCCATTTCTAAACTTCCTTTGGCATCTACATCCACCTCAACACTTGAATTATTTACTATGATGCTTTTACCCCTTGCTTTGACACTTTGAAGGGTTTCTTTGACACTTTGGAATTGATTTTTTATGATTTTACAGCTTACTTGGACAGGATTGAATTGTAATTTGACAACCTGTGGGGCTGATTGGACGCTTTGACAACCTTCTTTGAGGGTTCAACATTTGGCCTCAATTGTTCAAACATTTAATTCAATGGTTTGACAACTGCTTTTGCTGGCTCAATTGTTTACTTTCATGGTTTGACAACCACCTTTGACCAGTTTGATTGATTCAATCACATTCCTATTTGTTGATTATTTTGCCTGAATTTTACTTTCTTCATCCAAGTTTACCAAAGGAGTACCCCACCTTATAAATGCCAAACCCCTTTCATTGTTGTGAAACCTTGACGTACCATCTAACGCCAGCCTGCAGGTTTGAAAAAGGTTTTCTATCTTGGATCAAGTTCTCTCCAAACCCTCCCGCATCAATTGCACTGAATTATCAGCCATCATCAATTTAAAAATTCATCAATCAATACAAAATACTCACCTGACTCTGCAGTCAACCTGGAAGAACATTCCAACATCATGGCGCCATCATCTGGGGCCTCCTTCACCTCAAAGGGATGACTCTTCTCTAGCACCCACAAGGTTTGTCCCATGACCTTTCTACCCTGATTTTCCATCTCACAAGGCCTGCCATACTTTTGAAAGCTTTCAAAATTGGTGGAATTGTGCTTAATTCTGGTAGTTAATATATTGTCCATTTTGATTCATATTTCACAACTTGAGAGTATTTTTGAACTGGGTAGTAGCTGTTAGCCTTTTCCATAGTGTAGGTTGGTGTAGGTGATCTGTTATGGGAAGACAGTGATGGTAATGGAGTGTATGGTGGTGATGATTTTGAATGTGGAGAAGGAAATCTTATTTCAGGCATGGATGAAGGGATCAAGAATAAATGGCCTCCTCAAACTTCTCTTTTTATGGTCATCAGTAGATGCCCTGTTTTTCACCAGGGGGTACTTTCATACTGACACCTAACTCAGTCTACCCTCAGCAAACTCATTTTAACCTCAGGTCAAATCTACTTGACAAAGAACTTCAGCCTCAGGGCTCTGGAGAATTATATCAGTACATCTCCTTCAACTAAATATCCTCAGGATCTTCATGCAGTACATATCTACATATAGTACAACCTCATACAAAATGCAGATAGACTCCATAGGCTTGCACATACTTAATCTCCAAGGTCTGCACATCATCTAACCTTATTCACTCTGTCTAACCCATACTTCATCATGGTTTGTCATTTGGAAATCCTTATGTAAATTCTCTTACAGATAGTACCCTACACTCTCTCTACTTAGTAAATAGTGTCATGACCTCAATGCATACTTTACATCCTTCAACTGTAAATTCCCAACTTAGACAGCCCAGACGTTTAGCCTTGCCCCAATGTAGTAACCAGCCTATCCCAACGTAGTAGCATACCTGATCATCCCTCTCTGTTACCTTTAATATTCCCTTGTAATTAAATATGTATTCTGAGTCCCAACCTACTGTACCTCTGTTGTAGTTAAGCCCTTGTCTATTTTAAATTTCCTCCTGTTCCTCCTTCCTGATTTTTCCCCATGAAATCAGTTTACTATGTTGTAGATACTCATGTTGGATTATATAAATAAGGTAGCAAATAGCTTTCTGGAAGTCCTTGAAGGGGGATTTAGTATTACTTCTACTAATTTGGATTATTAGTATATACTAAGAGTTGTTTTGAATTTTCTGCCCTTCTAGTACTATAGTAAGTCTGCACAATGATTTATTGAAATTAATGGCTGGTTTCTTCAAAACTTAATATAGCTTTCAGATCAGACCTAGATTAGTTATTACTTTTATTGGTAGGAATTCTTAAAGAATAGACCAGATGTAATTTGGTTATTGGTTAGTGGTTGATCAGATATATGTGATCTTAACCAATATCCCAATATTAAAGTGTTCAATTTTTTATCAAAGGGACGGCTCAGGAGAGGACCCAAGGATGGGTTTACCCACAGGGGCTGGGTAGAGAAAAAGGTTGGTGGTTTCTTTTGTTGTGCTCTCTTTATTTTTGAGGTTTATGTATTGATTGAAGGGTGATTCTTCTTTAATTTGTTGCTGAATATTTAGGTCACAGAAGTACCCTTATTCAAGAACCTGATGGTCTGGTTTAATTGGTTTAAGATGGTTTATAACTTGATCTCTGATTTCCTGTTTCTTCATAATTGGTTCACTGATACTATTTATCTGGGTAGGTACCACAGATGACTACTGATGGGTAGGGTGATTGGCCTGGGTGGCATTAGCCAGATGGCATGATGATACAACTTGAATAGGGAAGAGAGACCCTCCTTAAATAGACAAATCTGCCTCAGGGGGTGCTCAAGCCTGCCCCTGAGGGTTCTCCCTGTTTTGGTGAGGAACAGTGAGATACAGTTACATGAGACATTTCTCCTTGTTGGAAAAAGATTTAAGAGTTACATGTGCATTTCTTCTGGTTAGGAAAAGCTTTTACAGGGGTTTCCTGCATGCACAGCCCTGCATAAACTGCTGTGAAGTACAGATAAAATATACTCCTGTGCAGTACTAGTGGTTGGTTTGGTGCTACTTGATACTTCCTACATGTGTTTCTGTGCATTGACTGGTGATTTCTTTGGTGCTACTTGCTTCTACCTTCATGTATTTCTGTGCATTACTGGTGGTTTTTTTGGTGCTGCATGGTTTTGACTTCCTTCATGTATTGCTGGTTAGCCCTGGGGTACTTGTACTGATGGGTTGTTTTGTATGACATGCTTCTGACTACATAAGTTGATGTGTGGTGCTGTGATTGTTTGTTACTACATGGTTCTGGCTGCCTGTATGTATTGCTGGGTAGCCCTGTGGTACTTGTACTGGTGGGTTGTTTGTGTTAAAGTACATGGGAAAGCACAATTTTATCACAGAAATAAAGCCATACAGATGCCACTTCATCAACATGTCACAGACCTTCTATATAGCTATAAGACCAGAACATCCACCCGCCCTTGGATCTCTCTCTCTCCTCATCAAGATTGGATAAAGAGATGGCTAAACATTCCTGACAGCCAATGGTAGTGGATTATCAGGTAAGCATCTGTTGAATTAATCATCAAGATTGGATCCGAGGATGGCCAAAAATTTCTGATGGCCAATGGTGGTGGATGATCAGATTCTAAAGGTTAAAAGCTGGCTTGAGTCAATATGCTGTAGCAAATAGTTTTATGGATAAAAAGTATCAAAAGAAAAAGGAAGATTGTTTGAAACAACGTACCAGCAGAGGATCATCAAAACCCATTCATCCAACAATGGGTGACCCAAGTACATCACCAACAAAATTTGTCTCCAAAACCAAGTTCAATTCCTGTTTCAAAACCCTAAAATCAAATCTCACCCAAAAATTTCAACGCGTTGAATTGGCAATGACCAGGATGGCAAGCCAACAAGAAACACTTACCACCCCAAACCCACCCCACATGGAGCCACCACCGCAACAGACCACCAATCCACTAATCCTGATTTTCTTCAAGGACCCAATGTACTTCCACTGGAACATCAACACAAAGCAGCCGGTCCTTGCGTATGATGGTTCAAATTTCAATTTTTGGGAGGGGGCTGTTGACCGTATGCTCTGGCAAGCCTTTGAATGCAACCTGACATTCCTGGGTGAGAAAATTAACTTTACTCGCTTGACAACCACAGTGAATTGGGCCATAGTCAATCTCCTGCCAAATTTGCTGGACAATAAGCTCTTTGCCATTGTTGAGGTGTCCCAGTGGTAACTAGGGAATTCAATCTACGACATGCTAGTTGACACTTGCAAACAATCAGACCGGCACCATAAGCTTGCGGTGGCAGAGAAAATGATAGCACCACTCCATTTGCCTGAGGCCAATATGGTCTGGATCACATTGCTCCACACGGTGATGGCTGACCTGAACAAACTTGAAATCTTGGTTAATGAACTAGTTGGCCTCCTGGTGAAATCTGTTGCAGTAGCAATGGCGGGTATCAACACAAAAACCTACAATTACTCAGTCTCTCAGCAACTAAAAGACGTACCAACATTACTCATATCTTGGAAATTGCAAACACTTTCCAAGGTGTAATGAGTAAATTGTGCTGAAAGACTGCAGGGAACGTTGACCTGATTTAATTAGACAAGATCCAGGCAGTCCAGGGTTGATATGTCCCTCCCCAATGCCAAAAGAACCACAGTCCATTGCCCAAAAAACCGCACCTGTCTGTTGATTGAGCTGCATATTTTTAAGGGAAAAAGAAGTCAGAGGAAATTCCTTAATACTTACCAATGTACCTGTTAATATTGCAGGGCAGAAGGGCACTGGTATGCAGACCGCTCAACCTTCTGAGCAGATGTTTGCGTGCAAAAAATACTGTCTCCTCCTAACAATCACACAATCCACAACTCACAATACCTACCGCCTCAACAACTAACCTGCAATAACCAGAGGGACCGCCTATGAGTAGTGGATATGCCTGAAGTGGATGGTGGTGAGATCCTACTAGATTACAGGTCCAGCGCGCATGTGATTGGCCCTTGGAATACTTCTTCACAACCCAATTACTGTCATGTCCCAAAAATTTCCTGCTAGCAGCTGAAAAACACCAAGTTGTTGCATCAACAATTGGAAGGCTGGCTATCCCAACATGGATGGGGAAAATGATAATTGAAGACGTCTATCTGTGCCCAGAAATCAATGGAATCATTCTTTCAATGGGTCGCCTGCTGTTGGAGGGATGGAAGCTAACTTACTCTTATTTGGATGCAGTTCTCACGGATCCTCCAAAAAATGATTACAAGACATCCTTCCACAATTACTTCTGGACAATTCTGTTATAATTATGGCCAGCAATTAGCTTAGGCAAATGAGCAGTATTTAAAGCAAAAGAAATGCTGGACACTGTGTGTCAATAATGGCTAATGGGGCTCTCACAATGGGGCAATATGTTGGATGAATTCAATTGGATGATGAATGAATGATGGAAAACAGCAGGGAGAAGAGCTCCTTAAGTACAAAAGATTGGCCTCTTGTGAGCCCATGATACAACAAGCCAAAAGGCAAATTTTCCGCCCCAAAAGGGCTCTACAGGCTCTACTGGCCTTGTTACTTGGTTTGGACTAAATCAGCCCACATGGCATCAGTCCCTGTACCCTTACAACCAGCCTATTCTGGTTATTTCTGGTGTTTCCACCTCAATGGGGCTGAACCAGCCCCTTAACTGTTCAATCCCCTTGGCTGGTTTTCCTTTACAACCAGCCATGATGACCTTTATTGCCTTGTTTACGGGCTGGTTGCCTCATGCAGCCAGCCCCTGGCCCCTCAAATGGGCCAGGTGGGACCCAGGGCACACCTGGGTCCGGTCTCAGACTCACATGGGGGGGGGGGTGACCAGCGGACATGTTGTCCCCCCCCCTTTTTCTCTCAAATCCCTGGTGGGGGCGGTCAAATCCCCTCACCAGGGGCCCTGGGGGTCGATACCTCCAGGGTGTCGTCAAGTACGTTGGCCTGGGAGGTGATCAGGTCCCCCCAGGCCCATCGCTCCTCCCCCTTGGTAAAGGGGGGGGGGAGAGCGTCCCTGCCCTGCTCGGTCGCCTCGAACGATCGATGGTGGGGGGGTGATGAATTCCCCCCCACCTGCCGGTCGCTACCCTTGCGGCCGGCGCCGCCACCTCCTTGGGCAAGGGGGTGGTCAGGTCCCCCCTGCCCTGGCCGACCGCGCTGTTGCGGTCGGTCGCTGGCTGGTTCAACCCAGCCAGCCTGCCCCCTCCCCCTCGCAACGGCGAGCGAGGGGAGGGGGAGCGAGCCGGGGCCGCAAGCCCCGGCTCCGCGGCGCTGGTCGCCGGTCGCGACCAGCCGGGCCCGCGCGGGATCCCTCGGCCGCGCAACAGCCCCGCGCGGGCCTTCGGGCCCCGCGTGGGCCGTGCCGAGGAACACAGGCGGCCCCGAACGGGCCGCGACGCGAGCAGCGGCCCCGAGCGGGCCGCGACACGGGCGGCAACCCTAATGGGCCGCCCCAAGCCCGAATTGTGAGAAAAGACTACTTTTGCGGGCCAGCCCGTCTGGCCAAGTATGTCCAAAATAAACCTTGGGCCCAATTATGCCCATACAAGCCCATCTGGCCGTATTTGCCCATATACCCCATTGGGCCCGTTAGGGCCCGTGTACCAATGGGTCTGTTTCACGCGTTTTGAGGCCAGTTTCCCCAACTCTGTAACATCCACATGGGCCCGTATGGTCCGTGTGTGTGTCCAATGGGCCTCAGAGGCCCATTTGTGCATCCCATTTGGATTACACTTATACGTAGCACCCGCGTAAGTGCGTACGTATTTTAACACACCCCCTTAATCCAAAAGGGGTGACATCCGCATATTAGTCACAAAGCCTTGATGCTTGTTTCTGTCTAATGCCTTAGTCAAGATATCTGCAATCATTGCTCCAGTGGGCATGTACCTCAACACAATCTCATTGCAGTTAACTGCGTCGCAAATATAGTTATAGTGAACATCAATATGTTTTGTTCTTGAATGGAACACTTGGTTTTGTGCCAACGCAATGGCACTCTGGTTATCGGAATACAACAACGCAAACCCTTGTGGTTTATGTGTATCCTCTAAGACTTTTCTAAACAAATGTTTGACTGCATGGGAGTACCAAACTCCTTTGCATCCTCTAAGCCATACTGCTTAAGAAGAGCTTCAACGTAATGGCTTTGGTCTAACTTAATACCATTCTTGCCCTTACTAACTTTCATTCCTAGCACCTGTTGTGCCAGACCAAGATCTTTTATCTTGAACTCCTTTTTGAGTGTCTCCATGACTCTCTCTTTACCATCACCAATAATGATAATGTCATTGACCCATACAAACAAAATTGCATCCTTTCTCACAAAAAGGCAAGGATCGGCCTCAGACGTCTTAAAACCAATCTCTATCAGTTTCTCACTCATGGTGTTATACCATGACCTAGCTGCTTGCTTCAATCCATACAGGGATCTACACAGCTTGAGGACATATTCCCCTTTATCTGCCGAAAGAAAAGTTCTAACACAGATTTTCTTCATGGTTTCTGGTTTAGTCTCTACTAACCATTCACAAAAACCATCAGGAATCAACATATAAACAGTCTCCTCCTCTCCAAGTTTTGCATTCAAGTATGCTGTTACAAAATCAGCTTGTCTGATTTCTTCACCCAACTCCACTGCCAGAGAAATGATGTACCTGAAGGTGGACAGCCTTCCAGTTGGTGAGAAAGTTTCTTGGTAATCAATACCCTCTCTCTGCTTGAAGCCCTGTGCAACACATCTAGCCTTGAACCTTTTCAAAACTCCATTTGTGTCAAACTTCTTGTTTAACACCAATCGAGACCCCACAATGGTCTTTCCTTTTGGAACAGAATCCCGCTTAACCACTTCAAAGACACTATTATTCTCTAGAGAATCAAATTCCTCAAAAATAGCACTCTTCCAGTTGGCTCTCTCATCAGAATTCATAGCTTGGCCAAAGCTATTTGGGTTAACCCTGTTACCCATTTCTGAACTCAACTCCAGGACTTCATTGAGCATACACTGTTCCTGAAATGTATCTTCCTCATATCCTGCGGCAGCATAATGGGATCTCCACTCCCCGTACCTGTCAACCGGTACTCTAACCCTACCACTCCTTCTAACCGGAGGTGGAGGCTCATCAGGTTCTGATTCCACAGAATCACCTGGAGCGGGTACTGAACCCTCTTGTGGCACGTCTGCCACCTCTTCATCTTCTGGAACCACATGTTCCACAGCTTTTGCTGGTGAAATAGGTGCTAATTCTATTTCTTGTTGTGGCTTAATCACAACAACATCTTCACTCCTTTTGAGTGGAAAGGTACTTTCGTCGAATTTTACATCCCTGCTACGGATAACCTTTCTTGTCCCTGGACAATAGATCCTATAAGATTTACTTATTAAATCATAGCCTACAAGTGCCCCTGTTCTGGCTCTAGGGTCTAATTTTCCGACCATTTCATTATGGTGGACACTATAATACACCAAGCAACCAATTGTTCTTAGGTGTGATGTTTTGGGGTACAACTTCCAAAACTGATAATGGGGGCACTTCCCATTAACACTTACAATTTTGTGCAACAGACACACCGTGCACATCAACTCAGCCCATAAGAACTTTGGCAGACCAGATTGAGACATAATAGTTCTGACTTTGTCCAGTAAAGTCCTATTCATTCTCTCAACTATTCCATTATTTTGTGGAGTACTTGCAGTAGTGACTATATGAATGATACCATAATCTTTCAACAGCCTCCCAAACTCTTTACTCACAAATTCACCCCCTCCATCGCTAATAACCCTCTTGATCTCCTTCATCAGACCATTCTGTTTCCAGACTTTGAAGATTACAGAAACCTCCTCTGTGGTCTGATCCTTAGATCGAATTGGTTTAACCCAAACATAATTAGTTGCAGTATCAACTAAATTGATGAAGTATCTTGCCCCACCAAGGGACTCTGGAGTGAATGGCCCTGCCAAATCAATGGAAAATTCCTCTCTAGGAACATCTGTGTGATCTCTACTCTTAGAGAACACATTTCTAGTCTTAGCCCCCAAGGTACAACTCTCACAGTTGCTGTCCTTTACCTTATGGCCACTTCTATTGTGAGAAACAGTGCTCAGAGCTGAGAATTTGAACAAGCTTGCACACAGAAGCTTATTCCGAACTTGTCCACTAAGAACAGTTCTCCCATTCATATCAATAACAAACATATCTCCTTTAAGATAACGAATTTGGAAACCTTTTTTCCATAACACCCCAAGAGACACAAGGTTGTAAGGCAACTCTGGTACATAGAACACTTTATCAAAAGTAATTTGGAAACCCAGTTGATTTGCAAGAATAACTTTTCCAATTCCTTTAATCTGAATTTTTCTGCCTTTCTGACCAATATTTACAACCCCATCATAATCACTAAGATTTGAAAATAAATTTGGTTCAAAAAACATGTGATCTGTACAACCAGAATCGATCAAAACAAGAACATCCTCCTTCAATCCTCCTAGTAGGAAAGAAGCTTTATCAGTCACTGATAAGTTCTTATCTTTGAGGTTAAGATTACTCACTTCATAACCAATCAAGTCCATTTCTTGATCCTCATCGATTTTGGCCTTCTTGTTGGGACCTTCTTCCACAACAGCCTCTTCAATTGGAGCATCCAACGCCACCATTGCAACGTTTTCAGTTGTGAGATTGACCTCCTTGTCATTCCCTTCGGACTTCTTCCTTTTCTTGGCCTCCTTGCAGTCCTTAGCATAGTGACCCTTATTCTGACAATTGTAACATAAGACCTTGGACAAATCCTTTTTCGCCTTCTTGCGAGATTTTCCAGTCTTTCCAACTAGGGCTGTTCCAGAACCCCCCTTCATCTTGAATTGAAGGTCATCCTTTTCAATCCTTTTAAGCACATCCTCCTCCCCAGGAAGAGGATCCAATTGAGAAATGATTCTGACTAAGGAATCAAACTCTTTTGGCAGCTTTTGAAGGATTAAGAGTGACAAACACTCTGGATCCATGTTAAGTCCAGATGACTTGAACTTGGCTATACTAGACCTAGCCTCTGCCACAAACTGTTTACAATTTGAATATTGTAACTTGAACAGTTTATTAAAGGCTATACCCTTCTGGTGAACAGAATCACCAGCATACTTGGACTTAAGCAGCTTCCAAAGGATGCTGCCCCTCCTCCTCTCATCTTCCCTAAGAGTATCAGCAACCCATGTCACATGATTCTCATCAAGATGCCTAAGGATCAGATGGTAAGACTTCTTCTCCACGTCTGAACTGATCAGAGTGTCATCTGCATCCATAATTTCCCCACAGCAGATGTTATCCAGCTCACTATCCATAAGGACAGCCCAAGCATTATAGTTCTGACTATTCAGAACTATTTTGGTAGAGCTAACATCAGGGATATAGGACATCTTCTTGGAAAACTTGAGGTCTTTGAGGTTCTCCAAAGTAAGGTACAAAGGTCTAGATGGCTTGGAAGTAATGATGATGTTGGTACTGATAATGTGTTATAATTATGGCCAGCAATTAGCTTAGGCAAATGAGCAGTATTTAAAGCAAAAGAAATGCTGGACACTGTGTGTCAATAATGGCTAATGGGGCTCTCACAATGGGGCAATATGTTGGATGAATTCAATTGGATGATGAATGAATGATGGAAAACAGCAGGGAGAAGAGCTCCTTAAGTACAAAAGATTGGCCTCTTGTGAGCCCATGATACAACAAGCCAAAAGGCAAATTTTCCGCCCCAAAAGGGCTCTACAGGCTCTACTGGCCTTGTTACTTGGTTTGGACTAAATCAGCCCACATGGCATCAGTCCCTGTACCCTTACAACCAGCCTATTCTGGTTATTTCTGGTGTTTCCACCTCAATGGGGCTGAACCAGCCCCTTAACTGTTCAATCCCCTTGGCTGGTTGTCCTTTACAACCAGCCATGATGACCTTTATTGCCTTGTTTACGGGCTGGTTGCCTCATGCAGCCAGCCCCTGGCCCCTCAAATGGGCCAGGTGGGACCCAGGGCACACCTGGGTCCGGTCTCAGACTCACATGGGGGGGGGGGGGTGACCAGCGGACATGTTGTCCCCCCCCCTTTTTCTCTCAAATCCCTGGTGGGGGCGGTCAAATCCCCTCACCAGGGGCCCTGGGGGTTGATACCTCCAGGGCGTCGTCAAGTACGTTGGCCTGGGAGGTGATCAGGTCCCCCCAGGCCCATCGCTCCTCCCCCTCGGTAAAGGGGGGGGGGAGAGCGTCCCTGCCCTGCTCGGTCGCCTCGAACGATCGATGGTGGGGGGGTGATGAATTCCCCCCCACCTGCCGGTCGCTACCCTTGCGGCCGGCGCCGCCACCTCCTTGGGCAAGGGGGTGGTCAGGTCCCCCCTGCCCTGGCCGACCGCGCTGTCGCGGTCGGTCGCTGGCTGGTTCAACCCAGCCAGCCTGCCCCCTCCCCCTCGCAACGGCGAGCGAGGGGAGGGGGAGCGAGCCGGGGCCGCAAGCCCCGGCTCCGCGGCGCTGGTCGCCGGTCGCGACCAGCCGGGCCCGCGCGGGATCCCTCGGCCGCGCAACAGCCCCGCGCGGGCCTTCGGGCCCCGCGTGGGCCGTGCCGAGGAACACAGGCGGCCCCGAACGGGCCGCGACGCGAGCAGCGGCCCCGAGCGGGCCGCGACACGGGCGGCAACCCTAATGGGCCGCCCCAAGCCCGAATTGTGAGAAAAGACTACTTTTGCGGGCCAGCCCGTCTGGCCAAGTATGTCCAAAATAAACCTTGGGCCCAATTATGCCCATACAAGCCCATCTGGCCGTATTTGCCCATATACCCCATCGGGCCCGTTAGGGCCCGTGTACCAATGGGTCTGTTTCACGCGTTTTGAGGCCAGTTTCCCCAACTCTGTAACATCCACATGGGCCCGTATGGTCCGTGTGTGTGTCCAATGGGCCTCAGAGGCCCATTTGTGCATCCCATTTGGATTACACTTATACGTAGCACCCGCGTAAGTGCGTACGTATTTTAACAAATTCCTACTTGTGGATCACAAAATCTGGAAATGAAAATGTTTTTGAAGCCCTTGTTTGACCCATATAAATGGCATTTGCGCCTGGGACATGCCTGCAAGGAAGTAGTGAGAGGGTTCCTGAGAACGTACTACCCCAATAAGATTAAAGGCATCTGGCAATCTTTCTTCTGCAAGAAATGTGCCATATTGAAGAGCCTGGACTCGAAGGCCCCAGGGGTCAAATCAGGCATTGCTAGGGGTGTCCCCCTAAATCTGTTAGTTGCAGAAGTAGCTGGTTCATTCAAGGAGGACATAATAGGGGCTTGTTTCCTTCTGAAATTTTATGACCATGCAACTACATATATGTTTGTAGCCATCCTGAAATCAAGATTGGATGTACCAAAAAAGATCTTGTGCTGGCTGGAGAATATAAAAATCAGCAAAGGAGGCTACCCAAAATATATCAGGAGTGACAACGCTGCATAATACACAGGACCCCTCAAGCTCATGGTTGAACCATTGGGAATACAGATGGAAGCAATCCCACCCTACCACCCTGAGCAAAATGGGGAAGCCAAGAGAGTAAACCGCATGCTAGGAGACATAGCTAGGACCATGCTCCACCAAAGCAGCATGGAAAATAAATTTTTGTTGTTCTCCTACCAAGTTTCAGCCTAACTGATGAATTGTCTGCAAAACTTGAGGACCGGGGGGAAGGCTCCTTTGGAGCTACTGTGTGGCACATTGCCCAATCCTGCAATCCTTTACCGCTTTGGAGCAGATTCAATTGTGCACATACCTTTGGAACACAGAGGAAAGCTGAATGAGAGAGAGAGTAGGTGCCGCCTGCTTGGTTTCCTATCAGGGGGGGTGGGCTGGTTATTTCTGGTCAGAAAGCAAGCAAAAAGTAATTCACTTGACATCAGCCATTTTCCCCTTCTTTCAGTCTTTACCAGGCAGGCCTGCGGAAGAGACAATGGTTGATATCATCAGTCAACTTCAACCGGGGGAAGTGGCAACTGATGAAATAGCTGCTGCGGAGGAAGAGATCATGAAAAAATTACCTAGGTCAATCAAGATGGCTATTCCCCCAGTCCATGCCTGAGGCTCTGAAAGGGGAATGGGTGGCTGAGTGGATGAAATTGGGGGAGGACAAGATTCAGCAATTCAATGATCTGGATGTATGGGAACCAGTTTGGCCGCGCAAGGGTATGAAGGTACTTGGAGCTAAATTTGTTCTGGCCCACAAGAGGGATGCGGAAGGGAAATTGATCCAGCATAAGTCATGGTACATGGCAAAGGGATAAAGTCAACAAATGGGAATAGATGTTTATGAAACCTACGCACCAACAGCCTCACTCAATACCTTGCAGCTGCTCCTGGCAATAGCACACCATTTAAAATTCACTGTGGCAAGCTTTAATGTCAGTGCGGCATACCTCTATGGAAAAATTGAATGCAAAGTATATGTTCAACCCCCCATTCTGATATGCCCTCAGTGGAAAGGTTTTGTCATGAAGCTGAAGAAATCTATGTATGGGAACTGGCAGGCGGCAAGGTGCTGGTGGAAAGTGCTGGGCTACATGCAAGTGAACTGGAGGATTCCTGATACATATGATGGGAAGGCAGCAATTTTTTGGTGGTTTGGCTTCATGTTGAAGATGGAGTGGTTATTTCCCAATTCAGAGAGGAGATGGGGAGTTGACTGAAAATCAAATGGAAACCGGGGGTGGAAAAAATGGTGGAAATACGGGTAAAAGCAATGGGGGATGAAATGACGCTTGACCAGTTGCTATTTGTCAAGGAGATTGTGGAACAGTATCCCCAACTGGTGCACCTCAAGCGGGCCCAAATAATGGATCTGAAGTTGGAAAAACCATCAATGAAGCAGTGGCGGTGACGTATTACCAGCATTTTGTTGGTTTGCTGATGTAACTTGCATGCAGGACGTGGCCCAATATAGCCTATGCGGTAAATTTACTCGCTAGGTTCAGCTCACAAACATTTCTTACATACTTGCAGCAGTTGGATCACCTCATCAGATATCTCAAAGGTTTTTTCAATCAGTTCCTGCAATATACCGGAGGAGGCTCAGGCAGTCTTTCCTGTGGTGTATTTCCATGTGGGTTGACGCCAGTTGGTGGGGGGGAGCACAAGCAATCAAAAATCTACTATGTCATCCAGCAAAACAGAAACAAAATCGCTTGGGGAGCTTGGCAACAAACTGTGGTGGATCTATCTACCTGTTCCGCGGAATATGTGTCCTTTTTGGAAGGTTATCATCTCCTGGCACACCTCAGGCTGACATTATCTGATCAAAAATTTGAGTGTTAGTTGACAATCCACTGCAACAACAAAGCTGCCATCCTGATTGCCACCAGCAATGGTTTGGGGAAGGGGACCAAATACCTGGACAGGGCATTCTACTTTGTGAATAACTTCATCCGCAGAGACAACATCAACCTGAAATGGACCAGCTCCGCCACTCAGCTGGCCGACATCATGACCAAACCACTAGGCTGGAAAAAACACAGTTCTGGGGCCGTGGCGCTAGGGGTAAGAGGGGTATAATTGTGGGAGGGGGTGTTAGAGTACATGGGGAAACACCATTATATCACAGGCATAAACCCATACAGATGCTATGTCATCAACATATCACAGACCTTGTATATAGCTATAAGACCAGAACATCCACCTGCCCCGGGATCTCTTTCTCTCCTCATTGAGATTGGATCCCGGGATGGCCAAACATTGCTGATGGACAATGGTGGTGGATGATCAGGTAAGCATCTGTTGAAGTAATCATCAAGATTGAATCCCGGGATGGCCAAAAATTTCTGACAGCCAATGGTGGTGGGTGATCAGATTCTACAGGTTGGTATCACATGCTTCTGACTACATGAATTGATGTGTGGTTCTGGGGTTTTTTGGTACTGCATGCTTGTGGTTGAGACTGGTTTCACTTCCTCCTGTCTATACTTTCCTGTATACTCCTTCATAGCCTTTCTATGTGTATTTGCTTGTTTTTTGGTCCTGGTTGAGACTGGTTCCACTTCCTCCTGCCTATAATTTTACTGTATACTTCTTCTCATCCTTCTGTATGTATACTTGAATTCATCCTGGGTGAGTTGACAGGAGCTGAACTAGTTGCACTGCCTCCTGTATCTGTTTTGCTGTATTCTGGCTGAGGTGAAAGGGCTGGTGTATGGTTCTGGTGTTGAGGGTGAGCTGTTACTGGTATGTACTTTAGGTTTTGAAAGGTATGTGTTGTGGAAAGTAAGAGAGAACTACTCCCCTCTTTTTCCTTAAGTTTGGAAGCAATGATCTCAGCGTCTGTAAGGTTAAGGATGCTCCTTTATTTGTTAAGAGAGAGAGAGAGATAAAGAGAGAGAAAGTAAAAAAGATTATGAATTCCTTCCCTTCCTTTTCCTTTCCTTCCCAAGATCTGATTATAAGATAAGATAATCCCCCCAGAGCTGAGAGTGAGAGTGCGGGCTTTTTACCCACCCTCTCAACCCTAACCTAAGTACAAGTGCAATAAAAGCCAAACAACAAATGTAAAATAAACCCTAAGCCCAGAACCCTAGCCTAGAGCACTAGCCTAACCCTAACCCATTCCCTGCCCGCTTACCGTTACTTACATCCAGTTTGTCCTTCTCATGATGCGGCCCTCTGCTGCGCCCTACTTGGAGCCCCCCGCTTGTCTGTATCTGCTTTGCGCGCCGCGTGATTCCCTGCCCTGCGGGTCCGCCTGGGCCCATAGCCCCAATTTCCCTGCCCTACTTCCCCAAACTAGCTGCCCGCAAACCTGGTCAGGCTGGCTCCATTCTTGGGTCTGTAATGTCCAAGCGGGCCGCAGCCCGCCACCTCAAATCAATCCCAAACCATGCCCAGTATGCCAAGCCCCAGGGCGCCTACTGCTGAGCCTGCTGCAGCTGCTGCTGAGCCCACAACGGCCACTGCTGAGACTGCGCGCATCTGGGTGCTGAGCCTGACCTACCAAATGCTGAGTGCTCTGACTGCGGAGCAGTTCCCAATCAGAGACTATATAACAACACCACAGTGTTTATGCCTTCCACAGAGCTTTGAGACCTGATTGCATATGAGTTTGCCACAATTGAAGGGTTCTTGGGCTGTATCTTCTAATCCATGAGGGATAGAGGGGTACTTTGGGTGAGTTATTAAAGGTTATTCTTGATTTAGAACCCACCTCTGAGGTTAATTTGAGTGTTTGAGCTGTTTTTATAATGTAAAAGTGAGTCTGATGGCTATAGGACAGGTTTGGTATACAACATCCCCCCCAGACTTAATTCTGTCCACAGAATTCCTGTCTATAGACATCAGACTGCATATCCTATCTTCCTTCTTATTCTCCTTCTTCTTCTTCTTGTTTTTGATCTGAGAGGCATAAATAATAATACAACTAATAATCACATGTATAATAATAAAAACGTCCATAGAATCCTAGTGATTCAGTTTGTCCTGTTGAAATCTTGATTTATTATCTCTAAATCTTCTCCTCTTAATTCTTTATTCATTGTATCCATGTAGCAAGTAAAATTATAATTAAATACTCTCCATTCTTCTTATTTATTGAATTATAGTATTTTACTTCTGGATCAAGACAGTTTTTGGAATTTCCCTCTTTTTTTCTGATTCCTTGAATTTAAATCTTCTTTTCCCTTCTCCACATACTATGGTACTTCATGGCCAAAGACAGGCTACTTTTCTCTAAATTTTTCCTATCTTCCTCTAAATCCTTCCTTGAACTTAAAGCCTTGACATCCTGTTTTCATTTGTTCAAACCAGATAGATAACTTTTCCTTTTACACCTACAATAATTTCTTCATTCAGACAGCTCTAGCTGAAGATTCATTGATTCCTTTTTCCTTGGTACCTTGACACATCTTGGAATCTTTAATTGAGTCTAATTTTGAAACAATCCAGTCTTGATTTCTTCAGGCCCTTCTTTCTTCCTATTATTCCATGTTCTCTTTGGGTCGTTTTATTTTTACAGAAAAAATCTTCCTGAGAAAGAATAACCCTCCTGAGAAAGGTATATATATATTTTCTTATTTCTTTTATTTTATTTCTTTTGTTTTCATTTTAGTTTTATTTTTATCTTTATTTTTTAGTTTTTTATTTCATGTGCAGTTTAGTCTCTTGCTGAGGAGATTTTTATTTCTTTTATTGATGTATTTAGCATTTTAGGCTCTTGCATAGGAGCCTATTTATATACATTCTTTTTTTTATCCCTTCTTTTTTTTATCCCTTCTTTTTATTGAATATTTTTATTTTTCATTCCTTTTTTTTTTAATTATTTTTTTATTCATTTTTATTTTATTTTATTTTTTCTTTTTTTGGATGTATACCCCCTTTTGGATCCAGTCTTGATGGCAGGCTGTTGTTTCCTTTCTGGGTGGGCGCAGGCTTTGGTCGCGGGCTGACAGGTGCAGGCTTTTGGCGATTGGAGAGGCGCGCAAGGTGCGTGAGCTCAAGGTTTGCGGACAAGGGTGAGAGTAGAAAGATGGTGCACTACTGCGCCCGGTAGTCGTTCTGAAGCCCATTTGATCATCAATCACCGCGGTTCATATCTCCATCTTTGCGGCGGTTGTTTGCAAGTATGTATTGGATCACGATGGGATACAGCTCAAGGCGTTCAATTGGTGAGTTGCTATTTTTTTGTTATTTCTTCTTATTAACCTGTAAGCCCCCATTCCTTCTTTCTACCTGTAATCTGTACCGGCACTCCGCACTAAATCAAATTCTCCCTTTGGCTTAATTCATTACAGACAACCCATCTGACCTAAAAAATTGCAAGTTCATTCCGTTGGATTTTGATGCTGGAGTCCTGGTGGGTCCATCTAAGTAAGTTATTTTTATTCATTTATTTATCCCATACTAACTGCCGCTCTAATGCTGTATCTTCTCTTTCAGTATTCGTCACCCATTTCAACATTTGTGGCGCAGTATTGATTTACATTAATATTTTTTGGTCTTTGTATTGCAACTGATCAATTTTTTTTCCTTTTTTCTTTTTTCTTTTGGTGGCGTGATAGGGGTGTGATGGATGACAGCTGTTGACTGAAAGATTTGATTGGGTTTCCTTTTCTTTTTCTTCCTTTAGTTTTTTATTTTTTCAAGTCTTAGTTATTCTTGTCTTCTTCTTCCTTCCAATTGATGCAGGCCGGGCATCAACCCAGGTTGCAGTGAGGGAGGACAGGGAGTGGCGCTACTGTACGGTTCAATTGCGCATGGTGGTCATACACACATGGGGCGGTGCAAGTAAGTGATTGGTTGTGAGATTTTTTGGCTTTTTTCTTCTTATTTATCTCTCCGTTTTAATTTACCTAATTATTTTTATTATTATTATTTTTTTCCAATGATGCAGACTGGGCAGTGATCAGATTGCTCAAATTGCAAGGTTGGTAGGTCAATCTTTTAGTTTAATTAATTTAATCTGATTGACCAATTTCCCGCATGATAAATTCATTGGTGCCTAGGAATGGGTCAATGAATTGAGTGATCCAATCAGATGCAAGCCAATTCAATCAGATGTGAGGTATTTTTTTTTTTTTTGTGTTTTTTTTTCCAATTGGCGGGTGACTGTTGCAGCAATGATCAATATTGCCACTTGGACCCATCAAAGCTTTTTGGATTTTTGCGGTCAGAGAAGTTGGTGGTTGGGAGTGCCCTTCTCCCCTCCCCTCCATGTCTATTTAAAAAGCGCCAACCAGCAGTCACTTCCTCCCATCCATCCAACAATGTATTCCTGATTAGGCCACCACCCTTGTTTTTTGCTTTGGTGATTTCCTTCTCTTTTACTTGTTGCTAGGGCAGCTTCTGACCCCCTTTTTTGTTTTTGAAAAAAATCCATAGATGGCCTGGCAATTTCTTCCCTTACAAAGCTGGTAGCTGCCCCTTCCTCTCAATGGCCAAGCCAAAAAATATGGTGAGCAATCCCTCCCCCCTTTTTTTTTCTCTCTTCTATATGGACACTAATGCAAGAGGCCTTTTTTTGGGGTTTTCAATCCTTGTTGTTTGGTGTAGGTTTCAAACGCCTGCACATTCAATTCAAAAAAATATGGATTGACCAGCAATGGGGGATTTGACCCCAAGGTTGTAAGTCCAGTACGTCCTCCTCCCATCCATTTCTATAAGAGGGTTTCTGATGGAGGTCTTCCTTTGCCAATCCACAAAGAACCATTCTCCTCATTATCACGTTCCTTGTTTTTACGTTGGTAAGTTCCTTCTTTATTTTCCTTGTAACTAGGGCAGATTCCAGAGACGTTGGAATGCTAAACCCTTTCTTTCATTTTTTTTTCAAAAAAAGATCAAACAAAGGCTGCCCAGAGCCGCTTTCCCCCTTTTTTTTATGTGCAGATATTTATGGAAGTATAATAGAAATCAATTTGGTGGGAGATTACAAATTTAAGCCCCCTTTTTTTTATGAAAGGATCAATTTTGCCTTCTTTCTGATGTTCCTTACAATTTTTTATTTTTATTCTTTGGGAAATGTTAAATTCACGGCTAATTGAGCTATGCACACCGTTTAATAGGGAAGTGTGGCATGCCACAAGGTCCAATCCAAGCCGTGTAAAACCCCCCACAGCTCAAAGAGTTGTGCAGCCAACCCAGCCTGGTCCGCCGGCGTGTGGGATTCCACACAACTACATTTGAGTCTTGTGGGGTTTTAAAAAGCTCAAATGTAGTTGTGTGGCATCCCACATGCCACCGGACCATGGTGAGCCAAAAAAAAAAAAAGGAATGAAAGGGTACTAAAATAAACCATAAACTAAATAAAACTTCCAAAAAAATAGAAATCAACCAAAAAATCAGAGAATGTTCATTTTTTTGTTAAAAAAAATAAATAACAAAAAAAAAACTGGTACTATCCAATGGACTAGCCCTAAAGTAAAAAGACCCAAAAAAACACAAGTAACTGGACTAGCCCTAAACTAAAAATACCAAAAAAAAAAAGACAAGTAACTTGACAAGCCCTAAAGTAAAAACACCAAAAAAAAGACAAGTAACTTGACAAGACCTAAAGTAAAAACACCAAAAAAATACAAGTAACTTGTCAAGCCCTAAACTAAGTTCAACATGACTAGCCCAAAATTAAAAGGGCCCAAAAATTAAAGAATTCTTTTGAACAGCCTAAAGTAAAATTGCCCAAAAAAATACAAGTCCTTTGACCAGTGCTAAAGTAGAAACACCAAAAAAACAAGTTCAACTTGTGTTAAGCTGATCCTATCCCAAGCTTAAGATAAGTTAAGCTTGTCAGCTTGCTACTATGTACAGAACAACCTGTCATAGCAACACAAAACTATAAAAAATAAGAATATGTAAATTAACTAAAGAAGGAGTGAGAAATCTATAAATATTATTAAAGAAATGGATTCCTCACCCAGAATTAGGTAGGTTCACTCACTGACCCCACCCTTGAAATCCAAGTCCTTAAATTTTTAGAATAATTAAAAAGAAAAGTACTAAAAGTTATGACGCCAGTATGGCACCTGTTTGCCATTTCAACATTTCACACGTGTTTTCACGTATAGGGTTTACACCTAAAATTCACTCAGAATTGTGGTGTTGTGTATATTTTAGGAGTTACACGTAGAAATGTGTTATGTCACAATTCCCGCGCGCAGCCCTGCATCATTACATACCCCTACATACTCATAGTAGCAGTTTCCCGCGTACTAGAGACCCGCGCGCAGCTAATTCTGCCACGCACACAGCGGATCCCACCCCGCGCGGATCTGAACTGACTGATCCCCGCGTCTGGATCCGTTGTGACTAATCTGAAAACCAGGTACCGCTCAAAAGAGCTACAACCTAATTATAGTTTCCTGGCATATGTAACAAGTCGACATATGCATTATTAATAATCTAAAAAGATCAAAACTTAATTAAAATTAATAAAAATTAAGTTTAGAACATTTTTTAATAATAAATTAAAGATCAAGGATTACCACATAAATCATTGACTCTGATCTTTGAAGACCACAAAACACTACAAGGACTGTTCATAAAAGTTATTAAAAATTATCTACCTAATCAGCAGATAATGGAAAATCATTAAACATCCACATTGGTTTACTTTAAAGCAGTACTAATAGTACAAATGAAGTATGAGTGCGGAATGATCAAATTTACGCCATAATAGATTAACAGATCCTGTGGCTAAAATAGTACAGAAATCCAGCAGATCTAAGGTCAGCTAATTAAAAGCACCAATTGGAAGTGCTAATCTTGCTCTTACTGAATTTCCATCCTCAGCCCATGAGAAGAACTCTCTCTACGCGCCCTGAGAAGCTCAAAATCACCTCAAAAAGGTATTTATACAGACCTCTTTGGATCCATTATTCTATTATCAGTTTACCGGGAATTATTATTATCAATCAGAAACCGTTTCATTGTTAGTCAAGTGCTTATGAAGAATCTAAGCAAGTGATTTATGAACAAGTCTGCAGTATTATTATTTATTTCTTAAAACCAATCAAACCTTGAAGTTTAGTCAGGCAATCCACCCCATCTGCTCTGAAACCCTTCCTATTATTGCAGGATTTTTGTGTTAAATTGCTCAGAGTGAGTGTTTCCCTTCCTGTCTAGGCCATTGTGCTGTTATGCCCGGCCATTAGTGGAATAAGACCTTTCTAAGGCACCCATCTTCATTCCAAGGTTCTTAAACTGCCTAAGGAGGCCACTTGAAGAGAGGTTGCTTTGTCTGTAAAGACCCCCAGTAGTGTAATACTGTGGCCCCTCTTTTATATACATATTGAAAACCTTTTTTTACCAAACCAATTAAACCTTGCAACTGCTCTTATTATATTATTTATTTGAGCCTCTAAGCGTTTATTTTTTTAATAATAATAATTATTATTATTCCAGTATTTTTATCACTCTCTGTAGCTAAAGGACTGCAAGGTTCCTGGTATCAGAGAGCTGAAAAAGCTTGTGATGGAATCAGCCCAAAACAAGTTGAACTGACTTAAAATTAAACTCTCATTCAAAACACTCAATATAATGATTTTAACTCAAAAAACTCAACATAATGATGTTCAAAATGTGATAACCCTTTATATTAATAGAACTTGTTGGCTGCATTAGAATTACACTTTATATGAAACCCAATGATGAAATGAAGTCAAATTCTATTACAATCTAGAAGACATTTGCAGTTTATCTTTGAGATGATCAACCCAACCAGAGGCTTTTTCAAAATCAAGGAACGTGCTTTTGCTACAATGGATGGGATTGGAATCATTTCTCGCTCAAGTACTAATAGAACCCAGTGTTTATTGTTTGCAAAGGAAATGAAAATTAGATCTGATTGATAAGTAACACCATTTTTCATTGGATTAAAGTATCACACGACTCCATTGAAATGAAACATATAGGTATTGAATAAGTGTCTGCTATGATTTGACCCATATCTAATTTAGCCAGTCATTTTGAGGAGGGAATCTTTTCATTGATTTCTTCAACATCAAGGCTTTGTTTTATCTTTTCAACCTCCTTTGCATAACCAAGCATCTTAATGTAGCATGCTTTATTTTTCTCTAATTTTTCTATCATTTCCTTCCTAACTTTAAACCAACCATGTTCTTCATAACCAAGAGATTTAGCAATGACTCTAAATCTGCAATTTTCATCTCCAATTAGATCCCAAAACTCACTCAAGAACTTCTGGAATTTCTTGGGTATTGATTGAGGTATTTAATGTTTGGTTCCTATCATGAAAACTAACTTAGTATTAATTTATTTAACTAGATCAATTAAATGAATACTCACCAAAGATGAGATTCTTGTTGAACGTTGCTGCACGTTCTCTTCCTCTGAAAAGGATTCTGATTTCAAATTGAGTGATCCAAATTCACTTTTGTCTCTTCCTCTGAACAATGAATCTCAGATGAAGATTTTTCCAACTTTGAGTAACAATTCATCATTAGTTAGTAACTAAGTTCATTAAACCAAAAAAATGAACATATCCTAAAAGAAAAGACTTACAATCTTTTTTATTTTCTTATTTGAGGCCATGCTAGTACTTTTTTTCCCCTTGAGTTGTTTTTCAACATGCTCAAACTCAGATGGCTCTTGCCGCATATCTCTCAATTTTGGCCTGCCCCTACTTGATTGTAATACTTTAGGTTCAAGTCTTGGCTTTGATCAATATTTTGAAATCTTCTGAGTGATATACTTCAATAGGCATCTTTGCTGATGATCTGGAGATTCCAATATCTCTTCATTCAGTTATTTACTTAACTGAGGAATGCTTAGCATTTCATTGATATTGCACTTGAATAATTCAAAAGGATCAACAATTAGTGAATTAGGAATCATTAATCAAAAAGCATTATTAACATAGTTATTTGAACAATCCAACTTAAGCCAACTTACAGAACTATAACTGCAAGGTTCATAGTCCAACCTCCACTGAGGATGAAAATCTTTGGGTACTACAGATCCTCTGAATGCTAGACGGTCACCTATTTGGTGGGAACAGGGCAAACCCATAGTCTTGGAATATGACTTGGTGCATACTTTGCCATCATTATCACTTTTTAATTTCTCAAATTGTTCCCTAATAAGATGAATTGCCTCTAAAGACAATTTGTAACCCAATGGTAACAGTTCAGGTGGAAGAACTGTCCCTAAATTAATTCAAGAGTTATGAAGTGACGCATGAGCCAATTTAATTTGATTTGAAACTGTTCTGTCAAGGCTTTTCCAAACATCCAATAGGTTTCCCAAAGAGTTTGCAAGGAATTGTCTGAGAGTTGCATGGGCTCCTTCAACCCAAGATGTTGTTTTGTTTCCAAAATCTGGCTTTATACAAGCCCATGCTGTCACAAATTTCTATTTGATAGGGAAATTGTTATTTTTCATATACTTGAGTACATCCTCATAGTTGTTCAAGAAACACTATACAATTTAAAAGTTCCAAATCCAAAACTAGGAATAATAAGAAGCAGTGATTTGGACCTACTCCAAGTTCTGCATCATTGACCTCCACATCCTCCTTGGTCTTTGATTCCCCATACTTTGCCAACAGATTCATAAAGCTTTTCCATCCTTCAACATCATTAACAAAGTGCGCTTTACAGTTTGCTTGTATGTTTTTAGACAAGTGTCAAGTGCAAAATTGTCTTGATGACTCAGAAAAACAAGATTCAATAGCACAAATCAGAGCTTTTTCATGCTCCATTGTGGTGGTCTTGTATAGACGCAAGTTGGAATTGGCTGCGCGCTGCGGGCTCAGCAGTAGCGGCAGGCTCAGAAATGGGTGCGGCTTTGCCGCAGTAAGCCATTCTGTGGGCTCAGCAGCAGTTGAATTGGGTGGAGATGTGGGGTGGAACGGATTGGATGGGATGGATAGCGTGTCACAAGACGCACAGATGTATCTTGGATATCTGGAAATGTGTGTTGGGTGGATGCAGACATGCGCGGGGGGGCTCCAATTTTGGCGCGGGGCATGGGCCGTGTCATGAGAAGGGAAAACCGGATGGAAGTAATGGCAGGGGGGTAATACAGATGGATATGGGCTTGGTATGATAGAGTTGGGCTAGGGTTCTGTACTTAGGGGTTGTATTTCATTATTCTTGATTGCTTGAGGTTTTACCTAGGTCAGGTTTGAGGGGAAGGTTACTTGAACCGCACCCTAAACCCGGATGTGGAGGGAGTAGGAGGACCATGGAGGATCATACCAGCGGATCATCATAGGTTTTTGGAAGAATCTTTACTCTCATTTTCTCTATCTCTCAGTCAAAGGGTGAACAGTTGCACTCAGGGGTTACAGACGCAAGGAATCAATAACTTCCAAACTTTGATAAAATTCTAGGAGAAGTCCTTTTCTGAATTTCACATCTGGGGGTCTGGCCAGGAAGTAACCTTTTGTTCCTTGTCTCTTCAAACTAACAAGTGCAATGTCCCAGTACCACCCATTGACTGTTGTGGGTTTGTCTAAAGTTACCCCCACTCCTCTTCCTCCTCCTCCTTCTCCTGCGGCTTCTTGGAAGAAACCCTCATCAGGGGAGGATACGGTGTCCCTTGCTCCACAAACAACACCAATCACAAGCCCATTTGCATCAGGCCGCGGGACTATCCGCACATTTGGTTCAACACTGAGGATTATGAGTGATTCCTTGCACAATACAAAGGAATCCCAATGCAGAAGGTGTGACAGGTTTGGATAAGGCTTGTCTTGTTATCCTTTTCATCATGGAAAAAGAGAAGCTGCAGGATGTGGAGGAGATTGAAGGGTACAAGGAACTTGATTTTCCAAAACTGAAGGCGGAAATCTTGGCGCGGTGGGTAAGGCACAAACCTTGGTTTTGGGAAAGTAAATATGAGCAAGCCGCAGCAGAAGCAAGCGCAAATGGTGCAGTCCGGATGCGGGCGCAATTTGGGTAGTATGTAGCAATGTTTGACCAGATCTACCGTTACCTGGAAAAGTACAAGGTAATATTGGGGCAGAAAGGAGCAATGAAGAGGGCGTTTTGGGAGGACTTGGTCCCCAACTCCGCACGCAGGTGCAGCAGCACTTGTACGACAACAACTTGGTATAGATTTTGTTGGATCGTAGTATTGCACTTCTTTTGGACATCCTTATCATCCCTTGGGTGGTGGAAAGCAATTTGGACTTGGAGGAACTGAAGGAGGAAACCGCAAGTTCATTCCCAACGGGTTTGAAGAAGTCCACTTCTCACCCTCTGGAAGCACCAATGCAAGCTCCAGTTTTAGGTCCCTCAAAAACAGAATGCGCTCTGGCAACACCACTTACAACAGGCCTGGAGATTAGAAAGATGACGGAATTGATGAAGGATGTATGGATATTCCTGATTCAAATGTTGTCAGCGCCGTGCAATCTGCCTCCTCACCTTGCGGGACTGCTTCCACTGTCAAATCCGCCCGCATTGGGGTTATGCAATTACTGCAGGGACAAGGGGAATTGGCGGTTGGGTTACAATGACATGACAAGGGACCTCAAGGCAGGATTGGTTCAACCAGTGGGAATGGGTTTCATGTTTCCAATGGGAAAGAGGATCTCCACTGAACCTGGAAATCCCACTTTCATGGAGCAAGTGTGCGCACAAGGCCAGGATTTGGGGGTAACTGCTCCAGCTTTGCTTGGGATTGTCACTGGTCCCGGGGTATGGCAACCACCTTGCGTGGAGGCAGAATTAAAGCTCCTAGCAACAGAGGTGCCGGTGGCGGTGGAAAAGATGGATGTGAATTCTAAAGAGTGGTTACCACCAGTAGCGCCTAAGCCGGTTGCGCCTGTTCCGGAAATGGAAGGGCGGCCAGCAAATCCAGTAGGGAAGAAGAAGTTCGTGGAGATTGTGTGCAGAATGATGGGGAACAAAACAAATATTCCCTTGACCTTGAAGGAGTTGGAGGTGGTGTTGCTGGTGGTGGTGGATGAGATGGTTCAAGCGCTGAAGGATTGCAGACACAATAGGATCCCTCCAACGGTGCAACAGGTGAAATTGGCTTGGGATGACGCGGATTGCAAGCTAGCAGGGATGAAATTGGTTTCAACTCCGCTGGCTTACGTTCCAATGAAGATTTCTGGAAGGAAGGTGTGGGTGCTGGTGGATAGTGGTTCCATGGTGAACCTCCTTCTGTCTAGATTGGTTGATTAATTGGGATTGGTTGGGTGGAAATGTGCAATGGGGCTTTGCGCGCTTAACGACAGGGCATGTTGCATGGATGGGGTTGTGGAGGAGGAAGAGGTTGAGGTTGCACGGTTCCATAAACCACTTTCTTTTCTATAGGTTGATTGCGGGGAGGCCGTTTTAGGACGGCAATTCATGTTAGGGTTCTGAGCACAAATTATGTTTGATCCTGGGGTGGGGACGGAAGCATTGATGGTAGGATTTTTGGTCTGCGGGTGATTTGAAACCACAATCTGCAATCAAGGGTTGGGGAATTGGATGCAGGATTTGGAGAGAGGAGAAGAGGAGGACCCCGGTGCGGAGTTGGTTTTCAAGGGTGTTCCTGAGGTGGATTCTGATTAGTCAGCCAAGGTTGCCGCGCGGGGAAGGCTGCAGTTTCTTTTGGGTGGTTGACTAGCTAGGAGCAGGTGGGAATTAAGGAAGAAGCGCGGTACGCGCGGTTTCTGGAAGACTTACGGCTGGTTTGAATAGCGAGGGGAATGAAAACGTGGATCCTTCTTCCAAGGACAAGCCTCTGCACGCGCTTTGCGTGTCAGGGTGGTGTGATTCACGCTACGCAGGGTCGCACCATCCCGCTGCCTGCCCCGCACGGCCGTGTCCTCAAACTAAGCTCCAGTCTCAACCTCAACCAACAGAAAGACATTCCCTCACAGACTCTCCCTCATCAACCCTCACTTGACAACCCCAACCATGCCGTTACTCATTGACTTGACTTGCAACCAACATGCCAACCAGAGGTTCTACATGCAGCTGACTCAGGAGGAGGGCGCGACTAGGATCAAGTGGAGGTACTTTAGGACTCTTCTCTCACTCTTTCATTGCCATCTATCTCTATCAGAATCCTTACTCAGTATTGGTCTCTCAATCAATCTCAACCCACACCAACTGGTCAATCCAGGCTTGTTTCCTATTTCATTCCTCATATACTGTGTCAGACCAACATCTTAGGACTAAGCTAGTGTTGATCAATCTTAAATTATTCACCTATTCTTTGTCTCTATCACTATCATCCCCACTCAATCAACTCACTGTTTTGTCTCTATTTTGATCAATCTTAAGTAATTCAATTGTCAATCTTAAGCCACCTAAGGAAGTGATCATGATGTGAAATCACATGGTAGCAAGAGCAACTTCCTTGGCAACGGACAATCTTGATTGAGTAAGAATGACCAACAACAAAGGGACAGCAATAGTAATACCCAAGTACAACTTGTCAGACTCAAGCTTGGGGACCATTCATCAAGTTCAAGTGGTCAAGCTGACGGGAAAGAACTGGAATCAATGGAAAATGAGATTTGCTAACATCCTAACCAGTAAGGGGTAGGAGGACCTTTTGGACAAGGAATGGACTAAGGCAAATTGCACTGCATCCACGTTCAAACGCAGAAATGCCTGGGCCCTCAACCAACTATTCTCTACTACCTTGATGGATCTTCATCACAAAATTGAGGCAAACAAAGGAAGTTTTATTGATGCTTACAACGCCCTGTGCAACGCCTGCAGGGATGCATCTGTCCTGACAATAGTGACCAAACTAAAACGGCTGACAAGGATGGAGTACACACCTGGAACATCACTGAAGGATCACATCAATAGGTTTTCTTCCCTCTACACCTTGTTGAAGTCTTCACTTGCCAACATTCCGGAGTTCACATCAATCTCTACTGGATTGGCAGCGTATCTGCTTTTGATAATGCTCAACTACAACAAGACCTTAACACCATTGCTCCAAAGCATGTTTGATGTTAACCCCTTCACCTACAAAACGGTAAGGGACCGTCTCATACTTGAACACAACCGCAGAGAAAACTTGGAGACAAAGGAAGAAATGAACCTGGCAATCAAAGGTCCAACCCGTACCAACCCACACAACAAAAGCAACCCTTGACCTAGAAAGCCTGCCAACCTCTGCCTTCATCTTCCAACCAACCCAGGAGCGCAATCCCCACAAGAAACAACCCTCAAGGAAAATCTTTAGACAAAAAGATTGCCAGACTGGTTGCAAAGCATTTTAAGAAAATCAAGGGCAACCCTGAGGGGCATCACCTCTCCAACAAGTCTTCCAAAAAGGACAATGAAGTGCAGGAGGAGATAGGGTGCATGGAAGTATTGAACAATCTGGACGACTACAGATTTTTTCTCACCAACAAAATCTATCTGGCTCCATCAAGTAAAACCAATTCCATGTTCATCCTAGAATCTGGTGCCACTAAATCCATTGTCTGCAATCTATCCTTGCTAACATCCCCAGAACCCATCAACAAGGAAATGATAACCTACGGTGGATCCATCCGGGTCACCCACTCAGGTAGACTTGAAGTAGGTGGTACCTGGATACACCCAGTATACTACGCTCCAAAGGGGCCTTGAAATCTTCTGTCAGTCTCTCAACTAGAGGATCATGGGCTGTTTATATCCCAACATCATTTTATGCTTGTTTTAAAGCAAGGAGAAAAGATTGTAGCTTGATTCCCTCGGAATGGAAACCTCTATTCCTCAGAACTTGTCTGGGTATCATCTTTTCATTTAACCAAACATACCGATTGGCATGTAACCCTGGGACACCCATCCAATGTCTATTTGAAGAAATTCCTTCAACTATACAACCTGCCCAAACCGACCACCACAAACCCTGCCTCCATATGCGAGGTCTGTTGACAATGCAAGCTCAAACAAACACCACACCTTAAACCCATTCTTTCTGCCACTCATCCCTTCAAAAAACTTCATTTCGACGTACTCCAAATCACTCCGTCATGTTGTAGTGGCTATCAATATATTCTCCTGATAATTGATGATTACTCCCGTTTTAACCGTATATACACCCTCAAGAAGAAATCCCACTCTGAAGCAAAGCTACTCTCTTTCATACGGGAAGTACAAAATAAAACGTGTAAATTACCAGCATACCTCCACTCAGACCAAGGAGGAGAATTTAGCTCTAATTCTTTCCTAACCACCATTGCAGATCTGGGAATAACCACCAAACAAGGCCCAGCTGATAGCCCTCAAACCAATGGAATTGCGGAACAATTCAACTTGACTCTACTTACAAAAATGAGATGCATACTAGCTCACTCCTCTGTCCCAGTGAACCTCTGGAACAAAGCGGCAAGATATGCCTCCCATCTCATAAACATACTTCCTACTAAAAGTCTTGCGTGGTCATCCCCCATGGACACCCTGGCAAAGTCCAACACCTCCATCAAACCTCTGTGGGACCTAACTAAGCTCCTCCCCTTTGGCCTCAAGGTTTTTGTAACCCGGCCCAACCAAGAAAAAATCAAACCTCCCTTGAAGCTGCTCCTAAACCTATGCTTTGAGCCTTTCTCCAACGCATCTTGATTCCTCAAACCCTCCAGTTTTAAAATAATTATCAGTTGGGATTTCTCACCTTCCCCACTAAATTTTCATTACCATGAACCTTCCGCGGTCAAAAAAAACCATTCCTTGCTCCCTTGGACCGAGCCCCTAAAACCCTCCCACCACTTGACAGTATCAATCACTTTAAACACCCCAAAATCTACACCCAAGATAACCTCCAGTACGCCCTGCATCATGTCACAAACTCCCTTGCCAATTGGTCTGGTACCGTATCAACCCACTACGGCCAATGATCAAAACATTGCCCCACGAGCGGATGATCCTCAAACTCAAGACTCAACCACTGCCACATCAAAGCACTACACACTTGTTCCGTACTACGACAAATCCCCAAAAGATGTCAGTTCCAGAATTGACCCATCCAACATACTGGAAGGCTTGCATAGTTGCCGCGGACCAATTAAAGAAGCCAACTTAACTGAGGTAATCTCAGTGAAGGAAGCCCTGAACTCACCCTATGCCGAAAATTACCTCGACGCAATGAAGGAAGAGCATGGCCAACTAATCTTCAAAAACACGGGTACCTTGGTCAAACCTCCCCCGGGAGCCAAGATCATTGGCGGCATGTGGCGTTTGGTGAACAAGCTAAATGAGTTTGGGGAAGTTGCTTTCCGTAAGGCGCGCTGGGTGTGTTTTGGTAATCATCAGGAAAAAGGCATTCACTACTTCAAGACTTATGCCTCAGTGGCACGCAACAAATCTCTCAAGGTACTCTTGTCACTCTCCGTGCAAAAAAAATTTCA
>CM062619.1:17632802-17882802 GCA_025617555.3 Puccinia polysora
TTTTCTCTTCCTCTCTATCAAGGATGTGCGCGCGTGGCTGGTTTTTTTTGTGCTCTCTCTTTTCTGTAGATGGGTACAGGGAACTGTGTGGCCGTTTGTCTGGGGTGGTCCAGGTACCTTTAGCAGATACTCTCAGTGGTGCAGATTTTTCTCACTCTCAGCGGATACTCTGGTTCAGAAGGCCACCAAAACTTTTTTTCACACATTGGTGGTGTGCGCATGGGAGACGGCTAGGAAACACCGGGGTATCTCTTATGCTTTGTTCACCATTGCATCAAACCTTGCCAATGGAAGTGCCGGAATCAGGGGGATCTCCGGGATTTTGGGAGTGGCGGCCGCAGGTTCCAGTGAAAACTTGATAACAACGGGAGTTGGCGCGCGCGGGTTCCGGTGATGGTGACAGCGGCAGAGGAGTTGGGGCCAGAGGAGCAGGTCTTGGGGGAGTTGAAGGACGCGGTGGGGGCGGAGGAGGAGAAGGTCTCTGTGGAATAAGAGGACGCGGTGGTGGTGGGGGAGGTGCGACTGGATGGTTAAAGATTCTTGGGTCCGTCACTGGTATGTTCATTTGTACCCATGCTGCCCATTTGTGGGCCGCGTTCCAATAAGCCACAAAGTTTGGGAAGTCCTGGTGCCGCGGTGGTCCAGCCCAACAGAATGGTGAGCCTGAGTCATGGCTCTTGCGCAATGGAAGATTTTGAGCGGCGCGTTGCGGTTGGTTGCAAGGTGAGCCAGGTGGGGTCCACTCATTGGTGGAGATCTTGTCATTTCTCAAGACCACAAATGAGTCACGCTGGGTCCTCTTGCGGGGGAAACCTTGAAGATATTCACAAGGCATTCAATTGGATGGGGAGCAGCGGGGGTGACTGGCTTGGCACGGGACACAGGGGCCCCAGCCCAGAAGGATTTGGCAGGAGAGGCCATTCAGGCTGTGGAGTGTGCAGGAGATTTTGGGTGAAGTAGGGTGGATGGGGTTTTTCTTTTTTTCCTTGGTGTGATGTAGTGGTGCAAAGGGGGAAGGTAAGGTAACTATGGTATAGTTGGGGGTAGGTGAGATAGTGGTGGATCTTGAGGACAGAACTCAAGTTGGGGGGGATGTGGTGGTCTTTTATAGACGTGAGTTGGAATTGGCTGCGCGCTGCGTCCTCAGCAGTAGCGGAAGGCTCAGCAGAGGTGGCGCGCTCAGAAATGGGTGCAGCTTTGTGGCAGTAAGCCATGCTGCAGTCTCAGCAGCTGTTGAATTGGGCTGAGCATCTTGAGATGTGGGGTGGAACAGATTGGATTGTACAAATTGCAAGGATTGCGCATTGCAAGACGCGCGGATGTATCTTGGATATCTGGAAAGGCGCGTCGGGCGGATGGGGACATGCGCAGGGGGCTACAAGTTTGGCACAGCGCGAGGGCCGCATCATGAGAAGGAAAAACCGGGTGAACTTAATGGCAGGCGGGTAATACAGATGGATGTGGGGTATGGGATGGGGTTGGAAGGATAGAGTTGGGCTAGGTTTCAGCTAGCTACTATTGCAGAGCAAGTTGCAAAAGTAACAAAAATAACATAGAAAGAATAAAATTATAATTAACTTAAGAATGGTAGGGAATCCTTGAATATTACTGTAGAAATGGATTCTCCACCCAAAATTAGGTAGGGTCACTCACTGACCCCACCCTTGAAATCCAACTCCTTATAATTTTAATAATTAAAGAAAGAAAAGACCAAAATACCACAACACCACTATGGGACTTTTTGGCCAATTAAATATTTCACATGTATTTTCAAGTATAGGTTTCACACCTAAAATTCAGTCAGAATTGAGGTTTTGGGTATATTTTAGGAGTTACATACAGAAATGTGTTCTGTTACAATTCCTGCATGCAGCCGCAGAAACCAATACACCTGCGCAAGGCTGAGCAGCAGCACTGCTACCCTTTCAGCGTACCCTGAAAAGCCATGTACGCAGCGCCGGGCCTCTCACAAGTACGCAGCTGTGGGACTATGGGCTGACAGAGTGACAGGCGGCCTGAGAAGCCCAGGTACCAGAAAAACATGCTACAACCTACATGGGAACATTCTACATATGTAATAAATGTTCGGGTGGATACTAGATAATCTAAAAATAAATAGAATTATATAAAAATAACTAAACAAGCTTTATACGTATTTTTTATTCATATAATTAAAATACCAAAAATGTCGAAAATAAGATAACTATTATTTGTAAAAATATATTAAAATACTTTAATATACAATTGTAAGAACTTTAAGGCATCAATAGTTTTTTAAAATACTAAAATAACTAATGATGTAAAAATATTACATGAATTCTCATAAGTTATATTTTTAAGTAATTATTTTTAGTAAATTAACTGAATTTCCAAAATAAGGAGCAAAATCAATATCACAATTTTACTCCAATCAGTTAATACATAATGAGAACCCACTTGAAATCAGATTATCCGTATGAATTTCTATTGAAAGAATTATTGACATTCTGGGGACATTTACTAAGGATAATTAATTAATAATAAATAATATGGACATATCAGTGTTATTCACATGTCCAAAACATCAATTAAAAGGCTGAAAATTCCCATACCCTGCGGAATTAGATATTGCCCGTGCTAAAGAACCTAGAACATGTGACAGGCTACCACTGGTACCCTTTCAGCCTTAGTGTCCGTCACTTTGAGCCCATGTATTCCTCAGAAGGACAATATTGGGACTCAAAGAGCTATAAATAAGGAGCTCTTTTGAGGATATTGATACCCAGAGGCCCAGTTATATTTACATCCAGAAACCATGCCAAGGTAATCAAATACTTATAAGAGATAAGTAGTGATTTATGGCTTTAGTCTGATCAATAATATTGTCCCCAACCCTTTTTTATCAATTTAAACTGCTGAACAACCTTTTAACCCCAGTAACAGGTTCAACCCATCAGTGCACGTCCCAAACAGGTACCCAAAGGATTAAATACTATTCCCTTGAGTCTTATTATCCTTTTTCTGCCGTGGAAGCTTGATTACAAAGCCCTTCCACTCCACCATGTATTTTATACACATATTATCTTTGGGCAATATATCCTTTAAGAATATAAATTAAAGGTTCCAAATTAACCAGGTTTGTGTGTTTTCAAATTGAATTCCCTGAAGAGAGATGTTTTAGATCCCCAATATTATTGTGGCCCCTCTATTAATTTATTTAATAATCAATTTATTAATATTTGTTTATAATATTAAACCATAAACCAAACCAATTAACCTTGAAATAGCTTTATCCAAATATTCTATGGATTTTTGCTGCATTTATTGAATAATATATTCATTATTTATTCTATCATCTCTGGTATTCAAAAGAAAGCAAGGGTTTTGGCATCCAGGAGGCTGAAAATTGGGGGTCTGGCCGGGAAATATTCCATTATATTATATTTAATACCTAGGACCAGACATTTCACGTAAAAATTAAATCAAAGATAACTTATCTGACTTTTTAACCGTCATTTATCATTAATTTCTGTTGCAGTGGATTTAAAAACCAATGCAGAATTACTAATATATTATTTAAATATTTTAAAGATAATAAAAGAAGAATAAATTAAAAATTATGAACCAACTGGTTGGGAAGCTTTAAATCAAGCTGAGCAACTTAATATTTCTTCTGCACATAAAGACTTAGATAAACTCCTTGAACAAGAAGATCTTGAGAGGGGTTTCAGAAGTCATATGAAAACAAATGAACACTGTGGGATTCAAACCCACAACCTCAGACTCTTTATATGAGTGATGCTCTTGCCAATTGAGCTAAGTGTGCTGTTGAGTAAGGAGCTGTTGATTCATAGCTATTTGGCTGATCACCCTGGAAGAGGTGTACTTATCCCAGCATTCTATGATGTGGGTGGCACATACCAGTCAATGAAATGCTCATGGAAATTATGTAATCTAACAAGGGGTATCAACTTTCAAGCCCTATTCAGGAAATATAAAGCTTGGAAGAAATACCATATAAATTAATTTTTAAAATATAAAAGTAAGTATAAAACTTGTATTACCATTTTATTTTTATTAAAATAATATTTATATATTTTATTGACCAATAAAATATCTTTTTGCCATCAGTGAACCCTCTTATTCCAGAAACCACTGTCACTGAAGTTGATTTATTGGATCAAGAAGTCCCCAATATTGCTGGAAGGCCTGAAAATATTGATTTGACGGGAGAAGAACTCATTGGAAAACACCAAGACCCCCTAGGATTAGCTATTAAGGACCAATTTAATCCCAATAAAGCCTTAGTGCCTTTGAAAATCAACTTAAGTAAGTTTCAATAAATTTATTATCACTTATTTTTCTTTAGAAAAATACTTATAAATACTTCATTTGATATTAATAGACGTAACACAAGGGCCTCACGGAGATTTCCCTCCTATTGATATTTACCAGGAGCCCCCAGTAACCGTGAGACAACCAATAACGCCAACCATGAGAGGGCTGAAACCCGTGAATCAAATTTTGGTGGACAGGGAACAGCCCCAAGTACTGTTGCCCTCCCCCAACCTAGAGCCGGAGAAGGTATTACAATTAAGCCCCCCTCCATTAGAAGAAGGTCCCCTGCAGCCACCCCTGAATAATCTGGCCAAGGAAGCCAGGATCAAAGACTTAGTCAGAGAGCACATGAAATATTGGGAAGAATTCAAAGAAGCCCAAGCCAAGGAGGATGTAGTATCTATGAAAAAGATAATATCCCAGGCAAAGGCTACCCAGATAGCTCTTCAGAAAATGATTCCAAGGAAAGGATTAGATTCCTACGTAGAAAAGTGGAATCTGTGGGATCAATTAGCCCAACTGAAAGGCAGAGAATCAGGAAAGAAGAGATCATCTTCCCATCCAAAGTCAAAGGGAAAGAAGGATTGGGATCAGATAATATCCTTAGCTCAAAAGTGGAAAAAGGTGTACCACAATTAGCTGCTAATTCTGAACCTAGTGTCTTGTCTAAACCAACCTCTGATGTAATTACTTCATTTTCTAATGATATGCGCCATAATTTCAAAATTTTTTGTGGAAATTTGGACTGTGTTTACACCCAAATGGATAAGTTGACTTCAGTAGTAGCCAAATTAATTAATAACCAATAAAAAGCTGTAGGGATAGAAGATATAAAGGAAAATACAGAATAATTATTGGAGACAATAAATTGTGGTAAAATTAGACAGAACCAAGCCATTGAGAATATGTTATCAGGTATCCAAAGAGATTTTATTATGTCCTTTCAGCCTTTAAAAGAAGAATTGATAAATATTACTAACAGCTCCATTTTTCCCCTTAGTGAGAAACTAGATCTGCTTAATAATAAAGTGGACCTGCAACTTAATCTGATCAAGAATGATCTTAGAGACTTAAAAGTCCGTCTGACCAACCCCTTGGGGAGTACCACAGAGGAACCAAATCCTCCCAGACAAACAAGTACTCCTTATGCACCACCCTTATTAGGAATTCATAGGAGTGACACTTTCAGGCCTAGTCCTACTCCTTAAATGGAACAAGTCCTCAAACTCTTACCCCCAATTTCTGAATGGCCTAAGTTCTCCATTGAAGGAGAATACAATCATATAAATTTCATTAAATTTATTGACTACACCATAAACTCTTATGACCTACCAGAAGCTATAGCTGTAGTCAGGCTGCCCAGACTATTTGAAGGAGTAGCTCTAGACTGGTTTATTAGTAAAAGAGAAGAAGTAGGATCCTTACCATGCAATTATTGGAAAATTCTAATTAATAAACAATTTGGTTCTAGAATGTGGAAAAGAAAAATGATGAAAAATTTTGAAAATTCCTCATTTGACCCCTCCAAGGATAAGCCTCACAAATGGTGCTTAGAAAAGAAGAGAATACTAGACTACTTCTATCCATATGCTGATAAAGAGGAAGTTAATGAAAGAATCCCCAACCTGTTTCCTTTAAATCTTAACCATATTGTGAGATGCAGAATGAGTATGGATGCTGACTTACCAGCTCTAATCAATGTGTTAGAAGAAGTAAGAGACATGAATGGGTTAGACAAGAAGGTTCCTTCTACACCCAAAGAGAAATTCAATATTAACAAAACCAGAGAACAACCACCTCTGATAAATATCTTTGACAATAAGAAACCTAATGATAACAGGGATGAAAAGAGAATGCCTTTAACCTGTTGGAACTGTAACAAGACAGGGCATATGAGACAAGACTGACCATTGCCAAAAAGAAAGATAGAAGTCTTGGAAGGAGAGCATGAGATTGAAGGAAATCACAACTATGAAGACATAGCTGATACTGAAGGATATCTTTCTGAATGTGAATTGATCCTGACCAACCCTGTCAATTTAATAGAAGGAGGTATGGGCACTTCTATGGAAATCAATAACATCCATGGTGACTCTAGTTTGCCACAACAATGGGACCCCACCATAATTCCTAGACATATCACTGATTTTAAACCATTAACAGTTAAGCCTATGAGTGGTAAGATTTGTACTACTGGTCAAACTTGTTATGCAAAAGGATTGTATAAAGACAGACCTATAAGTTTATTACTTGATAGTGGGGCTTTTTTCGCATTTTTCTGCACTGAATTATTAATCAAATGGGATCCTGATTGGAAAGACCACCTTTTGACCATCCCAAAAGCCAAGTTTAGTTCTTGCAACTCTACCATGAATGCTATTGGAGTATGGACTGCTACTATAATATTTCCCCATACTAAAGTATCTTTGAGAATACAAGTGGAATTTGTATTATTGCTCAAAGGATTATGTGACTACCTGATAATAGGAAATGATGCTTTATTTCTATATGGCATAGATGTGTTCTATAGCAAAGGAAGGTACTTAACTGTGGGTTTTAACTGCAAAAAGAATTTTAAAATATGCACTATCCCAACTAAATTCCCCTCTTCTACTTATCCAAAGCACTTAGAAGAATTCAATCAAGAATACTTCTCTCAAGCAGCTCTAAATGTAAAACTTTCTGAAGAGCAGAATAAAGATATATTTACAGTCTGCTTTGAGAATCAAAATGCTTTCTGTACTAAAGATCATCCCATTGGTGACATCAAAGGACATGACATGGTATTAAAATTGACTATTAAGCCTCCTTATCCTCCCAACCTAAGAAGACCAGCTTATCCCTCTAGTCCTAAATCTAGAATAGCTCTTGAGGAACATAACCAAGAAATTATAGACCTAAAAGTATTGAGGAAAGTAGGGCACAATGAACAAGTAGATGTTACTACTCCTGTAATCATAGCTTGGCAACATGACAAGTCAAGAATGGTAGGGGACTTCAGAATGCTGAATAACTATACTCAAGCAGACTATTATCCTTTACCCCAGATTGATCATGCTCTGCATAACCTATCCAAAGCTAAATACATCACTACTATGGATATGCTTAAAGGTTTCCACCAAATACCTATAAGCCCTGAAAGTACAAAATTTATGAGAATAATCTGTCACTTAGGAATATATGAATACCTCAGGATGCCCTTTGGTATAAAGAATGCTCCATCACACATCCAGAGAACAATGGATACAGTTCTAGGTACTTACATCAGACAAGGATTGATGATGGTTTATATAGATGATTTTATCATATATTCTGATTGGGGGACTCATATAAATCAAGTAAGATTAGTTCTCCAAACCATCTCCAGAGCAGGATTAAAAGTCTCCATGAAGAAATTTAACTTTGGATACAGAGAACTGAAAGCTCTAGGACATATAGTCTCTGGTCTAACTCTAGCTGCTGACCAGAATAAGATAGCTGCTTTCATGAACAGACCCATGCCTCAGAATAAAACTGATTTGCTGTCATTTATTAGTTTTTGCAGTTACTACAGAAAGTAAATCCCAAAGTTTGCTATGCTAACTAAAAGTCTGTATGAAATATGCAACAATAATACTCTCTTTGAAATGACACATGAGAGATTGAAAAACTATGAGGAATTAAAGATAGCTACAACCTACACTCCTCTAATCATTCAACCAGACTACTCTAAACCCTTTAAGTTGTAAATTGATGCTTGTATGGAAGGGTTAGGAGCTTCCTTACACCAAGAAATGATAGAAGAAGACAAACCAGTGGAGAAGCCAGTACTTTTCATATCTAGACAGATCAAAGACACTGAGGAAAGATATGGAGCCAGCCAGATGGAATTCTTGGCTTTATTATGGGCTCTAGAGAAGCTACACTATTACTTAGAAGGCACCACTTTCCAAGTAATTACGGACTGTAATGCTGTAAGAACTCTCATGAAAATGAAGACTCCAAGTAGACATATGCTCAGGTGGCAAATTGCTATACAACAGCATAGAGGCCAGATGACTATAGTGCATAAAGCTGGAGCTAAAAACCAGAATGCTGATATTCTAAGTAGGAATGCTTTACCTAATGACTCTAGCAATCCAGCATATGACCTTGAGGATCAGGATATCTTTCCTATCTTAAACATCAATCTTTTTGCATTAGATGCTCCAATAATGGGGATCCACTTATGTGAATTAGATACTGCTTTGTTCAATCTAGTAAGAGAGAAATACTCCTCTGATATCAAGCTGCTGATTACCATTATGGAATTTGAATCCCCAGAAGCAGCCCTGATAGATAGTTTACCTGCCTCATTAATCAAACCCTATAAAGCAGGAAGGTTTACTTTTTTGGATGGTCTCCTTTACTAAATACACCAACATTCCAGTTTATTGCTACTAAGTAACAAAGAAAATATACAACACATACTCCAGGAATGCCATGACAACTGTTCATCAGGGCATCTATTGACTTAAAGGAACTTGGAGAAAGTAAAACAGACTTCTTGGTGGATAGACTGGAAATAAATCACTATTAAGTATGTTACTAGCTGTGAGACTTGCCAAAAATCTAATAAAACTACTGGCAAAAGGTTTGGACTCCTACAAAAGATCTCTGAACCCAAAACTAGGTGGGAAATCATTAATATGGATTTTGTCACCAGCCTCCCCCCTGGAGGTACACATTCATATAACTCTGTCCTGGTTATAGTTGACAGATACTCTAAGAAGGCAAAATTCTTACCTAACCACAAAGAAGACAGTGCTATGGATGTAGCTTTACTATTTTGGAACAGGATTATAGCTGATGTTGGTATACCTAAGATTATAATCAGTGACAGAGACCCCAAATTCACCTCTGAATTTTGGAGGAATCTACATGATATACTGGGTACTACTTTAGCATTTTCTACAGCATACCATCCCCAGACTTATGGATTAGATGAAAGAATGATACAGGCCTTGGAGGATATGTTAAGAAGATTTTTTAGCTTTGGTCTAGAGTACAAAAACTCAGATGTTTATTGACATGATTGGGTAAGCCTACTCCCAGCCCTGGAGATGGCTTATAATAGCAGTAAACACTCTACTACCAAAGAAGCCCCTTATATACTAGAAAAGGGATGGATTCCAAAACTCCCTAGGAATACCTTGAACTGTAAATTAGCCACAATTCATCCCACATCTCTTGACTTCAAGAAAATGATAGACCTAGCAAATAATCATGCTCAGAAATGTGTAGAAGAAGCAGTAGAATACAACAAACAGAGATGGGACAAATCACACAGAGAACCTGGATTTAAAATAGGATATCAGATCTTGATATCTACTGCCAACTTCAAAAATTTAGCAGGTAACAGGAAGCTGAAACCAGCCTTTATTGTACCATTTTTTATCAAGAAGATGCACAGCAAAAATTCTGTAGCAGTATTCTTGAGTGAAGAATTATCAAGAAAGCACCCAGTATTCCCTGTTAGCCTAGTGAAGCACTTTCAACCAAGAGAAGGTGGCAACCTCCCTCCAGTTATGATCCCAATAGAACCAGACCCTGTGAAAGAAAAAGGGAAAGTCAGCAGGATAGTGAGAGACAAGAAAGAGAGAATGCAAGGAAAAGATGTTAGACTATGCTTAGTGAGATACAAAGGAGAATCTGCAGACAAAGATGAATGGTTACCAGAGAATAATATACCTGATGGACCAATACAGCTTAGAAACTATAGAGCCAGTAAAAGGAACTGAAACACATTAGGAATTAATTTTTTCCCAACAAACTCCACATTTTTTTCAGATATGGCAATATCTTGGAGTGGGGGAATGTCAGCTTGCTACTATTGCAGAGCAAGCTGCAAAAGTAACAAAAATAACATAAAAATAAGAATATTAAAATTAACTTAAGAATTAGTAGTAAATCCTTGAATATTATTTCAGAAATGGATCCTCCACCCAAAATTAGGTAGGGTCACTCACTGACCCCACCCTTGAAATCCAACTCCTTATAATTTTAATAATTAAAGAAAGAAAAGACCAAAATACCATGACACCACTATGGGACTTTTTGGCCAATTAAATATTTCACATTTATTGTCACATATAGGTTTCACACCCAAAATTCAGTCATAATTGAGGTTTTTTGTGTATTTCAGGAGTTACACGCGGAAATGTGTTCTGTTACAATTCCCACACGCAGCCGCGGCAACCAATACACCCGCGCGCTGCTGAGCAGCAGCACTGCCACCCTGTCAGTGTACCCTTAAAATCTGTGTACGCATCCCTGGGCCTCTGACAAGTACGCAGCCGCGGGACTATGGGCTGACAGAGTGACAGGTGGCCTGAGAAGCCCAGGTACCACAAAAACATGCTACAACCTACATGAGAAAATTCTACATATGTAATAAATCTTCCTGTGGATATTAGATAATCTAAAAATACATAAAAGTATATAAAAATAACTAAACAACCTTTATACATATTTTTATTCATATAATTAAAATACCAAAAATGTCGAAAATAACATAACTATTATTTGTAAAAATATATTAAAATAATTTAATATACAATTTTAAGAACTTTAAGGCATCAATAGTTTTTTGAAATACTAAGGATACTAATGATGTAAAAATATTAAATGAATTCTCATTACTTATATTCTTAAGTAATTCTTTTTACTAAATCAACTGAATTTCAAAAATAAGGAGTAAAATCAACATCACAATTTTACTCCAATCAGTTAATACATAATGAGAATCCACATGACATCAGATTACCCCTAGGAATGTCTATTAAAAGAATTATTGACATACTGGGAACATTTACTAAGGATAATTAATTAATAATAAATGATATGGACAGATTAGGGTTATTCAAACATCCAAAACATCAATTCAAAGGCTGAAAATTCCCATACCCTGTGGAATTAGATATTACCCGTGCTACATAACCTAGAACACGTGTCAGACTACCACTGTTTACCCTTCCAGCCTTAGTGTCTGTCCCTTTGAGCCCCTGTATCCCTCAGAAGGACAATATTGGGACTCAAAGAGCTATAAACAAGAAGCTCTTTTGAGGATATTGAAACCCAGAGACCCATTTATATTAACATCCAGAAACCATGCCAAGGTAAAAATATACTTATAAGAGATAAGTAAGTTATTCATGGCTTTAGTCTGATCAATAATATCTGTCCCCAACCCTTTTTTATCAATTTAAACTGCTGAACAACCTTTTAACCCCAGTAACAGGTTTAACCCATCAGTGCATGTCCCAAACAGGTACCCAAAGGATTAACTACTATACCAGTGAGTATTATTATACTTTTTCTGTCGTGGGAGCTTGGTTAAAAAGCCCTGCCACTCCACCTTGTATTTTATATACATATTATCTTTGGGCAATATATCCTTTAAGAATATAAATTAAAGGCTCCAAATTAACCATGTCTATGTGTTTTCAAAGTGAATTCCCTGAAGAGAGGTGTTAAAAATCCCCAATATTTTTGTGGCCCCTCTATCAATTTATTTAATAATCAATTTATTAATATTGATTTATAATATTAAACCACAAACCAAACCAATTAACCTTGCAATAGCTTTATCCAAATATTTTCTGTATTTTTGCTGCATTTATTGAATAATATATTTATTATTTATTCTATCACCTCTGGTAGCTAAAGGAAAGCAAGGTTCTTGGCATCCAGGAGGCTGACACTAGGGTTCTGTACTTAGGGGTTGTATTTCATTATTCTTTCTTTCTTGCGGTTGTACCTAGGTTAGGGTTGAGGGGAAGGTTACTTAAAATGCACCCTCAACCCAGATGTGGAGGGGGGGAGGAGGATCATGGAGGATCATACCAGCGGATCATCATGTGTTTTGGAAGAATGTTTACTCTCTTTTTATCTATCTCTCAGTTGAAGGGTGAAAATTTTCACTCAGGGGTTACAGATGCAAGGAATCAATAACTTCCGAACTTGGGAACCATTCTAGGAGAAGTCCTTCTCTGATTTCCACACTTTCACAAAGAATTTTGGAAGTCTCTCAGGATCATAAGCCAACTCCTTTAATTAATTTAGAGACCAACTGTGGAACTCAAATGTTTCTTTTTTTATAAAAACAAGAGATTTTGTGAAAGTTTTCCAATTGGCTTTCATTCCTACAACATGCAATAGTGGGGCTTTGTACTTATGGGTCTTATAAGTACAATCCAAAATAGCAATATGATTTAATTGTTTTGAAAGCTTTACTGCCCCAGGATGTGCTAAGTACAGGGCCTTCAAGTGACCCTCTCCACTGAACTTTGACCGTTTAATCCAATTTTTTTCTTCAAGCTGTTCATAGAGTACCTCCATAACACTTTTACCCTTCATTTTTGCAACATGTTACCTTCTGCTTAGTTTTATATGTTGTTTGGCCATCAACATAATCCGGCCCATCAATCTTGCTCAATTTTCTCTTAAGTTGTAACGTATTGAGACCATCTTTCATTCCTTTCTCAAGTAGATCCAAGGCTTGCCAAGAGCTCTCCTCAGTTGAGGATGCACATGGGGATTTTCAGATGGTTGATGGTTATGTTTCCTTTCTTTAAAGGAGATTTGCCACAAGGGTTCTGCCTTTGCCCAACTTGCATGGATTAAAAACTTGCACCCAACCTTCCTTTTGTGAGTTTTTCTAGACCATTTGTTAAGACTTTTTCCTTAATAGGAACCATGTCTATCACAGGCTCAATCCACATATGGGTCATGCTTTGAGTATAAAACTGTTAAAGCATAACCATGCTTCATTTCCCATGTTTGAAAATAGTTTTGTGCCTCTTCCCTAGTAGGAAAATCTCTCACAGGAGGTTGGTCAAGTGGATCTGTCATAGTTACATAGTTGTATTGATGGCATGCACTCCATCAGTTCTAATCAAATTAAATCTGGCAAAGACCAGTCACATAAATTGTTACTCACAACCAGAGGTCAAATCCCACTGTGAAAAATTTTTTTCCTCAATTTTCACCCTTGATGAGGATGCAATTAGGGATTCCAATGCTTTATTACCCAAATCCTTTTTTTTTCCAAATCTTTATTGATGGAACTATCAATGTAGACCTTCCACGCAGCCATGTTAGAAAAAGGAGGGCTTGCCACTGTTCTCATGCAAATAAATGCAATGGTATACTTCAGTATTCAATCCAACTTTCAATTGAACAAACAAAGTTTTCTCACTTTTGAGTTGAGAAAGAATTGTTTGCAGAATTTTATATGATTTCAATTTTCACTTTTTTTTCACTTTAAAGTCTCTTTGGGATCACTAGTTGTGGAACAACAGTCCCACAAAGTATTCTTTGATCCCAAATTTGGTTTGAGGGAACCCAAGTGTGGTCCAGGGGGTGCCCAAAATTCTGGCACAACTTCCAGGGGGTTGTGCACCCCCAAACACAGCGGTTTTGAGCGGTGTACTGGGGTACACAGATTTAATTTGCCCTTTTTGGGGGTTATATGGCTCCTACATGACCCCCCAGAGGTTGCGCATGTTTGAAAGGGCCCTTTGTAGTTGTCTATGGGCCCCCACGGCTCATTTGAGCCGTGTAGGGCTCTACATGACTACCACACGGTAGGAGCCGTGAATTTAACATCACCCTTATTTTTTTAAGGGTTTTCTTTAGGTTTTCTTTTGTACATACGTTTAATTAAATATATATGTTTGTATTATAATATATAGATATATATTTGCAAGGAATATCTTCTTTTTTTTCATGATCATAATTATCAGTATATATATATCCTTGTATCATAATATACATATTTATCCATATTTGCAATTAATTACTTTCTTGTTTTTTTAAGGTATTTTATCTTTAGAAGAAACTTTGTCAGTTAGGGTTATCTTCAGTGAGGTTTCTCTTTTTTTTTGTAATCAAGGGAGATGAGCCATGAAAAATTACTGAACCTCTTCTTTTTTTTTTGCTTTCCTTTTCTTTTAGATACCATAGGTTGCACAGTGAAAATTAAACAATGCCAACCCATTCCCTCAGCTCTTCAAAGGAAAATGAAAGCTTACTGCGGCATCAAAAATAAATGAGAATCAAACCTACTCATCCAATTTGCCTGACCACCAGACCTCAAATGGGGTGACCTTTCACATATTAATCAAGTTAGAGATCAATAATCTGGCCCATTCCTATCAATGATAAAGGCTGGTTCTAACTACCCAAGGGCTGTGTCCATAATGAGAAAGCCAGTCCCCTTGGCAAAGTAAGTTATTGGCTAACTGATTGTTGAGAAGCTCTATGAATTCTGAGTTTTCCAATCCTGCTCCAGGTAATTTGCCCCAATTAGTTCCTCCTATGTCTTCAAGGTTGTTCCAGAATACTCCAAATACGTTTTGGAAAATTTCCAACGTTTCTTCAGCTTCTTGTTTGTCCAAAGCTTCCTGCCATCCTTTTTCTGCTAGTACTTCAGGGGTGATGATGTTGTTTTCCCAGGGGTCTGGTGAGCCTTCCAAGTTCACTTCAGGTATATTCTGTCCACTGATCCAAACTTCTTCTTGGTCTTCTTTTTCCTCTAGATTTTCTGTGATACTGTTCATGCCCACTGGTACTCTTGGCAATTTAACCTGCCATCCTGCTTGATCTGGTGAAAAAATAGGGATGCATAACCTTTCCCCTCCTGATATCTCATAGCTTAAGACTTCCACTTTATGCTTGGATAATTCCAGCCTGACTTTATGATCCACTAAGAAGGTTCTTCCAAGTACTGTATGAATTGACCCTTTGGCAATGAAGAAGTGTGCAGTTTTTGATTCCCCAGGTGTTATTTCAAATACTCATCTTTCAGCCAATCCAATTAGTGGAGTAGAATGGCCTCCAATTCCTCTAACCTTCATGAACAATTCCCTGGACACCAAGCCTGTCTGAATGGCCAAATTTTCTGGTATGAAATTCAATTCAGCACCAGTATCCACCAGAGCCTTGATATTGTTTCCCTTGATCCAAATTTCAATAAATCCCAATGGAAAAGCATAGGTGAGGTTGTTGCCTATGGAGCATGGGTATTCATCATCAGAATATTATTCAAAGTAGTTTTGAAATCCATTGATCCTTCTATTGTTTTTTCTGGCTGATGATTTAGAGGCTTTATTAAAGTCCAAGGTTTCTTCAGGGGTCATATCTTTTAACTTCTGGCAAAAATTTGGTGAAACTGAAAGGATCTCCTCCAAGGTAAGGTTAAAGTTTTGTTTTAATATTCTCTTCTTCAAACTTTCTTCCATATTGGTTCATTCCTGAGTGTCCAATGTTTCTGAATTTTCTTGATTCTTCTTTACAGTTTCAGTTACAGGTTCCTTGGCAGGTTCTTTTGGGGGCTCTTCTTCCTCTTCAGAATCTTGGTCCACTTCCACCCATGCTTCTGGATAACTTGTTTTCCTCTTCCTTGTTCCTGGGGATGATTCTTTAGTTTTTGCTGAGGTTCCTTGATCTCCTACTGGTGTCTCTGGAGGTTTTTCCTTCTCTGGTGGATTTCCAGCCAACCTTTGTGATCTTCTCATTCCCCACTGGACTTGAGATTCCTTAATATTTACCTCTGGTGGTGTCCAGGCTTCCCAATTTTCAGTCTTTAATAATGCTGTAAGATTAGTTGGGTCTTCCTTCTTCTGAAGTTCCTCCAATTGTGGTACTTTTTAAGCCTCTTATAATTTCTTAACTTGATCTCTGAAACCTTCCTGGTTTCTACAAGGTATGGGCTCTCTTTTTGGGAAGTAATAGTTGGGTCCTTGCTTGAAAACCCTCCTTGCCTTTGTATCTTCTGTCAATTCTGGACAGTTGTATTGGGTATGGAGCTCATCCTTGCAATAGTAACACTTGATTGGCCATCTGGGTCCTGCACTGGGAGATAAGGGTCTGTAGTTTTGAGTAATCCCTTGTTTGATCCTATCAAAGTGGGGAGGTGCCTGCTTCTGATTTAAAGCCATAGTTAGTTTTGAAATTTCTTCCTTCATTTTCAGGATCTCATCTATTCCTAGTTTCTGAAACTTGACTTCTTTCTTGGTCTCCACTGAACTCTTGATGATAGGTTTAGGGGCTTCTTCTTCATCCACATCCCATAAAGCCAGTTTCATTTCAACAAATTCCTTCAAGGTGTCCAGGTCTGGGGGAAGGTATCTGCCATCTGTTGCAATCTTGATTCCTCCTGTATGGGCCAATTCTCTGTTCATTTCCCTCCTAAGATCAGAGGATAAGGCTTTCCAGAGGTTTTCTCCACTTTCACAGTTGGTGTTGTCATACCCCATGCTAATTAAATAAAGGACCATCTCCTCATAACTCCCAATGAAATTTTTGAAGTCATGTTTGTTCTTGATGCCTCCTTGATCTTGAATATGCCTGAGGAGCCTTGTTATGGATTCATCATTGAACCTTCTATGGGGGGTAGCTGTTCCCCATTTCCTTTTTAATTTCTTATTCAAAAGATCGCAGTCTCCATATTCATTTCCTTCCATATATTCAATAGATTCCCTGATTTTCTTGTCTTGTACTAGAAAAGGTAATTTCAGAGCTATATCTATTCCTCCTGCTTTCTAAATTCTTACCAGTTTCTCTCCTCTTTTAATAAACTGTTCCACTTCTGTCCCATCAAATTCAATTTTCACTTTTTTTCCATCTAACAAAACTCCATTTTTTTCATTATTATTGATTATTTAGTCATCCTGGACTGGTCTTCTGGCTGGGTTTATTTCAGTTTTTTGGTTCCTAGTAGCTCCTCTTCCTTCTTCTCTAGCTTGATAAAATATGTCTATTCCTGGGCTGATTGAGGGGTTTTTTGATTCTTCATTGGTTTCTGCTGGGATTATTGCATATGCTGATCTTGGGGTTGAGGTCTGAAACCTGGTTATTTTTGGGGTGTATGGGGTTTCTGGGATTCCCTATACTGTTTTCCCTTCAAGGATTTGGTTTAGGATTTTGGAAATGCTGGCAAGGTTCCCCATTGATTCTAATGCAAGGCCTGGCTGATTATGAATTCTTTCCTGGTCTTCCTCTGGCTTGTCTTGGGATCCACTGGGTATTTTGGCTTTGTCTTTCAGTTTGTTCTCCATCCTTATTATGGAAGATAGGGTTTCTTGGGTATCATCTTCAATCCCTCTGAGTTGTTCCTTGAGGTCTTCAATTATCTGGTATGGCTTTCTTCTTTCTTCCTGCAGAATGTTGAGTTAATTCTTGAGGCTAATATTCCACCAATACTCTTATGGTTTGATAAATAATCAAATCTAAATCAAACAGGCCACCTTTGGGACACAAATTGTAGATAATCCTGTGGGATTATATAAATAAAGTAGAAAATAGCTTGCTGGCAATCCTTGAAGGGGAATTTTGTATTAATTCTACTCCTTTGAAGTATTAGTATATACTAATGGTGGTTTTGAATTGCCTGCCCTTCTAGTACTATAATAAGTCTGCACAATAATATATTTAAATTAATGTCTGTTCTCTTTGAGACTTAATGTAGGTCTCAGATCAGACCTAGATTAGTTATTACTGTTATTGGTAGGATTTGTTGAAGAATACACCAGATGTATTTGGGTTAGTGGTTAGTGATTGATCAGATATATTTGATTGTAACCAATATCCCAATATTGAAGGTTTCAAGTTTTTATTAAAGTTTTCAAGTTTTTATCAAATGGATGGTTCAGGAGAGGACCCAAGGATGGGTTTACCCACAGGGGGCTGGGTAGAGGAAAAGGTTGGTGGTTTCTTTTGTTGTTCTCTCTTTCTTTTTAAGGGTTATTTATTGATCAAAGGGTGGTTCTTCTTTAATTTGGTGCTGAATATTTAGGTCACAGAAGTACCCTTATTCAAGCACCTGATGGGCTGGTTTAATTGGTTTAATATGTTTTATAACTTGATCTATGATTTACTTTTTCTTTATAATTGGTTCACTGATACTATTTATCTGTGTAGGTACCACAGATGACTACTGATGGGTAGGGTGATTGGCCTGGGTGGCATTAGCCAGATGGCATGATTATACAACTTGGATAGGGCAGAGAGGCCCTCCTGAAATAGAAAAATCTGCCTCGGGGGGTGCTCAAGGCTGCGCCTGAGGGTTCTCCCTGTTTTGGTTAGGAACAGTGAGATACAGTTACATGAGACATTTCTTCTGGTTGGAAAAAGCTTTTACAGTTACATGAGGGATTTCTGCTGGTTGGAAAAATATTTTACAGGGGTTTCCTGCATTCACAGCCCTGCATAAAATGCTTTGAAGTGCAGATAAAATATACTCCTATGCAGTACTAGTGGTTGGTTTTGTGCTACTTGATACTTCCTACATGTGTTGCTGTGCATTGACTGGTGGTTTTTTTGGTGCTACTTGCTTCTACCTTCATGTATTTCTGTGCATTACTGGTGTTTTTTTTGGTGCTGCGTGGTTTTGACTTCCTTCATGTATTGCTGGTTAGCCCTGTGGTACTTGTACTGGTAGGTTGTTTCATATCAAATGCTTGTGACTACATGAGTCAATGTGTGGTTGTCAGCTTGCTACTATGTACAGAGCAACCTGTCAGAGTAACACAAAACTATAAAAATAAGAATATCTAAATTAACAAAAGAAGGAGTGAGAAATCTATAAATATTATTAAAGAAACTGATTCCTCACCCAAAATTAGGTAGGGTCACTCACTGACCCCACCCTTGAAATCCAAGTCCTTATATTTTTAAAATAATTAAAAAGAAAAGTACTAAAAATTACAACACCAGTATGGCACCTTTTTGCCATTCTAACATTTCACAAATGTTGTCAGGTATAGGGTTTACACCTAAAATTCACTCAGAATTGAGGTGTTGTGTATATTTTAGGAGTTACATGCGGAAATGTGTCATATCACAATTCCCATGCGCAGCCCCGCATCATTACATATCCCTACATACTTGTAGTAGCATATTCCCGCAAACTAGAGACCCGCCCGCAGCTAATTCTGCCACACATGCAGTGGATCCTACCCCGCGTGCATCTGTACTGACTGATCCCCGCGTCTGGATCCGTTGTGACTAATCTGACAACCAGGTACCTCTCAGAAGAGCTACAACCTAGTTAGAGTTGCCTAGAATATGTAACAAGTTGACATATTCATTAGTAATATTCTAAAAAGATCAAAACTGAAATAAAATTAATAAAAATCAAGTTTAGAACATTTTTTAATAATAAATCAAAGATCAAGGATTACCACGTAAATCACTGACTCTGATCTTTGAAGACCACAAAACACTACAAGGAGTGTTCATAAAAATTATTAAAAATTATCTACGTGATCAGAAGATGATGGAACATCAGTGAACATCCACATTTTCCCGCTTAAAAGCAATACCAATAGTACAAATGAAGGATGAGTACAGAATGATAAAATTTACGCCATAACAGATTAACAGATCCTGTGACTAAAATAGTACAGAAATCCAGCAGATCTAAGGACAGCTGATTGACAGCACCAAGTGGACGTGCCAATCTTTCCCTGACTGGTCTTCCAGCATCAGCCCACAAGCAGAACCCTCTCTACATGCCCTGAGAAGCTCAAAATCACCCCAAAAAGGTATTTATACAGACCTCTTTGGATCCATTATTCCATCATCAGTTTACCAGGAATTATTATTATCAATCAGACACCGTTTCATTGTTGATCAAGTGCTTATAGGAAGATAAGCAAGTGATTTATGACTTAGTCTGTAGTATTATTATTTATTCTTATTAACCAATCAACCCCTGAAGTTTAGTCAAGCAATCCACCCCATCTGCCCTGAAACCCTTCCTATTATCGCAGGAATTTCGTGATAAAGTGCTCTGAGTGAGTGTTTCCCTTCCTGTTTTGGCCATTGTGCTGTTATGCCCGGCCATTAGTGGAATAAGACCTTTCTAAGGCACCCATCTTCATTCCAAGGTTCTTAAACTGCCTAAGGAGGCCCCTTGAAGAGAGGTTGCTTTTCTGCAAAGATCCCCAGTAGTATAATACTGTGGCCCCTTGTTTATATACATATTGAAAAACTTTATTACCAATCCAATTAAACCTTGCAACTGCTCTTATTATATTATTTATTTGAGTCTCTAAGCGTTTATTTTTGGAATAATTATTATTCTTATTATTCCAGTATTTTTATCACTCTCTGTAGCTAAAGGACTGCAAGGTTCCTGGTATCAGAGAGCTGACAGTGGTGCTGGGATTGTTTGGTACTACATGGTTCTGGCTGCCTGAATGTATTTCTGGGTAGCCCTGTGGTACTTGTACTGGTGGGTTGTTCGGTATCACATGCTTCTGACTACATGAATTGATGTGTGGTGCTGGTGGTTGTTGGTACTGCATGGTCCTGGTTGAGACTGGTTTCACTTCCTCCTGCCTATACTGTTCTGTATACTTCTGCATAGCCTTTTCTATGTTTATTTTGTTCTGTTTGAGACTGGTTCCACTTCCTCCTTCCTATAATTTTACTGTATACCTTTTTCTCAGCCTTCTGTATGTATACTTGAATGCATCCTGGGTGAGGTGACAGTAGCTGAACTAGTTTCACTGCCTCCTGTATCTGTTTTTCTGTATTCTTGCTGAGGTGAATGGGTTGGTTTATTGTTCTGGTGTTGAGGGTGAGCTGATACTTGTATGTAATTGAGGTTTTTAAAGGTATGTCTTTATGCCTTCCACAGAGCTGTGACACTTGGTTTGGTATGAGTTTGCCACAGTTGAAGGGTTCTTGGGCTGTATCTTCTAATTCATGAGGGATAGAGGGGTACTTTGGGTGAGTGACTATAGGTTATTCTTGATTTAGAACCAATTTCGGAGGTCAATTTGGGGGTTTGAGCTGTTTTATACTGTAAAATTGAGTCTGATTGCTATAGGACAGGTTTGGTCTACCACAATGTCTTATTATGAATTCAATCCCAGCAGGTGTCATCAGTACCTTAACTTCAATTAACCCCTACTCTGCTCCTTGTAGCATCCTCCTGTAACCTTTCCCCCAAGCCTAATGAGAGTAGAGTCCCCTTGTGCCAAGCCCTTCTTGCATTTCAGAAGCCCTTGTGACACACATTCCGCAACAACCCAGTACTCTATTAGTCCTGATCCTACTAGCTGATCTGTCCACATACATTAGATTCAGTGATAATATTGTAGCCTCCAATGTCCCTACTAGTTGATTTTCCCCAATGCAGCGCTAGATTCAAATACCCTTTGGTCCTGCATATGGAATCACAGAGGATCCTTGTCAATATTCCTTACAGATCCCCATTGATCCGCATGCTGCCTCTTTGACTCTAGTGTCTGATTTTACTAACACATACATATCATCCGCAAACTTTCTGTATACCCCATAGCCAACTCCTGGGTACATACTTCATAGCTACAATCACTTGCAGGCGCATTCCTACTCCAAAATCCATAATTTCAGAGGGGGTTAGTTACTGACCGCAAATTTTGTTCTGCAAAAGGAAAGACTCCAGATATTTATCCGCAAAAGACAAAACTACATCAATTGCTTCTGCAAAAGGCAAAAGCCAACCCAACCCACATTTTTTCTGTGGAACTTTTCACCCACACAGCTGCTGAGCCAAATATTTTCCTCTGCCAGAGCAGGCAATTAGCTGGAATTTATTTTATGAACCTATTGTGCTGCTGCTTCTGCAACCGCCCACTGCTGAGCCCTCCAGGATTGTAAACTGCTAAGCCTACTTGTGTTTGTTTCTATAAATAGCCACAAAACCTTCCTTATAGTCTTGATTCCTTGGATTCTCATGTATGTCTCAGTTTTTGAATTCAACAATTGTGACCCATTGTTGGAAAAAACAGTTTTGATGAATGATACAAACTATTTTTCCACTAGCTTTTTGAAGGTGATGAAAGAATGGAAAACTTTGAATCTGTGTTTTAAGAAGTATACCCACCAGAAACAACTGAAATAATCAATAAATTGAAGGAGTTACCTACATCCTCCTTGCCAAGGAGGATCAATGGGGCCGCAAAATTCCATATGAATTACTTCCAAACTCTCCTGAACCCTAGGGAGCTGTCCCAACAAAGGAAGCCTCTTTGCCTTCCCTAAATCAAAAGCCTTGAAAGTCTTTGGGTAATTTTTCAAAGTTTTGATTTGAATTTTTTTCAAAGGTGACCCAGCGCCTGTTGATTGGATAGGGCTGATCCAGAGAATTTTTTTTCTTTTCATTTTCTTTCAGATTGAACAAGAGAACTCTGTATGAAGTGTTGCATCTTGACAGAAATTTTCCAGTGAATGAAATAAGATCTGTGTGAGATGAATGACCAATTAAGGGGCATACTTTCTTTAGGAAGGGTAAAAGATCAATCAGAGGATTGCAAAATGTGTCAAAAAAGAGAGCTCTTTCAACAGGCAGCTTGAGTCCATTTTTTAATTGTAACATGGCATCTTGTTCTGATTCCACTTGAGTCATCCCGCCATTGGAGGTAGCCAGGGAAACAGAAGTTGGTGTTAGTTTTGAGAAACAACTTGGACTCTTCAGAAGGCTTCCAGAAGCACCACTATCCTTTCTGGCAAGGTTCTGGGCAATGGAGAAACAGGTGTAGAATTCTGAGGATGAAGATTTCTTTTTTCTCTTTAGCCATTATTTGCCTTTTTCCAGGTGAAGTTCAAAGCAATCCTCTTCCTTATGGGCTGAGGCCAAGTTTTGTTGAACACTTCCCATCAGGCAATATTTTATGTTGTGCATTGATTTCTTGTCTTTTCTAGTTGTGGAAGCTACGGCATTTCAAGTCTTTTCTATTTAATTTTATTTTTTAGGTGGCTTTCAATTCTATTAAATAAGTCTTCTAGAGATAAGGGTTCTTTTCTATAAAATAGTATATTACAAAGTTTTTTTCAGCTTTCTGGAGGATTTTTTAAGAACTTAATAGGCTAGTATCTCTGAGAAGTCAGGTATCTCAAACAGTTTAGGACATATGTTCCATATCTTTTTGAAAACACTCCTGAATTCACTTATTGCAGAATTCATGAAAATGTTGTAAAATCTGATGATGAACAATTTTTTGATGATATTGACCCTGTTTTCAACGGTCTTTGAGGCATAGTATGCTTCAATAGTAGACCAGATCATAGCATGGTCCACATAAATATTTTTTTGATAAACTTATTATAATTGGATTCATCTAGCAGGCTTCTAAGGAAGTAGCCAGTCTTGGCCAATTGGGATTCATGAATGGTATGTTGATTCATACCAGAGGGTGGGTCTAAAGGATGAAGGAACTGGACTAAGGTTTGAAAGCCTAGTGCATCAATTATTTTTATTCTCCAAGTTAGATAGTTTTTATTTTTTAAGAGTTTGATTCCTTTTGATTCTGGAATTGGCAATGAATGAATATTTGTAGGCTTTCTGGGTTCCATGGTGTTTGGAATCAATTATTCCTTTTTGAAGAAAGAAGATTATGAGTTAGATATTTCCAGGTTGAGATATTTCTCAGTGGTAGGCTGGGCTCATAACCTATGAAAATATCAGACTTGAGAGCGCGAAATAGTCAATAAGGGATCTTGAAAGATGATAACACAAAGATTAGATAGATACCTTAAGAGTGTGCAATAGTCATTGAGGCATATTGACAAATGAGAACAAAAAGAGTCAAGAAATACCTGGACAATAGTACAAAAGAAATAGTGAGGAGCTTAATTGAGGACAGTGTGAAATTTCTTGGGTTTAAAAGCAGACCTTGAGAGTGCACAATATTCAATAAGGGATCTTTGAAAATGATAAAGCAAAGAGTCAAGAGATACCTGGACAATAGTAAAACAAAAATAGTGAGAAGCTGAATGAGGAAGAAATATTCTATGATTGTGAGGAATGTTTATATGTTCCTCATTCAGCTCTCATGCACATGCAAGGCAATGTGGTCTGAAGAAAAAAAAAGAATGAATGAATAAAAATTCATTGGAAACACAGGAACATAGGTAGTAGGAACAGGAACACAAAAAGACAAAAGAATAGGCCTAGTGCTAAGGAGCCGTTGATTGGTTGGATATTGACCTTTTCTTTTGGGAAGTAGTTGAGAGATTAATATTTCAATAGTTTGAGCTTGGTATTGACAAGAATATAATCTTAGACAGGCCAGGAAAATGGCCAAGAGATGAATGGATTCCTCCAACGTTAGATTGGCATAGATGAAATTGTTCTGGCCGGTTGCTTTGGTATATTGATCACTTAGGTCATGAGGAGCTGGCTTGGGTTGGTATATATATATATATATATATATCTTCTATAAATATAAAAAGATTGGTTTTTCAAAGGTTTGAAAATACCCATGTTGACCTCCTTCAAAAGCTGTTCAGCAGCTGGCGTTGTTCTCTGCAATCTTTGCAGCAAACTGGCTGCAGGCCCTGCATCTACTTCAGTCAATCTTTTGCACCAGGAAGTCCCCAAATTTGGGGACAATACTCTGGTACATATATATAAATCTATACGTAAATCTATGTATAAATCTATATATAAATCTATATATAAAAATTTATATATACAAATATAAATATTTATATATAAGGAATTATTTTTTTCATGGCGCCAATCCTTATTTTTGCGTGGTTTTGATGTCTCCACAATGTCCCCCATCCACATGGCTTTCCTTAACCCCACACAGTTTTTTTGGGTTCCAAAAATAAAAGGATAAAAAATCACGTATAGGCGCATCTATAACCCCTCCTAAGAATTTTTGAGAGTTTTTGGTCAATCTGAAGGCCTTCAAAATTAGAATCATAAAACTGAAAAAAAAAATTAAGGCTCAATTCCTTTCACTTCTTTTGATATTTTTCTTTCTAACTATTTTGGAAAATATGAAGAGAAATAAAGTTTCCAAATAAAATATCCTTTTTCAAATATAATTTTTCAAAAATTTTTGTTACTTTATTTTCCCACTGGAAAATGGGATTAACATAAAAAATAACACATTCCTTTCAATTTTTTTTCCTTATCTTTCCAAACCATTTTCCAAGTTTTGAGCTTGCAGTATTTGAGTGGGCATTTAAAAGGGGAAAAAAATTTTTTGGGGATTTTTAGAATCAGTTATTTACCTCCAAATATTTGATGCATCTACAACAATAACAAAAAATGTCTGTTTTGCGGTGTGTTTTGAAGCCATTTCTGACACTATTTTCATTATTTTTATGGAAAATCTGAGTTTATATTTTTCAAATTCACTCAAAATTAAACATGTATATTTTTCCCATATTTCTTTCACCTTTTTTTAGCCCTCAAATTTCTAACCTCAAATCACCATGTTCAGACCCCTTTTTGGGTAGGTCCACATTTTTGGGCTCTTCTATATGAAGAATTTGGTATTCAATATGATTTTGAATTATTTCCTGCCTCCTTTTAACCTCTTTGAGAAGTCAAATTGTCTCAGCAATCATAAAATCACCTTTCAACATCTGGTTTAAATGCTTTTTTTTTCCTGAATTGTTCATAATCTTGTTTTCTATTGATTATTGACTCAATATTTCAGAAAAAAATTCTACTTTTGTGTTTTCAAAATATGAATTTATGGTGAAAAAAAAGCTACAAACAATCCTCAAATAATTTCACTGTTCCCTTTGCAATACCCACTAAAATACTGAAAACTCAACATTTGGAAAAGACTTTTGAAAGATAAGGGGAAAAAAAGTTGAAAAGAATGTCTGATTTTTTATCTTGATCCCATTTTCTTGTGGGAACATAAATTACTACAAATCTTGAAAAATCATATTTGAATTTCCTCTTGTATTTGGAAACCTTCTGTATGTTCAGATTTTTCCAAATAATTAGGAAAAAATGATCAAAAAATGTGAAAAGATTTGAGATGTATTGGTTTTTTTTCAATTTTATGATTCTAATTTTGAAGACTTTTATATTTACCAAAAACTCTTAAAAATCTTTGGGAGGGGTTTGAGATTCCCCTTTATGCATTATTTTTTTCCTTTTTTTTTCTTTTGGGAACCCCACAAAACCACCTGAGTTTAATGAAAGCCGCATTTATGGTGGAATTTGTGGGGACATCCCAAACACACAAAAATAAGGATTAGGGGCATGAAAAAAATCCCTATATATAAATATATATATAAGTATAATAAAAAAATAGTGGGGAGCACCACCACCACCTCAGCCAAGTGTAGGTGAGGTTGAAACCCGGGATGCTCCAGTGGTTTTCACAAAACTGCTGCAGCAAAGGGGGTTTCAAGAAGTCTGTAAAAACCACAGAAAAACCCAGGAATACTTCACAGCCTTTTCAAAACCAATGGCACTGGGTGGCTTTGGTGTGGGCTTTGCAGTTTAAACTGGCTTTTCTGCCAGAAGGGCCCCCTCCCACCCCTGTGGCATGTTGAGGGGCGGCACCAATTTCCCATTCAATGGTTTGTGAAAGCATGCCAGTTGGCATGAATTTAATAATTTTTTTACCATAATCAAACCAATGGCATCTTTTGGTGTTATTCCAGAAAATAAATTCCTAAAATCACACATTTTTCAAAAAATGATGTGGATTTAGTAATTTCTTTAGCATGAATTTAGCCTGGGAAATAATACTGCTGGAAAAATTCAATGGCTTGTTTTTTTAATCCAATGGTCCCATGTGCAACTTGGATGAATTTTCTAGATACTACTGCAAAATTTTTGACTCTCTCCCATCAAAAGAGTATGACTGAAAATCCATGGCTTCAACTCAGGTGGAACTTGTGCAAGCCATTGAGGCAAATTGATACTTAAGAAAACTTGTTTCACTGGAAAAAATTGTACAAGATTTGAAGATTCACACTGAAGGAATTAAAGTTTGGGTGAATATCCTTGAGCAAGCAGGAGACTCCTTTGAGGAAGCTTGAGGAAGCTTTAGGAAGTAGGAATTTCTTTGAGGGGAATGCACATATTTTTAGGGTTTTATTGGGCTCAAATGAATCCAATTTCATGAAAGGAAGTAATAAATTCATAATATTGAAAATAAGTCAATTTAAATAGGTAGAATTTCAACAGCCTTGAAAAAATAATGGTCAGTTTTTAAAGAAAGATAACAGAAAAAAAAAATCTTGATGCCTTTCATACTAGAATAAAATCCTAAATACAAGATACAGGAAGGATAATACAGCCAAAGAGAAAAGATCTAACATGGGAGTAGCTATTCCATGGGTAAAAGAAGGCATTTTTTTCAGCCCCCAGTACTCTTTCCAACCTCAAAATACATGTTTTCCCAGCCCAGGAAGCCCCTCAAACCTTCAAAGGCCTACACACACCCTCAAAAGGCTTGTTTTTCAAAAGCAGGAAGTTTTTTGAACCTTGAAAAGGTATTTTCAACATTTAATTTTAATATTCACACATCTTTTCATATTCTAATGACTTTTAAAGGTTTGCATACCCTCCTGGGATTGGGAAATATGCCAAAATATTTTTTGGTGTAAGGTACCAGGCAGGATAATTAAATTGGCAGAACCCTACTGTCACAATTTTTTCTGGAATGCAAGATTCAGATGGCACAGGCACTACTGCTCAAAAAAATCATTGTCAAGGAGTATTGACTGCAAAAGCAAAAAATAGGCTTGAAAACGGGAAAAATGATTAATGTGGAAGAATATGAGATGAATCCAGAAGTGGGGCTCAAAGGAGGCTGGTTTACTGAATCCTATGATACTGACCCCAGAGGAGAAGGTGAGATAAGTCTAGCAGGCTGGTTGGTTTTCTTTTGCTGAGATGACACCTATTGGAATGGAACTAACCAATAAAAATTATTTTACTAATTTCTTTGGGTGGAATTAGAACAGGAGGGAAGGAGATACTAGAATATGTGAGGATTGAGGAGGAGGAATTGAGGGATGAGTTACTGGTGTGGGGTGGATGGATTTCCCATTGTATTACATGTTGAATTGTTGGGCTGGAGGCTGTAGTTGACTGATTGGGTGATGATCCTGTCCAGGAAGTCCTGAAATTTACTTATCTGTAGGTCCTGGGAGGATGGGCTGACCAGATAGGGGTATGTCCTATGTATATACTATGTATTTTATATGTACTAACTCATATACCGATTTGGTTGAGGAGAAATAGAAGAAACACCAAGCCATAGATAGAGAGAGGGAGAGAGCCTTAGAGATTGAGTATGACCTGTAGGGTATGCAGGGAGATTGACAGGAGGCAAAGCTAGTGGATGCAGGAGTAGAGGTTGGATTTATTGAGGGTTAAGGGTGGCTGAGGTGATTGAGGCTTGAGTTTGAATTTGTGGTTATGACACCTGCTCCACCTGTTCTGGGTACTCTTTTATATATCCTGCAAATCTGCAACTAAATTCTGTTTCCTATAATTGTCTGTCAGGATTGTTACTGAACCAATTCAATCCAAAAAATTTTATTTTGAAAAATGCAATTATGTAAAACAAAAATTGCCCAATTTAGTCTCCATAATTTTTCTCTGGTACTCCATAATAAGCCATCAATCTAAAACAAAAACCCCTTAAATATTAAATACTCCATGAATGGAAAGGAACATTACACTACCTCCAACACTTCCCTGGTTACTATTTTGAGTTTTTTGGTGGTCTTCTTGATCATTTTATACTATAATTTGAATTTTGGACAGGACAGGTGCTCCATAGTTCCATCTCTGGATGTCTTTCTGTTCATTGACTTTCAATCTAAACATTTTCCCATTTTGTCATAAATACCCACCATTGATTTTCATCCCCACCATCTTACTTTCCAATCAACCACAGTAAAACATATTCAATATTTTTCTTCGATGACCTTTCCTCTTCCTCCATCCTCCTTCAATTTACCCCACTCATTTCCCAACAATAATTTTCCCAACCTGGCCCTGAATTTTTTGCTTAATGGTCAGTCCCTTTTGTGTTGTTTATTTTTTTTTGTCTGATTTTTTTAATTCCAAGCCTCTTTTTTTCTATGGCCTAAACAATTATATTTTGTGTACCATTTTGCAAGAGAACAGACCGCATATTCTGCATTGAATCCTTCATTCCTATTGGAGAACCTGCAGCAGATTTAGTTGCTCAGGATCTCCCATTGTGGCTTCCATAGAATTTTAATTGAACACAAATTTGCTTACCTGGTGCACTTGCCATTAATTTATGTAAATAGCCACACAGTGTGGATTTATTAATATTGAGGGTGTGGATTCATCCAGGGCATTTAGCTGAAAAATAAATCAACTGTAAAAATTCCAAATTGCCTACACATTTTCCAATAGGATTTTGGCACCATTCAATTTATCCCAAAATTATCATACCTCCAAGGAAAAAAAATCATCATCTTTTTGGTTTTGAAGCTGATTAATCAAAAATTTTAATGTTTAATTCACGGCTCAAATGGGCCGTGTGGCATGCTAAACAACTCAAATGGGCCGTGTGGCATGCTAAACAACTCAAATGGGCTGTGCAGCATGCTACAAAACTCAAATGGGCTGTGTGCATGTTACACAACTCAAATGGGCTGTGTGGCATGGTATAAGGCTCAAATGGGCCATGTGGCTTCCTAAACAGCCCATTTGAGTTGTTTAGCATGCCACACGGCCCATTTTATTTTTGTGGCACGCTCAACAACTTAAATCAAGTGGTGTAGCCTCCAAATGACTTGAATGCAGTTGTGTAGCCCCCACATCATGGTTCAGTTTTGTGCGTCATCATGCACAACTACATTCAATTTTTGTAGGGTTTTACATAACTCAAATCTAGTTGTGTTCCGTGCCACACAACTAAAATAATTTCTGGCTTAAAAAAAACTAAAATAAACTAAATAAAAAAATAAAAATAACTGCATTCTTGAACAACCCTGGGGGGTTGAATACCCTCATACACAGGTCTAAATGGTTGTGTACAGGGGTACAAAAATCAAAAATGCCCATTATGGGGTTTATATGCCCCCAGGAGTTGCGGGTGTTTGGAACAACCCTTTGGAGTAGTGTATGGGCCCCTACAGGTTGAGGGGCCCTACACAACTCCCACACCACTGGGAGTCATGAATTTATCATCACCCAATCAAAAAAGGGTTTGAATATTTTTTGAAATTACACCCATTACATTATCTGATAAAAATTGAAAAATATCCATTGAGCTGAAATCAAGGTTTCCCAAATGACATTCCAAATTTAATCAGACCTGAAAAAAACCATTATCTTTTACCAATAATTAAAACTTTCAATCAGTTGGCAGAAGAATTTGTGTTTTTTGTTTGGGTGATGATATATTCACAACTCCAGTCGTGTGGAAGTTGTTTAGGGCCCCAAACAACCTGTGGGAGTTGTGTAGGGCCCCACACGGCCTGTGGGAGTTGTGTAGGGCCCCACACGGCCTTTGGGAGTCGTGTAGGGCCCCTCACAACCTGTGGGAGTTGTGTAGGGCCCCACACAACCCTTGGGAGTTGTGTAGGGCCCCACAAAACCTGTGGAAGTCGTGTAGGGCCCCACAAAACCTGTGGGAGTCGTGTAGGGCCCCTTAATGCGTGGGGGCCCATAAACTACTCCAAAGGGTTGTTCCAAACACGCACAACCCCTGGGGGAATTCTTTTAGTTGTGTGGCATGGAACACAACTAGATTTTAGTTATTTACAACCCTAAACAACCCATTTGAGCCGTGTAGCATGCCACACCGCCCATTTGAGTTGTGTACACAACTCAAAGAGTTGTGAATTTAACATTACCCTTTTTGTTTAATTGAAAAAAAATCAGAAAATAAATTTGAGGCTTACCTTTGGATGCAGAAGATTTTTCACATCCATTATGAAAATTCACCAGAATTGCAGTACTAATTCAATTTCTCTAGTTAGCCAGTAAAGGAATCAAGTATAATTTCAATAAAAAAAATGATTTATTTTTTAGAAACATATGATGGAAAAAAATTTCCAAAGTTTTTTCCTTTTTTTATTTCCAATGAAATTTTATTCTTGCATTGATCCAAGGAATTGTTAACTCAATCCAAGATTATGATAAATTCAAATATTAATTTTCCATATGCTTGCAGTTGTCTCTTAGATTGAATCTCTGTAGAAAACAAATGGTTAAAATTTCTCATCAAAAAGGGAATGAAGTGAAAAATAATTTTATTGAATGTACTCAAATTATAACAAAGTTAGAAATTTCAAAATTAGGTATAAATCCAATTTTTACATGAAACTCATAAAATATTCAAATTCAAACCCTGTTCTCAAGAAAAAATAGGAAATTAATTAAATATTCTGAATTTTTAGTTGATTAATTGACATTTGATCAATCCAAATATTAATTCATTTAAAAAAAATTAACTGGAGTATTCAAAATGAAAATTAACACCACTAGAATCTTGGAAGAAGAAGAGATCTGTAAAACTCATCCTTGATTCAGCTTCAAGCTTCAAACTTACAGCACAGCTTTGATATGTCAAATCACCCAAATAAAAAATATTTCATTTTTCAAGAGACTTTGAACTCCTTGAAAACATAAAGGGATGTTTTTTTCCCTCCAAATCTTTGTTCTTTCCTTTCCCAAGAAAAAAAAAGGATTTTGAAGTATTCATCTATGAGATTTATTTTTGAGAATTTTCAATGAGTTGATTGAGGATTACAATTTCTCACCTAACTCCATATTGAAAAATAATGGTAATCAAATTTGACCAGTCAAAACCTCTCTGGTGAATCATTAGATCAGAAACCTTAGTCATAGCCTTATCTTGGTCATGAATATCCAAACCAAATCAATTATGATTACTTATAAAGTTTTTTTAAGCTATGAAGCTTGGTTTACTTGAAGTTATTCTAAAACAATTCAATTTTCTCACCTTCTAGCACTCAACATGAATATTGTGATGTAAAACCTCTTTGAGCAGCACTTCTTTGAAAGGGATTTTCCAAGGGATATGAAATCCCAAATAAACACAAATTGAATTTCAGCCAGAGGTTGATTTTTTGGTTGACAACAATCTAAATTCCCTAATCTCGCAGATGAGCCCTTCCAAAATTTGAGTTTAAAGGGGACAGGTTTTTTTTCAAAAAAAAATAAAAATAAAAATAAAAAGCATACTCTCTCTTAAATTAAAATTTCATCTTTTTTTCCTTTATGATGGTGTGTAAATCATAGCGAGAAAATCATTTTTTTTTGCAAATGTCTATTTTTTTGTCAGGAAATCAATCGTAATCCTTGATGAAATATAAATTCAGATAAAAATTATACTCTATTTTTTTCATTTCCATTATTTTCTTTCTCAATCAAAGTCAATTCCAGTTTTCGGACCCTCTCAAAGATCAAAAATAAAAAAAACTCTAAATTCTGTTCCACAAGACGTTTAGTATGATCAAAAGGGCACCCTTCAAAGACAAGCAATCCAGGACAAACCACGGAAGAAGAAAATAAAAAGGTATCTGCTTCTACACTTGATCAACGTCTTTAAATATGTACTTCTAATATGAAGATTTCGAAATAAAGGTACAATTGTAGGTATTAATCTTTTTTATAGATTTATTTGATCAGAAATTTATCGGCCTTTTTGAAATCGTCCATGAAATTTGATATAATAGAGATCTCGACTAAACTGTCAACATTATCTTCATGTAGAAATGATCGATTCCTAGACACACAGACCAGACAAACAGAAGAGCCAAACCTGTCTTTTTTGAACTTGAAAAGTCCTGAAAAGGGTTTTTTTTGTCAAAATCCAAATTCGGTATTCAGTTCAAATGTGCACCACGGATTCGATCTGTTCAAAGAAAAATAAGGTTCTTACCACGTGTTTAGATCCAATCGAAGGTTCCCCTTTTGGCTCGCTCGGTGTTGGTAGCGGTGGGATGGTATCTTTTGTCGGACCAGTTGGCTTGCTCGGTGTTGGTAGCGGTGGGATGGTGTCTTTTGTCGGACCGGTTGGCTCGGTGGGCGGTGAGGGCGCTTAATTTTGTCAACGTCGACCATTGAAGGGTATAACACAGACCGATCAATGACATGGAACCATGATTGAAAGAACTCGATGAGTGGAATTGACTAACTGTCTTTTGGTTTAACCGGAGGGTTGTCGTTGCTGCCTTTTGTTTCAACAGGAGGCTTCTCATGATCGTGTTTTGGTTTAACTGGAGGCTTATCACTTTTCTCTTCGGGTTGAATCGGTGGAAGTTCGGTAGAATTTTTGGGAGGCTGGCTTGGGTGGGCAAGCTTGGGAAATTGATCTGGAACCGCAGGTGGATGGAAGTTTGAGCGTGTTAAGGACATTCAAAAGGTGAGCTATTTCGGAAGTACAAGAAGTGTAAAGTTGACTCACCCTTAGTACAATTTTTCTTTGGGACTTCTGAGCTCTGCCCAGATGTAACTTTCGGTGGGCCAGTGCTACTGTTAGTAGGTGTAAGAGGGGGCTGGCCATTTCCTTTGCTTTCATCGGGCGGGGGAACTGCTCATTGTGATAATAAAAATCACTACATCAATTTTCGGAGGTTAACAGTTCAATTTTCGACGTGATATCAGTTTTTTATCCGTACTTTCGTTTGCAGGAGGTAAATCATTCGCGGTTTGAGTTGTGTTGCATGGTCCGCAACTTTTGGCTGGTCTTGTCGGAGGTGGCGGAGGAGGGAGAGCTAGGCAGACAAAACATTTAGACGAGGATTTTCATAAAAAAAAAGTAAATCAAAAACTCAAAATAGCAAGAAGAAAGTGTGTTGCTTCTGACCTTTCGTGGTGATATTTTTACATGGTTTCTTCTCCTGAACGACCTTTGGTTTTTTTGCGCAAGGCGTTTTGTCTGAGTTGGGTGGGCCACCCTCACCGCAAGACTTTTGGTGATCGGGTTTTTTAGGTTTTTTCGAACACGAGTCACAACCCCCCGCAGAATGCTAGTTTGAAGCTCAGTCAAAAGGAAACATCAGCTGCCATTCGAACAGCCACTCTAGTAGTTTTCTCTGCTCTGATGTGAACTCACCACCTCTATACTCGTCACGTCCGGCACAGGGTAGGCGCTACCCTCTCCCCACACTAACGGAAACATACCGCCCCCCCAAAAGTCTCCCGGCAAAGAAGTATCACCAAGGCCCGCTGGACCTTGGGTAAAATTACCTTTGAGCTCCCCTGGATACTTCTTCTTCTTTCGGTTTTTCTTCTTTGTACAATCTTTGCCTTTCTTCCCTCCTTCGAACCCACTTTCTGATGCTGATTTTACAATGATATCTATTATTTTGAGTAAAAATAAACCAGGTCATTGATCGATCCTCCCTGTATCTTGCAGAATCCAACCTCGAGAGCTTTTTTTTCAACTTTTTGTGTGGGCGAGAATCGAGCGAAGCAGCATCTAACCTGGACTGTTGAAATAGTCTTCACCGAATGTTAAGGAGGAAACTGATGATATACTGGCAGTACTCGGTAATCCAACACCTAGAGATGCGCCTAGACCTAGAAACATCATCGAGTTCTTCAGTTTATCAATTTCGCATCCATTCGTGGGAAAGGTCAGTCCATAATTTACCCCCGACAGTACCTGCAACAATAACATTGGTAGCGGCCTGATCGGCAGGTTTATTTTTTTTTCCATGCGCTTCTTTGCCTCCTGGAGGACCGTCCTTAAAAGTTCTCCTCATAAGGATCCTGGATCTTGGGGTGTTGGGCTCGGTGTTGGGTGTGTCAAGCGAAATAATGCTGCCCGAGAGCTCAGGTTGACTTGGTGAACGGCTTGAAGGAATAGACAGAACTGGTAGGAATGAAGTTTGATAAGATAAAGCCACAAGAAAATGAAGCCTTGAAATGGATTTTGCATGCATTCCTAATAGATTTGAATCATTGGTGTCCAAAGCATGTAGCAAGTAAGAGCGTTTACTAGTCGTCATTTCATGAGATAACGATTGACGGTCAAAAATAAAAATAAAAAAACGATCCCCGCATACTTAAAAGATCGTGGTGTTACCGTCTCTTTACATATATTTACACGAGCCAATTCGGAGCCAAAAATTTATTCTATACACAAGCGGATCTTGACGCTAAACCCCGTAGATTATTTTTTCTTTTTTTTTTTTTGCGCGCGAGGAAGAAACAGAAATGTAAGTTGAATGCAGACATAAACTATGAAGGATGAAAACATTGAAACCTACCAGTCAACGTTTGCATGGAGCATTTAAATATTTATTTATAACCTTTCGACAGCAAGTTTTTCCCGAAACTAGGTTGGAGGTGTATCAGACGAAAAGAGTAAGTTTGTATAGGTCGAAAGATTCAAATGGGGCACCAAGCCTTCTTGCAAGCTGATTTTCCTTTGAAGTAGTTCAGAAAGGATAGTCTTGAAAATATTGCAGGTCGATACCGAATATCAATCGTCAAAACTCTTTTCCATCACTCCTAGCACTATCACCCCCCTCAGCTTCCCTGTTGTGATCGTTTTCGAGCAGCCAACCGGGGTTTTAATTCACCGGCGGTTGGGTACCGGGACCCGGGATACGAATGCCGTTTTTTCGCCTATCACTAGAGGCGTCATGGGGGGGATTCATGTCAAGTTATTATGGAGATCAGCTTCCTCTTCTGCTGTTAAGCTCCGGATGTCTAGACTCCGGGTGCTTGGGAACACAGCGGTTGTTCACCTGGGTATGGTAGAAGCCAACGTTCCACGTCCGAGTACCCCTGTGATTCTGCGACTGAGCAATTTACCATGGTTTGATGCGATGCATTTCAGCTCAGTACGCCAATCAAAAATGAGGCCAGAATTTGCGATGCGCTGAGCAAAGTGACCCAAGATCCACGCAGCCAACCGATACATGAGAATTTCAGTGGAGCAGTGTTATACGAATAGGCCAGGTTGATGACAAGTGAAAAGAGGGGTCGAACACCGACGGACTTGAACCCACAACGTCAGTCTTCACGAGTGGGGGCACTGAGCTTGAGAGCCAAACACAGGTCTCTACATAAGTATGCCCCCAAGACTGGCATAGCATGCAAGCGGCTGACAATTTTGCATAATTGTCACCCGGGGCATGTTGGTGTTGCGCGTGTGGTGAGTGAGACGGCGGCGCAACAGTTGAATCCCTGCTTGATCCATGGCGCAACAACTAGTGAGACAGCTGTTGACTGCTTGCCTCTGACTCCCAGTGTCCCGCCCAACCCTGCATGCTATTTGCCTGCCCCTCACCTAGTCAAATCCCCCCATCCTCATTAATTTTCTTCCCTCCATCCCCAGTAACCCTTCCTTCAAAAAACATTCCTGAAAAAACCCAACCTAAATCATGCCCAACAATGATATCCCTCCCCAAGATCTTCACCACTTAAATGCCCCACCAAACTATGTCCAACCTCCCACAATTGCACTCAATCCCCAAAAATTTGATACCATGCTTTCCACTACTCTATCCACTCAAGTTGCAAATCTTGAGGCTAAATTGAAGTCCAGTCTTCTGGTAACGCGCAACAAAATGCAAGAACAAATCAACCAGCAGGAATTAGGCAAGGCTCCCCCAATCACAAAAATTGCCAGATAAAAAGCTTGAAAGCCCAAATTGATGGCTTCAACTACACACAAAGCTCACCAAAAGCATGTTTCCAACTTTTAGATCCAGTAGAACAAGAGGAAATTAGCACCTGTTCCACCTTCCAACAAAACAAGCCAATTAGTTACCACATCAACTTGGAATATGATTTGAATTATGCTCCATCCATGCCTAAACCTACTATTCCAAGCAACACCACCACCCTAGTCAAAATGTTCAAGGCCTCTTTTTCTAGTATTTCAGGTGGACCAAGATCTACTAACAATAAAAACCCAATAAAATGATAACAAACAATTTCCCCCTGACTCCGAGGCTACACAGGTTAGTGCTAAACTTACTAGAAGTTCAATAAAACCCAGAAAACTAACCTGCATCAATTCATAGGAATATATTTTTGTTCCAATTTGACTTCCATGGGACTTTCAGAAGCTTCCGTGCCAACTTTCAATCAACAGAAGAGTTGGAATATTTTTCTCAAGACTCCAAAGCCACTCAGTTAATCTCAAAAAATTATATGAAAAATTTAAAATAAGGTTGTACTAGAAGATTTAAATTTGGAAGGAATTTAATTTAGATAGATGAGACTTGCATCTGATATATTTGTTGAAGCCTCACCAAAGTAGGCATTTAATTCTGCGGATCAAACTTGAAAGAAAATCCCAGGAGCTTATTCAATGAAGCCTTTCAAAAAGCTGGTATCCGCATCTTATTCCATATGGTGGTTTCAGGGACATATTTTTTGATAAGTTTGGTTGGATTTTGCAATTTTTGAGAAAAGAATTCATGAGATGGAAGAAGAGAAACTTCCTGTAGAATAAAAAGAAGAGGGTAGCAGAATTATTGAGAGAAAATGGAGCAGAAGAAAATAGTGTCAGAACAGCCATTTTCAGAGACAAGGGATATGGGCTAGAGGAAGATTTCAACAGCAAAATGAATAGCAGGGTCTAAGAGGAAAAGCTTATAAGGAATGGCAATATTATATGGTGATAATAAGTCAATAGAAATGAGCATAAAACAGAATATAAAAAGCTTCATTTGGAAAAAATGCTACAGAGTGAGTAGTCATGGGTGCAATGGCACTAGGACCCTGTTAAACCCTGTTCAGAGAGAATTAAAATGGATGATTTATTTCAGAAGTCAAAGGGAAATTAAAAAACAGAATAGAGAGTATAACATTTCATCAGCTCCATATTGAAATTTGATTAGGTAGAAATATATATTTTGAGAACCAAGAGTGAATTTGTGAGCTTATACCATGGCAACCAGTATCACAATCAATTATCAAAAATTTGTCAAAAACAGCATCAACATAAATTATAACAAGAATTTCCAATGAAAGACAAGCCTTGGATTTTTTGATTGAGCAACAGTATTTTTTTAATTAGATATGAGAAAATATATTCCAAAACACCCCCTTGACTGAAACTGAGGAAAATTAGAAAAATATAGACAATTTAATGATGTGAAATAGTTAAGTTATTGGTTGAAGAACCTTTAGTGAATACCCATATTATTTAGGAAACATTGGTTGATTTTAAAGCTAGCTTAAATGGGTTTTGAAGTAGGCATAATTTTTTAACAGTTCAATTTATTTGCATCATATTTGCATGGATTTGTAAAATTGGTATTGATATGTAAAAGGAGGAAAAAAGAATAGTATTCAAGAGTTTTTTTCATTTTTCATGTTGTGTGACTGGTTTTAGGATGATGTTTTCAGATCAAAGAGAAAGACTGGGGATCAATTTAACTATATTTGAAAATATTTCAAAAGAAATAGATTCATATTTTTTGGATAGAGGCATCAGATTGAGTGTCGAAACTAAAAATCAGACATCCACAATGTTTTAAACATTACAGGATAAACACAAAATTGTGGTTGATAGAAATTATATTATTTTTTTATCAAGGAACTGGGAAATAAGAGATTGATCCATTGTGATATTAAGTTTGGAAAAATCACAGCAGTTGGAGTGAAAGGAATTTGACAATCAACAGTAGTACCAATGTTTCATATTGACCAAGAGAGAAAAGGAATAAATAAGAGAGAAATTTTCTTGATTTTCAGAAAATTGAAGAAATCTAGCAATAGCCTGATACCAATAAATCTTAGGAATATGAAAAATTTTGAAAAATTCAATATCAAGCTCAATTTGAGAGAATTTGGATTTCAACCATGTTGTAATTTGAGAAAGTTTAACACCAAATTGATGAGATATCAAATTATTTTAGACAAACAACAAGAAGGAAAAAGCCTTATGGATAGAAAACAGAACAGCATAAAATAGTGGAAGAAGGGAAACTCCCAGGAAATAGCTAGAGGAAGATGACAATATTTCAAGTATTAGAAAGGGCTAAAATCAAAAGCTTCTAAAGAATAGCATTAGATGATGATGATAATTATTCAATAGAAATTTCCAGAAACCTCAATAGAAAAGCCTGAAATGAAAGGAAATTATGCAGAGTGAGTTGACACAGGTGCAATGGCACCAGGAACCTATTAAGCCCTGGCCAGAGGGAATTAAAAAGGATTTTTTTTTCAAAAGGTGAATGTAAATTTGCAAATATAAGAAACAGTAGAAAATTTCATCAGGGCCATATTTAAAGGTGAGTAGGTACACAACTATAGTTTAAGAAAAAATAATGCAGTTTCAAAATTTATCATGGAAACCATTGGTAAAATGATTTTTTAAAAAATTTTCAACAAAAAATTTAATGTAAATTCTAACAAGCAGTGCAGATGAGGGAAAATCCTGGTATTTTGAGGTCAATGAACATTATCTTTTACTGAGATATTGGACAAGAAATCTTAAAAAACTTCAACCACAGATACAAGGATGATGTATTTATGATTATAGACATTATAAAAGCTATTTTCATCATTTCTTGGGCCAAAAGGTTTCTTCCAAATGCAGGAAAACTTGAAAATATAATATTTTCATGGAGCTGAGAAGCACAAAAAGAAAATTGATCTTGTTGAAGTGATGAATCTGTTTGTTTCAGGATTTTCCTTCTGTATGACTCTGAAACTTCTATGATGCTTTTTGCAGCTATGCAAGTCCCAATTGAAATTTTAAATTGTGGATTGCTTTCCCATGTTATCAAAAAATCATAACTGAGGTCAATGACCACTGAAATTATGATTGGGATTCAGAGAATGTCTATCTTACAATCAAAACACTTGAATATGGCTCAAATTCTTTCAATATCTTTATTTCCAGATTGTATATGCCAGTAAATAATGTGATTTTTGCCACCAGAAAGAGCAGAAAAATGAGAAATTGATTGAGGGGTAAAAAGCTAAGGAATCAACTATTTTCCCAACACCTAGGAAAATGGGAGGGTGGATTTTCTTTTCCCCAAGATAAAAAAAGTGCATTCTTGGTTTCAAAATTGTCTTGAAATTTTTCAGAGATGTTTGATGGTTTATTTCCACTCTTGATCTGAATTTCATCACTCTTTTTTTGAATTATTTTCTTTGAAAAAAGAGTGAAAATAAGTCTTTCCCAACAGCTTGATTTCAAAATAATTAATTTAAATCAAACAGATTTTTTTTTAAATTAAGTATCCTCATCAATTTTTCACAGGCTATTTGTTGTAATTTCAGCTCCAAGATGTTTTGACTCATACCAGATTGATTAAAATGCTATGGGAATTCTTTTTTGTTAATTTTATCATGCCTGTTCTTTGACCAAACATAACCCTCTGTACCTTTATACTCTCTTCAGTTTTAATTTCATGTGTGAACTTAGAGTTTAGTTGACAAGTCTTATACCTTTTCAGAATGTAAAGATTAGGCTTTCAGTTTATTTTTCATCATACCAATTCTTAATTATCTCTTCAAGAATTCCTGTATTCATGTTGTATATTAATAATTTTTTTCTTTCACTCTGAAATTACTCACTGGTTCTTTCTCTTCTGATCCTAAGAGTGCTGTTGAAAATCCTCTTGCATAAAATTTCACTCCTCCTTCTTATTATCAATTTAGTCAGAGATTATTTGAAGATTATTATTTAAATCCATCTGTGTAATAACCTTTGTGGCTTCCTTTGAAATGATCCATCTAATATCACATTGGTGGCTTATCCTAAATCTGTCTGTGTAAGATCACTTTTGTGGTTTCCTCTAAATTTACCTGTGTAAGATCACCTTTGTTACTTACTCTCAAATCTACTTCCCTATTGGTGCAAGATCTTTAAGTGAATTCCTCTATCATATTTCTTTCAATCTTCATTCACAATTATAATTGCCTTTGATCTTTACAAACAACATAATTTTCAAATAAGACTATCATTTTACTTTCACAAGTTTCTTCCTAATGCTTTTCATTTCATAAATTTCTTCCTAACACATGCTTTTCTTTTTCTCCTAAACTGTTTTTTCCCAATCCGATTTCCTTATCCCTTTTCGGTCTGAATTCCCCCAATGTTTTACCTAGATCGATTTTTTATGTATCATCTCCTATCAAAAATTGATTCTCTTGCCCATTTATTTCATTATGTCTGTCTTCTGCTGTTAGTTCTCATCATTCATGATCCATATGATCTCGTCTCCTCTAACTACCTAATGCCCTTGAACACCACAAGATGTTATATGATACATACCAGCCTCATTTCTTATCTGCCTATTTTCTCATTCATCTTATTGCCTTCTACCCAAACATCAGGTATCCTCCAAACCCCTTCTCTTAACTTGTCTCCATCGACCTCTCGCTCACTTTCAGCATTCTATGAATGGTGCTTCCCAAACATCTTGTTTTTTTTCACATTCTAATCTTTCCGATTTTTCTCTCATTATTCGCTCAATTCATCTGATCATGTTCTTCTCAAACATCAGGTGTCCTCTAAATTCCTTCCCTCGACTTGTCCGTCGACCCCTAGCTTAATTTGAGAACTCTATCAGCCTATCATTTGTCACTTTTCACTTATCTTCAACGCACACTCGAAACCGGCGCAAGAGCTCAGTTTGTGAAGACTCTGATCGACACGTCACTCTTTTTTCACACTTGGATGAAGTTTCATCGCTCTGCCAAACTTAGCGTTTGAATGCAAAAGCAATTGATCACTTAGTTGTTCGTGGTGGTCTTACAGAGCGAATCGAGCTCAAGCGGGATCTGACTGAGAATTTCACGTGACAGTGAAAATGCTAAGGGCAACCTGTTCTCCCATCATGTATTAGGGTTTTCCATTTCCAAAGCAAAAAAGAAAAAAAAATCTAGTCACAGCAGCACAACAAACGAATCTCGATTCTAAAGATTATTCGAAGAGGAATGTTGTTGGTGTACTACAGAGGGAGGAGTGTCATTTTTTTTCTTTCTGTTCATGTTCCTCTTCATCAGAGCCAGAACGGCTAGAAGGATCAAAAAGATCAAATTTTTGTTGATACATCTCGACCAACTTGGAATGACTTTCGGACGAGAGTTTTTTAATGTCATCCCAGCTTTGTGGTGGAAGCTGACCTTCATTATTTTTTTGACTTTTATTTTCAAGTGGTCGTGATTTTTTGCTTGCAGAGGAATCCGATTCTTTTAATGCAGCGAGAATTTCTGATAATGATTTCGGTCTGTTTCGATGAGCGTTGTTCAGCCTTCTGCCTTCATTACCGTCATCCTCTGCTCGCAAGTCTCTCAATAATGCCCCCAGGGATTCCTTCAATGCTTTCGCAATTTCCTCTACTTCAACTGGTGGACTGTCATTCTCCTTGGTTTGATCGGCAGTCTTGGGCTTTCCTTCAGACCTTGGTTCTGACTTGGTGTCGGAGTTTTTTTGAGCAGCTTTCGGAGAACGGCCCGTGGTTTCGCTAGCCACAGGACCTCTGCCATCTGCTGGATTGTCTACGTACACCTTGCCAGTGTCAGTGTCAAAGTACACCGTAATTGGGTCGACTTCTATAACGCTTGGTCTTTGATCTTTTGCTGTTGGGTTGTCACCACCACCGACACTCTGTGACTTTTTGGATTCAGCTTTGGTATTAGTTTCACCAGTAGTCTGGAATACCTGCTGGTCTGAGGGGTCGCGAGGAGCTGATTCCTCATTATCATCACGAAGCTCCTGCCTGTCAGTAGATGAGCCACTGTCTCTCTCTGGAGAGGAATCATCAGAATTTCCGACTTCTTCGATTTTAGGGGACCCAGGGTCTGAAGAATCCGGACCAGTATGCTGTTTTAGCTTTATTTCTGTCTTTGTCTTGGAATCTTCAAGTGATTGAAGCTTTCTGATTTTTTCTTCTTCTTGTTTGGTCGCACGGGCTTGTTCGTTGGCTTTCCATTTTTCAATCTCTTCGTCGGTCAAGACTGGCGAACACGCGATGTCGGTGACTATCTCGCCGGCCCCGATACCTTTCTTCGATCCGCCGTCTAGAAAAAGAGGCTCGGAGCACAACCTAGGAGTGTGAATAACCAAGAGGTATTCACAAATACTAGTTTCTCTGAGTAGAGCAATATGGTCTGAGGCGAGAGTAGAGCAATGGAATTGAACTTCTACAGAGCGGGGTTTGCCGGTCATGTCACAAATCGTGCCGCCATCCCATCGTTGTACAAGGTATCGCTTTTGCTCAAACTCTTCCTCTTCCTTTTCTACTGAACTTCTGATGACCGACTCGTCCCGCAAGACATCTGATATACTGCCAAGCATAGAACCTCCGCCGGAAGAAAAGCGATTCCGACCAAGCGAAGTTAACTCACCCTCGCCAGCAGCAACAGTTGGGGCGGGTAGAGTTCCCTCTAGTCTGGCTTGATGATGTGGGTTTTGAGGATGATCTAGATGGAACCCCAGAACGTATACGTCTTGAGTTGGGTCCTCTTGGGGATGGTTGAACCCGGGAACAATCAACGCATGAAACTGTCTGATTTCGCCCTTGCCGCTAAGTGCAAAAAAGCGAACAAGAAAATCAGTCATGGATGCTTGGATTAAACTAGCATGACTGGGTAGAAAAGTACAAGAATGCGTCACTCAACTAGCAAAACGAGTATGTAAACCATCCTAGTCTGGTGTATATGCAACGGTCTTTCAAAGATGAAATCAACTTCAATCCATTCTTGAGACCTTCTTCTTCGATTCTTTGTCGTTCCTGCTTCCTTTCAGAATCCTCGGCTAAAGAAGTGGTCGGAGCCACTAATGCATCTTTTGAAAGGGTGGAATTTTTAGAAGATGCTGCGGATGGAAGCGGTGGAAGACTGCAGATGAATGCTTGGCCTGAGGCAGTTCTCATCAGTGTATGCCGAACGTTTTCATTGTTCTTCTTGAATGATGATGCACATCATCAATTATGTAAAAAAAAAAAAACAGGAGCATCCAATATTAGCACAGGCTGAATGGTGCAAACTACTAAGAACATGGAAAAAACGTTAGAGAGCAATTCATACTAGCAAGGGCGAGCCTGAGTTGAACCCTAATAGACTGATAGCATCTTGAGAGTCCGGTCCAAGATTGTTTAGGATAGCGGAGGCGGTGGCATTATTGATAGCTTCACTCCAACCAGAAAGGCTGACTGAATACTTTGGATAGGCGAGTGGATCGGGTGGGGATTGAGAGGAAAGGGAGAGAGTCGATTGCAGGAGTGAGAGGAAGATGAGAGTGTTGCTGATCATCGAGGCTCGAGAGCTCATCCCATCGATCGATTTCAGCAAGGAGTGATTCGAACTGATCAACGTGCAAGCGAAGTGGAATAATCGAGGATATCCTTGTTGCGGAGAGTGTTTGACGGTCTTTGTTGGCTTTGCGTTGATCTGGTCGATTGGAGACTTGCAGTGTTGCCAAAGAGCTGGAGGAGTGTGTGGAACACCGGACGGGTACCCGGAGGGGCTCGGGGACCAATCAGCTGGAAGGCTGGAGACGGAGAAAGATGTCACAACCGAAAAAGAACTGTCACACTGCTAGCGCAGCGTCTGCCGGGTATCAGGGTTTATAACGGAGACAGCCCCAAGGATGACTCAGGACAAGATAGTGCAGGCAAAGAAGGAAAATCCAAGGTGATTAAAATCACTCGTTAGAAGAAAAGTGAGTTTTATGAAGAAGAAACTAAGGATTCCCAAAAGAGGCTTAGAGGACAACAAGGGAACCCCAGAAAGGGTTTAAACAATAAAGCAAGAAAAGTACCTTTTTTGATCAAATATTAATCCAGAGGCCCTCCAAAAATCTCATGGTGCCACATCTGTAAATCATGGGTCATCTTCAATAGCAATTATTGTCAAAAACCAGACTTGGGTTGAATCTCCAAGGTGGTATGGTATGGCTGTAGAAATTACAATTGACACATTTAAGGAAACTGGAATGTTGCATGGGCTGAAGTTTTGAATATGGAAGTTAAATTGAAAAATCTAGTTAAAATAGTTGAATGAGTAATATGAATTAATGGATGAAGGAATCCCAATCCAAAGGAGAGGAATTCAATTAGAAATTTTTGTAGCAAAACCAGTGGAAAAAGAGGAAATAATTGTATGGAGGGGCTTGTTTCTGGTAAAACAGACTTTCAAGCCAAGGATTCTGGTTGAGTTGAGAAGGATAAAAAAAGTGACATAACACCAAGCAATATTGGTCATTATTCTGATGGAGATGAAAATAAATTGTCAGACATCAGAGAGACATCCAATTTTAAGATTTTTTTAGTATGATTTCTGGATTTATGTGGGATTTCACATATTTTAATGTATTTTTTTTATGTAAAGGGACCTTTTGGAATGATTTCTGGGAGAAAAGGGAATAAAGAGGTTCTAAAAGACTTCCGTGGTTTTTTCTGGTAACTAGAACTTTTAGAATGATTTGTGGAGGAGAAGGATTGTCAAATTTACATTAAATATATATACCACCTACAAAGTAAAAATATAGATCAAGTTTGGAAGGGGGGTAGAATTTTACTTTTGATTTGATTTTTTTCAAAAAAAATTGAGGAAAAATATGAATTTTTGGAGAAACTTAAAATTTCAAATTCCAGAGCTTGTAAACTTTTTAAAGCTTATATTAGCATTGCCTCTTAGATAAGTAACCATATCATTTGAAAGAAATGGTTTGAACAGAAGGGAAAAGTTTTTTTTTGAATACTTATTCAAATAGGGCTTATCAGAGTTAACCTAACCCGCCATTAAAAAATGGTGGGTTTCAACCCAAATCTTCCATTAAAAATAAAAAAACACTTATTTCACATCAGATGTGTCATAGTTACCTGCAAATAAATGAGTTTTTTCAGATAAAGTATTTAAAGGCTTTCACTGCCTCAACCACACATCCTTCCACCTCAAACACCCCTGGTTTCAACCTCACCTCCTTCTACCTCCAACCTCATTGGAAAAATTTGATTCATTTCTCTCATCACTTTATTGCTCTTATCTCTTCATTGCCATCCTCATTGCTTCATCTCTCATCCCCTTGTCACTTCATCACTCTCACCACTTTATTGCTCTTGTCACTTTATAACTCTCATCACTTCCTGACTCTCTCTGCTTTATCACTCTCATCTCTTCATCCCTTCATCCCTCTTACTATTTTCAAATGGCCCCTCAGCAAACCTCCCCCCAAAATTCCAAACAACATCCCAATGCCCCCAAATGAGCATCCCCAAGGAACTCTACATCAAAAAATTCTCCCCCATCATCTTCCAAATGCTCAAGTCAGCTCAAGAGAGCTGATCACATCATCCTGGTAAACTGGCTCAAAATTCCCTCCAATTATGAAACTTGCTTTGGATCCAAAAATGAAACACAAGTTGGCTGACCTCCATCCTCTAAGGTTAAGATTTATCTCCTGATGGCCAATGAACTCAAGAATAAAAGAAAAGGTAGGCTAGATCTTTCATCCAAACATATGAGGGATCAATTCAAGAACTATTGAGCCAAGTACAAAAAAGCCTACTCAATGTCAATCCCCACTGGCTTTGGTATCACCAACTCCAATAAAGCCAAGGGAATCAACTTGGTGGTTGATAATTTGGACTCCATTTTTCCTTTTTATATTCAAATGGATGAAATTTTTGGAAGGAAGGGCAACATCACCCCCTTAGCTGATTTTGATGCCCAAAAATCCAATTCAATTGATGCTGAGGACTTTGCTGTAGATTCTCAGTCAAGCAACCATGGCCCTGATGAAACCTTTTAGTGGCCACAATCCAATGTGGAGGAGGATATTCCAGCTAAACCACCTCCAATAATATCCACATTTGCATCAATCACCCCTAAAAACCCTTCAGTGGATCCCTAACTTACTTCCTTGGATCCCTCACTTACTTCCTTGGATCCCTCACTTACTTCTTTGGATTGCTCTCTTCCTGGGATGGAAGAACTCAAAAAATTTGTCAATGAGGAGCAATTTATTTCACAATCTCCATTAAAATCAACATCTGTTCAAGTAAGGAAGCAATTAATTGTATTTTGTTTCTGGTTCATCCTGACTGATTTATATTTTAAAAAAAACAGACTCATCCTTTCCTGAATGGCAAAACACTCAAGCAAATGGGGCATCCCACATCACCTTCAAATGAGAGTGACAATGTTCCTACACAAACCTCCTCTGAAAATGGAAAGAAAAAGGCCTCCAATTCTATCAACATCAACTCCAATAGACTTCAAAAGAGGAGAAACACTTTCAATTATTCTGACTTCACAGACATCATGAAATAGAAAGATTCAAGCAAGTGTATTCATTTAATCTCCTAGATTTTGAAATCAAGCTCATTGATATTCCCCTAAAAAAACCAGTAAATTTACAAATTGAATTGTAAAAACTTGAATTTGAAAAGCAAAGGTGGGATTTTCAAAAGCAGAAAGTTGAGAGTTTGGCTCATCAACAAAAATTGGATTCCAAGTGAAAATTGAAACAGGCTGAGTTTTAGTTTGAAAAAGAGGAGAAGGAGAAGGATTGAAAGGAAGAGAAACTGTAAAAGGAGAGGGAATGGATATAAATGGAAAAAAAGATAGGTAATCAGTAGCCATGGCATGTATTGGTAGCAGTAGATCAGTGGAAGAAATACAGAAAATTACTTGATTTCTTGGCTTTTAATTATATTTACTTTGATGAAAATTTGGAAAATAAAAACAAAAAAAATTATTTTAAAATAAAATGATTTTTGAGACTATTTTTAACCCCACCAATAAACAAATACTTTTTATTTTTATTTACTTTTTTTTTCTAGAGTATACTTTTCCCCTGTTAAAGTTCCTGCAAGTTTTCTGAGCTGTTTGGCTGATTTGCATAGACATGGCCATTCTTGTATGAGTGGAAGTCTCCACAGTAGGAAAAATACAGTGCTTGTACTTATTTGCTGCCCAAAACAATTTGAAAATACTTTTTTTCTTGAAATCAATGCCAAAACCAAAGTCAAGAAAAACAAATTTTCCATCAGATAATTTATATTTTTCCTCATGTTCAATAATTTGACCATTCAATTTTTTGATTGGAACCACAAGTAAAAAGGAATAGGAAGATATTTCTCCTTTGTAAATGTGGGGAAAATTGTAGAAGATATTTGAAGTGAAGCTGATGCGTGGGGCACAGTCACAAGGAGTGAGCTGGGATCCAAATTCCAATGAAGATAAAGAGGGGATATTGTTGTCCAGCATTGTTTGACGGTTGGAATCAAAGGTATGTCTGGCTAATTTTTGGAACATTTGGCATAAAATTTGAGAGAATTTTTCTGACTTAAGGTTGAGGAAAGATTACTGTTGAGGGGAAGATTTAATAGCCACTTTCTTCAAATACTTTCCAAAAAAATCAGAAGGTTGCATCAAATTTTGCCATCCAATTGCCAACATTTTTCTACTCCAAGATCTTGAGGGATCAACAGTGTTGACAAATTTCTTGGATTGGTGAAGGAAAGTGGTCACAAAGTTGATTTCCTTCTTATCTTGCTTGGAGAGTTCATTTGAAGGGAAAAATTTGATTACTGCGACCAGAGAGTGGTGACTGGAGTGGTCAGGAACAGCCACTTTTCCAGAGCTCAAGAAATGAAATTGTTTAATCTTCTGTTTGGCTTGTCCAAACTCTTCAGGGGAGGTTTTATAAATATTCTTTTTATTTTCAGCGGTAATAGCAGGTTTCAAATCCAAAGGTCACATTTTTTTTCTAGACCACACAACCTTCTTGTTAAACCCTTCTTTGGCCACTTCCAAAGAGATTTTGGAATTTCTCATTTGAGCCATATTTTGCCAAGGAGCCCTCTGCTTGCCACCTCTCTTTATGTTTTTCAAACCATCTCCTTCCATCTTGTTCCCTTTCAGGCACCTACTGTGCTTGGGGTGAGGATCAAGAAGGGATTCAAATTTTTTTATAATATTTTGAGGGTGGTGGGAGAAGCATTGCTGGTGCAGAAAAATGGAGGGGGTCAAAAGAACAAGGGGTAAAATGGGGGTTTCATTGCATGGAATAAAAAAAAAGTAAAAAAAAACCATCATCAGTGGTGTTATAATAAAGGTAGATGATGAAAAAAAAATTGAAAAAAAAAAATAAAAAATACTGGCCAATTATCCTACCAAAAATAAAAAAAAGGAAAAGAAAAAAAGAAAAAAGAAAAAATGGGTCAGTGCCATTTTTTTGAACATCTGTATTAAGAAATTAAGAAGAAGAAGAAGAGGAGGAGGAGGAGGAGGGGGGGGATGCTGAGATTGAAACAAGCAAGGAGAGGGGGGGATGGCCTAAAGTGGCAGAAGGAGGATGGAGGTCAGCTGACTGGGTCATCAATTGACCAATCAATTTTTAATCAATCCATTGATTGATTAACAATCAATCAATCAATGAGGAGGAGCAGGGGGCAGGGGGAGCTTACCTGGAACAGGGTGCTGAGCGCCAAACAAGGGAGGAAGCAAGGATGTGGGGGGATTGCCTAAAGAAGAAGGAGGAGGGAGTAGGTCAGCGCAATCAATTTTCAATTGATCAATTGATGATGAGGAGGAGGGGGGGGGGGAGCTTACCTGGACCAGGGTGCTGAGTGCCAAATGAGGGAGGAAGCAAGCAGGGGGGGATGGCCTAAAGCAGCAGGAAGAGGGAATAGGTCAGTGTAATTGATCAATTTATAATCAATAAATTGGTTGTTAATTCTTTGATTGATCAATTAGAAATTGGTTGATTGATTAAAAATCAATCAATTGATGATAAAAATGAGGAGGGGGGGGCTTACCTGGACCAGGGTCCTGAGCGCCAAACAAGTAAGGAAGCAAGGTGGGAGGGGGATGGCCTAAAGCAGCAGGAGGAGGGAGTAGTTCAGTGAAATCAATTGATTGATCAGTCATCAATCAATGAGGAGGAGGGGGAGGAGGGGGGGAGGAGCTTACCTGGACCAGGGTGCTGAGCACCAGACAAGCAAGGAAGCAAGGAAGGGGGGATGGCCTAAAGGGGCAGGAGGATAGAATAGGTTGGCAAAATGAGGAAGAGGAGGAGGGGGGTGCTTACCTGGGGCAGGTTGCTGAGAAAAGAATGAGCCATTGAGGTGGTGGTGGATGGTGAGGTGGAGGTGTTGGGTGAGGTAGCTTGGTGAGGAGGAGGAAGGAGTGGACTGGTTGGTTTGGTGAGGAGGAGGAATGAGTGGACTGGTGAGTGAGTGGGGTGTGGTGGGTGGTTTTGTGAGTGGTAAGGTATGAGGTGGGTTTTTTTTTGTGTTTTGTCTAATTCCACCAAAAAAAAAAACCAAGTAAGCCTAGGATTCTGGGTTAAACAACCAAAAAAACAAAATTACTGTGGCATTATTTTTTATCTATTTAAAAACCACATGCTACTCATCAAAGTGAGCAAGTGTGAGGGGTAGAATCCGCTCTCTCATGGAAGATGATGAGGGAAAAGATGAGACAGGGATGACTTGAGGAGGATAGGGAATATTTTCTTGCAACATTTTTTCCCATTCATCTTTGATGTTTGACAGAAGGTTGTGAAGTATTACACAACTGATAATCCAGTTGATGAAGATCTTAATTTCTTTTTTATTTTGAAGCTGGTTTTGCATTTCCTTTTTGCAGGCCCATTTTCCTTTCAGGACACCAATTGCATGTTAAATCCAAACACATGATTGAGCAAGATGATATTTGAAATTTGGTTTTTGTAGATCATTGGAAGAAACATTCTGGTAAGATGGAACAACATATTAACAACTAGAATATTTTGAATTGGCCAGAAGTTATTGAGCTTGGTCAAAGTAGTTCTCTGGTTGCTGGGAAATCCAAATCTGCTTTAAAACATATGAATCATGACAAGAACCTGAAAGGACAGCATGGAGTGATATGAAATTGTTGTTGTTATCACAAACAAGTTTTAGTGCCAAAGAGTATCTAAAAAAAAATAAAAAAAAAATTTGGTCAATGAGTTATCAAAGGGTTTATCAAAGGCGTTGGAAAAGAAACAAATCAATTGCCTTTTTTTCCAATCAAAATGGTGGTTGCCAACTAGCATGGGTTTTTTACTCAAGGGGATGGTGGTCCAATCAACAAAACCAATGCAACCAGGAAGTCATTCAGTCCTCATCACTTGAGAAATCTCCTTTCATTCTTCTTTGGTTGTCCAAAAAAGTACTAAGCAACAGAAAGACAGTATAGCAATCATGACTCTTTTGGTGTATAAGTCAATGGTTCCATAACAAACTGAGAATAGATTTTCTAATCAATGAATTGCTGCTCCATTTACATTTGATCCCAATCTACAAAGAGCAAAAGCCAGTTGGATAGCTGGATTGTTTTGAGGATTCATAGAATTTTTCTGGAAAATGTGGTGGTATTCAATCATCTCCAAAGGTTTGATGAACAAAGTCAAAAAAGTTTGGAACATTTGCTGGAAGCTTAATTTGGGAGGAGATGAAGCTTTTGCCTTTCACACTTAGGGTTGTGGAGAGTCTGTCTTCTTGGAAACATGTATTGCTTTCCCAATATAGAATTCAAAGCTAACAAATTTGATTGCAAATTGGAGTCTGAATCAGAGTCAAATAATAAAAAAAGTTCTGTCAGCTTTCTTGTGTTTTAAACTTCCTGCTGGGAAGTTTGATTGGAAATTCTGAGAGAGAAAGTGATGTGATGTGGGTTAATGAGATGATGATTGGATTTGTGTGAAGCAATGAAGATGTGAAGCAATGGAGCAAAGCATGGAGATGTGAAGCAATGAATCAAAGAAATGGAGATGGGATTGGTATGGATTTGCTGAGGTGGAGGCGCGGATGGGTGTTTTGAATGTGATGGATGGTGGATGGATGATGATGCATAAATGGCGGATTTGATGTTTGAAATTTGCCAAATATAATATTTTTGTTGCATTGGATATACCCAAGAGAGTTTTAAGATTTGATTCAAGTTAACATTCCTACATTCATGGAAGGTATGAAACACCCAGGTATTCCCCAGGAAATCATTTGATCAAAATTGGGGTTGAAAATAAAAACCATCTATTCCCATGGAAGGGCACAGAATGAAATTATATTAAAAATAAAATTTTATTGAAAGCTAGTATAAATATTTCATTGCAACATTCATTGGTTGAATAGCATGGAAAGATTTTTTCTGGTGATTTTTTCACAATTTTTGAAAATTGTGAAACTCATCCTTTCCTCTCAGGTGGAACTACTGGGGAAATAAGTGGAAGAATTTGAATATTTTACAAATCAGTCATTCATAAACTGAAAAGACTCAAATTAAAATTCCCTTGCTAAACTCATGCCTCTAAATTTACTTAATTCAAATTCTCCTTCAGATAAAGGCATGATTCTGGAATTCTTTTTTCTATATTCATGACTGTCTTCAAGAAAGGCATGAATATAGTGTTTTTTACTGAATTCATGAATTCTGGCGTGTTTGAGAAGTACAGGAAGATTGGAAAACCTAAAAGATTTGTGCCAATAAAAAAAATGCATGGATAACAACATTAAAATTTTGGCACAAATTTCTAAGGTTGAAAGGGGTGCATGGGGTTGGAAACACACCTTTTCACGATTTTTTCTCCACCCATGGCCTTTAAACATTTATTAATGCCTTTGGAGGCTAAGATAAGGCAAAATGACGCCCTGTAGGGTCTTTCTAGGGTAGAACATTTTGGAGAACTCAATGGTTGACACTGCTTGAGTTAATTCAACATGTCAAACTACTATAAATATCATTTTTTTCAATTGATTCAAATCTGAGGTCAGGTTTGAAAAAAAAATGTTATGAATTGTGAGAAAACTCATAAAAAAACGTTCTCTTTACACCAAATTGAATTTTTCCAGTTGAATATAAATACCCTGGTATCAAACATAAAAAACATATAAAAGTGCTACATTTACCCATTTGATGAGGGGAATTGACATATTTCAACAAAAATATAATTAAGTATGTAAATAATTATAATGAAAAATATGAACAACAGATTATTTTGAATAAAATTCAACATTCCTGATGGAATTTAAATGCCGTTTTACCAAACATAAAAATGTACATGGGTAAAAAAATTAAAAACGCCCTTTACGGGGGGTATATGCCCCCCCAGGGGTTGCACATGTTTGGAACGGCCCTTTGGAGTAGTGTATGGGCCCCCACACGTTGATTGGGTCATGTGGGGCCCTACAAAACTCTCACACAACTAGGAGTCATGAATTTATCATCAACCTTAAAGTTTTCAACAAAGAATTCATCATGTACAAAGATGAAGATGTTATTTAAATATCAATAATTTATTTCTTTGAATAAGAATTTATATTTCCAGTAAAATTTGAATAAATTAATTCCCAACATAAAAAGACATAGTACAATGCTAAATATACCTATTGTATGAGTTTAATTAAAATATGCTTAAATATTTAAACCAAGAAATTATTGGTTAACATCATAATAAGAAGGAAATGAAAAATTGATTTATTTGAATAAAAATCAAAATGTCTGATGGAATGTAAATATTCTTTTACCAAAAATGAATAAATAAATAAAAAATAATGTGAAAAAAACAAATAAAATCAGTAAATGAGAGGACTTCAAATATCATGAAAATTCAACAAAGGAACTCCATCAAGTGCAAAAACAATCAAAGAAATATCTTGATTTCTTTCAATAAAAATTGATAGTTCTAATAAAATTATACTGTTCTTACTCACATAGAAAAACATGCAAAGAAATACATAAACCTGTTCAACTATCGAAATTCAAATATGTTAAAATTCTTCAACAAAGAATACATCAAGAAAGGAATAATAAAGGAAATAAAACCAAATTAATTTTTTTGAAAAAAATTTAATATTTCTGATTGAAGCAAGATGATCTGGAGAAAATGTATAAAATGAATAAAAAAATTAAATATCCTGGTTTGGGGGAGGAATTGTGATAATTTGAAAAATTCCAACAAGAAATTTTTCAGGTATAAGAAAAACAAGAGAAATTTATTTCTTTTTATTCAAAGAATTAATTTTTGGATATGTTTTATTCTTTTTTATATTTATGAATTTTTTGTTGAAATATTTCAAAAAATTTCAATTTATTTTATAAGTGATACATGTAGCAATATTTGATTTTGTATATATATTGCAAGAAGGTATTTAAATTCCATCAGAAATATTAATTTTTATTCAAATGAATCAATTCATAAAATTATTATTTTAATAAACTATTTTTTTGTTGGAATATATCAGAATATTTGAATTTCCCTCATAAAATAGGTATATGTATAACTTTGCTATGTTTTTTTTGTGGAATAAGGTTTTCCATTCCCACTGTAAATTTTGATTCTGGTTCAAAGGAATTAATTATTGATAGTGAATGATATTATTTTTGTACTTGATAGTTTTTTTTGGAGTATTTTGCAATAGGCCAATGTTAAATTTGCAACCTCAGGTTTGAAAACAGGCATTAATTGCTTTTCACAACCCATACAGGTTGCAAACGGCAAATCACGGCCTTACAAGAAGCAAGCCAAGTTTCTTGAAACTCACACATCCCCCAGGGGGTTGCAAACCACTGTTTGAAACCCCTTCTGAGTTGCAATTAGTGAGTCCCAACCTTTTTTGGGTCGTGATTGGGGCTTTGCAACCCTTTGGGGGATACGCAAGTTAAAAGTGGGGGTTGCACGGATTTTCCTGGCCCATTTGGGCTACTCCCCCCCCAAATGGGCCATTTGAGGGGGGATTTGGGGTACCTAGGCAACCCTGGACCACATTTGATGCTTTCAAACCAAATTTGGGGATCTAGAATACCATGTGGGACTATTGGACCACCAAAAGAAACTTTGGAATCAAACATTCTTCCTATTGGAAAAACCTCTTGACACAAACCAAACACACACACAACACATGCCCATGGCATAAATTAATTTTTCTCAAGATAATTATTCTCAACCCAAAAGTGAGCAAAATTTTGGAGTTATTGGATTGAAAATTGAATTTAATATTAAATTGCCATTGATTTTTTTTGGTTTATGGGAACAGTGGAAAGCCCAAGCCATTCCAGATTAAACATGGCTATGTTAAAGGACTTAATTAAAAGTGTACGCAACAAAAATTTGGTGGAACCTAAGGATTGGGGTAGGGAGTTGGAAAAGGAAAAAATGGAAGCCCCAATTGCATCCTCATCTAGGGTTACAATTGAGTAACACAATGTTTCTTCACAACTAGAAAAAGATGTTTTTTCCCAACTAGAATTGAATAAAGGTGGTGGGTCACATTTCATATGTCATTGGACTAAGAAAGATTTGGCTTGACAAATACTAATTTAAATAAGGGGTTCCAGAGCCACTTGAACCTCCTTCTGTGAGAGCCTTTGCTAGTAGGAGAGAAGCCAAGATTTATTTTCAGAAATGGGCAGCCATTCATGGCTACACATTGATGACTTTCAATTCAAGGAAAGATAAATATGTAGAATATGTAGATCTAGCATGTGACAGATTTTTTGTTTATGAAGGGTCATGCCTCACCAAAGGTCAAAGGAAAACTCACACTAGGAAGGTTGAGTTTCAATTCATGATCCTTGCAAGTAAAAAAGTAGCAGTTCCCACATGGAATCTCTCCATTATAAATGGCCTACAAAATCATCAACCATCTAAAAGTACTTCAGTTCATCCTCAAGTGAGGAGAATATCTAGTCAAGCATTAGATCTACTTAAGGAAGGAATGAAAGATGATTTCAATACGAATGAACTTGAGAGGAAATTGAGCAAGATTTATGGTGGAGAATAAATTGAAAGTAGAACAATCTAAAACACTAAGCAGAAGGTAAAGCAAGCAGAACTGGAAGGGAAAGGTGTTATGGATTTTCTATTGGAAATGCTCCAGGAATCCCAGTGGGTTTCCAGGTCCAAATATGGTGAAGAGGGTTGCTTAGAGGCCCTTTTTGTAGCTTATCCTGGGTCTATGAAACTTTGAAAAAAATCCATCATTTTTCTTTGTTGGTTTGTACTTATAAAACAAATAGGTACAGCATCCCTCTATTGCATTTTGTAGGAATGACTTCCAAAAAAAATACTTTTACAAAGACTTTTTTTTATAAAAAAAATAAATTTATGTGTTCTACATTTGGGCGTTAAATACATTAAAATAGTTGACTTATTATCCAAAGAGGATTCCAAAATTCTTTCTGACAGCCCATGAAAAAGCTCCTTTTTGTGCTATCAAACACAGTTTCCCTGATTTATCCAGACAGTTGTGCTCCTGGAACTTGTCTAAAAACATTCAAGAAAAATGTAAAGTGCGCTTCAGTAATGAAAATGAAGGATGGCAAAGTTTTATGACTCTTTGGGCCATGTATGGGCCCTCTAAACCAAGGGGGAGGAAGAAGTAAATGATGCTGAACTCAGAGTATGCCAATTTATTGCTTCTTCTATTGCTCTCTGCAGGGAGTTCTTACTTTGAAACTTTTATACAGTGTTTATTGAAAAAATTCAAGGATATACTAAACTATATAAAAAAAAATATTTTCCCTATCAAGGAGACATTTGTAATGGCCTGGAATGTTGTCAAACCAGACATCGGAAATAAAACAAAGTCTTGGGTAGAAGGGGCCCATTCTACTTTCAAACATTTACTCATTGGATCTTTGGGGACCATTTTGGATGTGTGGAAACACCTTGAAGGAACTATTGAAATTCAAATCCAATCCGTCCATGCAGCACTTAAAAACTATCAGATAAAGTTGGGAACAGGTCTTCCAACATAACTGTCAACTTTGGGTTAAAAATTGTCAATTGAGGCAATGAAACTCATTGGGGAAAAATTTGAGAAGTTAAAGCACAACCATGATTGCAAGGTGTGATCCAAGTAATATTCAAAAACTATGAGCTTGCCTTGTTCCCACATTTTAGTTGAAATACTGGCATCAAGAGAATCTGTTGTGCCTGAGGATGTTCATCCTCAGTGGCAGTTAGACTATGACCCTTCCAATGAATTAAGTGGTTTTTTTTGAAGGGTGTCAATTATTGGATTGACAAATTGATAGTTTTTTTTTGAGAATTTTGAAACAGATCCAGGGCTTGATGAAGAATCTCAAATTTTTAACAACTGGAATTCCATGTATAGGGGACAACCTAAAGAAGCTAGGTTGGAGATTCAAAGGTCAATGCTCAAGAATACAGACACTTTTATGCCAAGCCAAGGCTTGAGCCAAAGGTGTTAAGGTCAATCTGGAATCAACCAAAATTGAAAGCAACCTGTTGTGAAATTTACAAATTTGAGTACATTGAAAGAGCAATTGAGAGAGAAAAAAGGGTTAAAAGAGGACCAAAAAGACCAAAGAAAGTAAGATTTTTATTTTGAGAAATTTTCATTTTTATAGTTCAATGAAATGATGGGAAAATTATTGCTGTAGTGCAAGGATGGCTCTCCATCTGAAGTTCATATATAAGTAGAAGAGACTGAAATTTCATTGTGTTTTGTGCCATTGGAATCAGATTCCTTTTCAAAGGATGAAGCAGAAGAAATGGAGGAGTCAAACAGAAGCTCATCTTTGGTGACTCTTGATTCCTTTAATGAGATTCAAATTGTGGCTAACTAATTTGTGATTTTAGGAAGTGAATTACCTCAATCAAATACCTGAGAACTTAAATAAGTTCTTGGGGGAGGTTTGGGATCCAGTTGGTGATGGAAATTGTGGATTTAGAATAATTGCTAAATCACTTGGGTATGATGAGTATGGATGTTTTCAAGTAAGAAACAAAATGCTTGAAAAATTGAGGAAAAATAACACATGCTAATCTAAGATCCTTGGTGGCAGTAAATACATTGAAAAGATATAAAAAAGACTTTATGTTGGTTACATCAATGAAAAGATTCCATCTTCAGAATGGCTTTCAAATTTAGATAAGGGTCAAATAATAGCAGATAAGTATGGAAGACCAATATTTTTCTCTTCATTGGATTCATGCTGTACTTATGCTCCTATGAAAATGAGGGTAAAAGAAGCATCAGACCCAATATTCATTTCATTTGTTAATAAAAACCGTGGGTCCAGCTTTTAATTAAGCAAGATGTGATTCCAATCCCACCCATAGGTTCCAAAACACCTTCCATGATTTCCAAATAGGACTCTGGTTGGGTTGATCACCTCAAAGATCAACTTGAGTTGTATTCTAATTTATAGAAATCATTTTAATTTCATAATTTGGGTTTGGGTTCTGATGCTGATATTGTAATTCTATTAATATAAAGGGTTATCACATTTTGAAAATCATTATGTTGATTGTTTTGATTTAAAATCATAATGATGAGTGTTTTGAATGTGATTTTACTGGTAATTCAGTTTAACTTTTGTTGGGCTGATCCCATCATAAGGAGTATTTTTACTTCTTGTGATGGGATCAGCTTAACACCACAACTCTCAAACCACTGCTTGTAACCTGTCTCAGTCATGAACAGCCACTTAAAACACTTCTCAGTCGTGAACGGCTGCTCAAAAAGAAATTTGGATACATGAGTGGCCTTTCAAAACCCATTTGTGGAAAAAATAAAATAAAATAAATAAAATAAAATAAAATAAAATGAAAGACATTGAAAAAAAACATAATTAAAAATAATCAAAAATGAATGAATATGAATAAAAATGAATAAAAATAAATAAATAATTTCATTTATTACCAGAAACACCAAAAAGCAAAAAAAATGAAAAATTACAAGTCCCAAAAAGGAAAAAGAATGAAAAAGTTGGCCAATCAAAAAAATACAAGTAAGTTCAACTTAACTAGCCCTCAAGTAAAAACACCAAAAATTATAAAAAATGAAATCCTATTGAGCAGCCCTAAAGTAAAAGTGCCCAAAAATAGAATTTCAACTTGACTAGCCCTAGAGCAAAAGTTCCAAAAAATACAAGTTCAAATCAGGTATAACTAAATTAAAAACACCAAAAAAAGACAAGTAACTTGACAAGCCCTGAAGTAAAAAAACCAAAAAAAAAACATAAGTAACTTGACAAGCCCTAAATTAAAAACACCAAAAAAAACAAGTTCAACTTGTGTTAAGCTTATCTCATCACAAGAAGTAAAAATAATTGTTATGATGGGATCAGCCAAAACCCATTGGAATGACTTAACAATAAAATCCCATTCAAAACACTCATTATAATTATGTTAACTGAAAAAACTCTGTTAAAATGAAGATGCACTCAGGTAATGTGCATAGGAGTGTGTAATCCAAATGGGATGCAAAAATGGGCCTCCACGGCCCATTAAACATCACATGGGCCACGTGGGCCTATGTGGGTGTTATTGGTTTTGGGCATTTGGGAGCCAAAACACGTTTCAATGGTCTTTTGGGACATGGGACCTCACGGGCCCGCCAGGGTAGATGGGCCACCCAAGCCAGATGGGCTTATTTGGGCATAAAAGGGCCCAAGCTTTATTATGGACATACTTGGCCAGACAGGCTGGCCCGCCAAAGTATGTAATTCTCACAATTTGGGCTTGTGGCGGCCCATTGGGGCCGCCGCCCCTGTTGCTGCCCGCTAGGGGCCGCCGCCTGTGTTGCGGCCCCTTTGGGGCTGCCTGTGTTCCTTGGTACAGCCCATGTGGGGCCTGACGGCCCGCATGGGGCTGTCGCACGGGCCCGGCTGGTTGCGCCTGGCAACCAGCGCCGTGGAGCTGGGGCTCGCAGCCCCAACTTGCTCCCTCTCCCCTTGCTTGCCGTTTCAAGGGGGATGGGGGCGAGCTGGCTGGGTTGAACCAGCCAGCGACCGACCGCAACAGTGCAGTTGGTCAGGGCAGGGGGGACCTGACCACCCCCTTGCCCAAGGAGGTGGTGGCGCCGGTGTGGAAAGAACAAAGGTTATCCCCCTATAATTGTCCCAAGGTTTGGAAGTTAACGGTTCCCTGCGTTTGAAAGGAGATGAGGATGTTCAAAGTCGCACTTAAATGAGAAATAGAAATAAGGAGATAAAGAGATAAAGAAAATTAGAGAGAGAGAGAAATCACCAATCCTTCAATCCTAAGAACTTTCCACTTGGATGTGTATCCGGTATGAGTTCCTTTAATCTCCTGGTAAGATGAGTGATCCAATCCAATGATGTGATGTGATGATTCCCTCCTCCTTCCATGCATCGGAGTTGAGAGTGAGGATAAGTCCTCCCTCTCAACCCTAACCTAAGTACACGCGCAAATAACAGTATGACAAAGAAACAGAAAACAATCCCAAAACAGAAGCCCTAGCCTCCTCTCCCCACCTCCTCCGTACCAAACTCCCCCCATCGTCCGTAAGCCGTTCTGTCCATCCGGTTTGTCCTTCTCATGACAGTCCTTGCACCGCGCCCTACTTGGAGCCCCCTGCCCCTGTCCGTATCCGTTTGTCCCCGCCCGTCGTGGGTGTTCAGTAATATCCGGCATGATCCGCGCGCTTGCACGCGCGCTCCATCCGTTCCTTCATATACTGCGGATTGCTCCTCCCCTACGTATCCAAACCAGCGCGCCCGCAAACCTAGTCAAGGGCACTACCTTCTGAATCCAATCTCCAGGGCGGATTGCCGCCCACGCCCCATTCAATGCTGAGCCCAACCCGTCCACCAGGTGCGGAGCCAAACAGCGGCTGCTGCTGATCCAGCAACTGCCGCTGCTGAGCACTCCGCATACCCTAATGCTGAGCCGCTTGCCTCCAATGCTGAGTGCGCAGCCGCAACGCAGTCCCCAATCCGTGTCTATAAATTGACACCACATCCCCCCCCAACTTGAGTTCTGTCCCCAGAAGTTTCCCATTGCTTCACCATACCACCACCTCTGCTACTTCCACTCCACCCCCACCACTCCCACTACCACCTTCCCCCATCTTCCTCCCTCTCCATTGCCATCATGCTCCCATGCAAGTTCTGCGCCCGGAATGGGCACGCGTGTTTGATCATCCCGGGTTGACGCGCCTGTGTTGCTTGCCGTCGCGGCCATTGTTGCTGCTTGCTTAGCGACAGCATCCCTCGAGCTCCCCCCCAATCCAGCTCTCGCCCCAGCCTGCGCAAGAGGGCTCGTCCGGACCCTTTTGTGGTTTTGGACGACGAGTCAATCTTGGAAGGCTTGTGGACACCCCCCGGTTCACCTCCATCCTTCCGCCCCCGAGCTCCATCACCCACCACCTCGCACGTGAGCCTTGACTTGGCATCACCACTCCGCCGGGCCAGACCTCTGCAACGGGGCGAATACAAAACCTCGGAGGAATGGCGCGCGGCAACCCGCGCTTGGGCCGCCGCTGTCGGCGTGAACCAAACGGTACCAGACCCAAGACTTTTTGGAAGACCCGCGGCCGCGCCAGCACCTCCTTCTCCTCCTCCATGACCGCCGACACCGCCCGCCCCACCAGCGGCCTTGGATGAGAGGCCTACAACCCCCGACGTCCCTCCGCCTCCGTCACCTATAGTCGTCCCGTCATTGCCTCCAGCTGGACCAAGCCCCCCTGTTGGTTCCCCAGGGGCCCCATCTTCACCGGCTGCTCCTCCCCCCAGCCCTCCCAAGATCCCGGAGATTCCAATCATAATGGCGCTCCCGGCGGCCGGCTTCAAGGCTTTTGTGGAAAGGTTGACCACAATGCTTAGGAATTTCCTCGCAATCCCTGGCGCGAACTCCTGGTGTCTTTCCAGGCTTTACTGGCGTCCTCAAGGGCGGAAATGGAGGAAATGATGAAGATGGCTTAGGCGCATTGCCCCCCCTTTTCCCCCCTCTTCCTTTTCTCTACTTCTTCTCTTCTTGTTTTTTGTACCGCGCTTCCCTTTCCATTAAGAAAATACATGTATCCGCACGAGGTCCTAACCTTCTGAGAAAAAGTGCGCAACCGCGCTTTGTGAGAGTGAGCTTGAGATTGAGTCCGCGCCCGCGCGCTTGCTTTGTGAGCGACCAAGCCGTTCCAAAAGAGGCACCTGGAACGCCCCAGACAAACTGCCACACAGTTCCCTGTACCCTTCCTGTAACAAACACAACAACCAAAACACCAGCGCGCGCCACCGTAAGGGAAGAGAGAGAGAAAGAGTAAGAGAACGGACATTCTGGGGTGTCTAGTTGTCCCGGCTGTGAACTGGCTAGAGCACCCCCTCACCATATCAAGCTTAGTCCCATACCAACCACCCATCCTTGAGATATCCTGAGAGAAAAGAAAAAAAGAAAAAAAGAAACCAACAGAGAAGAAAAACAGAAAAGAACACTTTTTTTTTTCTTTTTTTTTTTTGCGCGAAGTCCGTAGACCGCCCGCAAATCGCTCTTTGTCCCGCTTCCCCCATCCGCAGGATTGCCCACGCGTCCTGGTTCCGCGGGGCTTGTCCTTGCTTTTACGGACCCGGCTTCGCGCCGCGCCTGCGTTTCCTGCAAAAACCCCAAGCCAGCAAAGACCCCACAATCCAGATAAGAAAGAAACATAGAGAAACAAACATTCTGGGGTGTCTAGTTGTTCCGGCTGTGAACAGGCTAGAGCACCCCCTCACCAATCAAAACTTATCCCCTACCCCCACCAACTCCCCCCCCAACTTGGCCACTGTCCCCAGCTGGTTGCAACTGCCGCGTCTGGTTCCTCCTCATACTCCAACACTCTCCTCCGCTTTCCCTGCCTGTGATCGCAGATAGTTGTCTCAAACCTCCCGCCAGACAAATCCTCCACCATCAACGCCTCCGTTCCTATCCCCGGATCAAAAACCATTCGTGCTCAAAACCCAAACATGAACGGCCTTCCCAAAATCACATCCCCAAAATCAACCAAAAGAAAAGAAAGAGGCCTACGGACCCTTGCAACCTCGACCTCCTCCTCCTCTACTACCCCATCCACACAACACTCCCCTCCGTTAAGCGCGCGGAGACCCATCACGCATTTCCGCCAAACCAACCCCAAATCATCCACCATCCGCAATGGCAGCAGGTTCACCATTGAACCGCTGTCCACCATAGCCCAAACCTTCCTTCCCGCTATGACCATCGGAACGTAAGCGAGCGGAGTCGAAACCAATTTCAACTCACACTCTTCGCGCCCCTCCTCCTTCTGCGCCACATGAACCTGCTGCACCGTCTGAGGTACCCGGCCCTGACCGCAATCCCGCAACGCCTGAACCATCTTGTCTACCACCACCGGAGACACAGCCGCCAGTTCCCGCAAGGTCAGCGGAACCGGAGTCTCATTACCCATCACCCTTTGCACGATGTCCGCTGCTTTCTTCTTCCCTACAGGATTTTCTGCCGGCGCCTCGGTTCCGGGCATGCGCGCGGCCGGTTTTGGAACGGCCAACGGGGGTTGCTCCTTTGCGTCCACCTCCATTTTATTGGAGACCGCCACCTTTTCTTCCATTGCCACTACCCTTACCTCAGCTTCCACCCGAGGTGGTTGCCACAATCCGGGACCGGTAACAATGCCCAGTGACGCTTGCACCCTTTCCCGCCTCCTGACCCCGTGTGCGCACCTGCTTCATTGCGGTTGGCTGGCTTGGCTCCATTGGAATCTGTTTGCCCGTTGGAAACATGTACCCCATCCCCGCCGTTCAAACCAATCCCCCGCTGAGATCCTTTGTAAGCTCCTTGCACCCCAATTGCCAATGACTGTTTGCCCCGCAGTACAAGCACCCCCTTGACACAAAGGTACCGGGCGGTCAAAACCCTTCCACCATGTGAGGTGGAGGCCCTCGCGTCTGCTGCTGGCCCATACGGCTCATGCAGATCTTCAAATCCTTCATCAGTTCCGTCAATTTGCTTACCGGAGGTGCGGGCGCGGGTTGAGGTGTTGAATAAATTATTCTCTTCCTCAACAATTCCCTTCTTCTAATCTTTTTCCTTATTTTCTCCATTTTCTTTATCTTGTTCTTTTTCCTTCTTTTCTGTTTTTCCTTCTATTTTTCTTTTTCTCTTTTGCAGTTTCACCCACGTCTCTTTCATGTCCGCGCGTCTCTAGCTACCGTCATGTGTCCACCCTTGCATGTCACATTCATGTCTCTCAACTTAGCTCTACTCTCTTCCGACGCGCAACTCTCTTTCCTTCTGGTGGCGCTTCTTTCCACACTTCAACCTCTGATTCTTCCAATTAACTTCAACCAAAAACCCAATCACGCACAACTCCTCAAAACTGAATTCTCAACTCTTTCTTCCTGCTCTTTGTCAAGTCCTGACTGGTAAGACTTACCATTGTCGTCATCTTCATCACATCAACAAAGTCTAACACTTCATTCTCAACTCTTCCAAAGTCTTTTATCATCACGTCTCCACTTCTTTTCCTCCACCTTTAACCACACAACAGATCAACTTGGCAACCTCAACATCTTCCACTTGCTCAATGTTTGTTTTCTTATTTTCAAACCTTTTTCTCTTCTCTTGTTTTTCCTCTTTCAATCTGTCTTTTCTTTTCTCCAACTGATTTTGGCTGTGGCACAGCCCTCTATGTTCAATATTGTTAAAAGTCTCTAACCGAAATTCCACACGCTTAAAAGCCAAACTTCCATCCGACAAAGCTAACCGAAGCAATGGAGGGATCCAGCAATGATGGCTTCCAACAAATAATTCTCAAGGCCGCTCTCAAAGCTGTTCCAATGCTCACAGACAAAAACTATTCAATATGGAAAGACAAGATGTCAATGCTTTTAGAACTCAAAGGCATCAAGGAAGCCCTGGAAGACGATTCAAAAGGTCTCAGCTTGATCAATGACATGGAAACCAGAGTCATCCTGCTCTCACGAATCAACTCAATTACCCACAACAATGTAGTGAACCCAGCTAATATATCATTGGCTAGACTTCTTTGGAAAACGATTAAAGAACGCTTTGCCTCCTCTCAAACCGCCAACCGAGCCCAAATTTTCAACGAGTTCCTTTATCAACAATTCAAACCAGACGCAATTAATCAATTTATAACCAAAACCAAAGTCTCTCTCAAAAAGATGGTTGACGTCGGAATAGATCTTCCTGACAATATTCTTGCCTACCTCATTCTTTTCAAATTCCCCTCTTCTCTCCAGGCCTTGCGTCAACAAATCATGCACTCAGACAAACTTGTAACCATGGACCTCATTCTCAATCATCTAACCCAGCTAGATAACGAAACTAAGGTGAAATCTAAAGAAACCAAGCTTGGCAACACGGCTCTTATTTCGTCCCGGCCAACTAAGAAACCAGTTCCACCGGAGTTCAGATGTAGAAGGGGATACCACAACCCTCAATTGCCCGACCATCAAGAAAGCAAATGCTGGCATCTTCACGAACATCTTGCTCTGGAGTGGTGGAAAGAATCACAAGTTTGGTGGAGAACACAACTCAACTCCCAATCCAAAACAAAGGAAGTCGCTCATTATGTGACTCTGCTCACTACTGGGATTGAATACATTAATCCGTTAAATCAAATCATCATTGATTCTGGCGCTTTGTGCCACATGTTCAACTCACCTCTCTTCTTCACCCATCTCGACTATCTGACTTCTGATGACTTCATAAATACCGGTGTAAGACTCCAAACGGTGCTAAGCCGTGGCAGTTCTGTGGAGGGGAAAGGTGCTGTTTAGGCTGCCCTCCTAGGAGTTACAATAATATTTAAATGTAACCGGAATCAAGGTCCAGAACCTTATGGATGAGGAATCAAAGTAAGGGAAGAGGATAAGAGTTGTTGGTAGCGATGGAAACAACACTATCTGAGGCAAGATGGTGCAGGTAAAGACTTGAACAAATAAGTCAAGGTTTGTTCAGAGTTCAATAGAACAAGGCAGTTGTAAGTAACAACGCCCACAAGCTAATAACTCTGGTCGTCAGCAGCTGATTAGGAAATATCTACTCAATCCCAACCAACCTCCAGGTTCTCAATGAACCTGCCCAACTCTCTGCAATCAAGCGCTTGAAGGGTACCAGATAGCTGTGGGAGGCTGAACAAACAAAAGCAATTTGTTTATGAAGCTCTAGAAGCAAATCAATAATGAATTCAAGAAAGAATATCCCAACACTTCTCAAGGGACTCAAGAATAGCGTGGAGAAATTCAACCTTAAAGAAGAAGGGAGGTATAATACTCCAGGTTTTAAGCTTAATAAAACCTCTTCAATCAAACGTGATTGGCTCCAGAAAGATGATCAAGGAGAGATCAAGACCAGTATGGTCGGAAAAAGGGATCAGAGTGGTATAACACACCCAAGAATTCAGACAGGAATTCTTCTTCAACAAGCAAGGCTATTGGTTGGTGATAAGGATCAAGGTCACAAGGGACAGAGTTTGAGTATGGAGGCTCAAAGGATCAAGGGGCAATCATGGATATACCCGGATAAATTGCTCAGATAAGTGGGAAGGATGCCCACGGATAAGTTTGATTATGATGATGGTCTGATAGGATGCTATGCTGGGCCAAAAGGCAGGGGAGAGCCCCTCCTTTTATAGACATGAGGCCCTGTATACTATGTACAAGAGATACTACAAATAGGTGCGGGAAAATGAAAACATAAAAAAAAAAAAAAAAAAAAAAAAAAAAATAACATGAGAGGAGAAAAAAAAAGAAATGTCTCCCGCGGGCAACCAGATGGACACCCGCGACAACGGTCACGGGTGTCGACAACGGCTGTCGTTGCCCAATTGGCGGCGACAGCAGGGTGAAGGTTCCGATGGCCGCAAGCGGTCGCTCGCCGTCGTCGGTCGGATCAGATGATGGGCAAGGGGGTCGGGTTTTGATTGAGGAGGAGCTCTTGATGATGATGATGATGATGATGATCATCATCATCATCAGATCGGTTGAGGGTGGAGACATTGAGCCTGGCTACAAAGTCGTCAAATCTTGGGAGTGGAGGAGCTCGAATCAATGGTTGACGACCGTCGCAAGAAGCAACGGCGTTGGTTGGATGAGAGGATCAGGAAAGGAGAACAAGCTCGTCAAGGATGCTTTGGTTTTGTCTGAATTCACGCAGGATAGATTGAGTGAAGGATGACAATGATGATGATGATGATGATGCACGGGGGATGGAAGATGATTGATGGGTGATTGAATCAGGCTTGAGGGGACGACATCGGAGGTTGAGGGGGATCAATGGCGGTGATCGGGAAGGGGATGATAGTCGAGTGATGAGGATGGATGATGTGGAGGTAGGCTGATTGAACTTGAGAGGTCGAACCAAGCATCACGATCAGAGTCTGAGTCGATGGAGTGAAGGTGAGGATGGCTGGAGGATGGATTGAAGAGCTTTGAGTTTGGATGATTGGATGGGGTTGAGCCGAGGAATTGGACGTAATTGGAGGATTCCAAGGATTGGCTGGACAAAGAATGATTGTCATCAAAGGTTGGAGGGGATGAGATTGGGAGGATGGAGGGGGAAGTGAAGGTACCCATAGGGGTACAACCGAAAAAATATATATTTTTTTTTTTTTTTTTTTTCTGTGGTGTCCCGGATTGGTCACCACATCTCTCCCTAACTTACAGACTGTCCCTAGTCTGCATCTAAAATTTGAAGGGATTAAAAAAAAGGCAGGGAACAAAGAAATTGAAGCAAAGATTGGCCATTTCTTGATCTTGAGAGCAATTGAAGAGTTGAGGAAAATATCTTGATTCTTCCAAATGAGCCCTAGAAGCGGCAGGAATAGAACAAGGAGGACGTCCCAGGTGCTCACATATGTGGCATACAGTAGAGTTTCACAACAAAAACGCAGCAAATGACCCTGGTGGTGCACAATTGGGAGGACTTACTTCTGAGATAAGTTGCCCCCACGACAATGAAACTTCTTGACTTGATCAGCAGAGAACCTTCTGGCCAACCGAGTACCATCCAGCTCCTCCAAAACATAATATCCACCTCTGACTTGATGAACCACTCGATAAGGGCCATTCCAACAATTAGAGAAAAGCTTGCCCCACTGGGTTTCCAAAGATTGATTATAAGCTAAAACTAGGTCACCAGGGTTCAAGGGCTCCCTGACTCAATTAGAGTGCTTTTCCTCCCAATACTGGACGGATTTTGCTCTGGACTCCATCATCTTTTGATAAGCTTCATCACGAACGTCTTCACTTCGCTCCAGTTGCTTGGATCTAGCAACTAACAGATCAGTGGTTGAGGACACCTCTTCCCAAGAGATACCCAAGAAAGATTCCATTTCCAGATCCAAAGGAAGGACTGCTCTTTGACCAAAGATGATTTCATAAGGTGAGTAGCCAGTAGTCCTTTTGGTTGAGATTCGATCAGAGAAGAGAACAAGAGGAAGGAATTTGCAACAATTCTTGCCACTTTCACCAGCCAGTTTAACAAGTGCAGCCTTCAAAGGGGCATGGCCTCGTTCCACCATGCCTTGGCCATCAGGATAATAAGGAGTAGTAAATCTATGTTGTCCAGGAAGGGATTGGATCATTTCAGCAAGCTTGCCCCCAAATTCAGAGCCACCATCAGTAGAGTAAGATCAAGCCAGGCCATAACGCATTGTCCAGGTCTCGTAGAGGAAAGCTGCCACTGATTCAGAGCTAAGGTTCTTAAGAAATTTTGCTTCAACCCATCGGGAAAAATCATCTCTAGCCACAATGAGGTACTTAGCACCACCTGCCTTAATATGAACCACATCCATAGCAATCCTTCCAAAGACAGTGGACTCCCCAGTAGGATAACAAATTTCAGCTGGGCGCCTAAGATCACGTTTTTGACAAACTTCACAACTCTTGCACCATTGGGAGACGGATTTCCTCAAAGATGGCCACCAGAATCGTTTGGATAATCGTCGATAAGTTTTGGTTTCCCCACAATGACCAAGGCCTTCATGGAGACTTTCAAGGATAGAATCTTGTTTAGAGGGAATAGTAACAACAATAAGAGCACAAGGATTGCCTCTCTTCATAAGTCTAGAGCCTTGAACAAAAAAAATAGAAGACTTTCGTTTAAGAGATTGAAATTCCTTAGCAGAGAGATCAGGAGGTTTTTGAAGAGTTGAAAGGTACTGCTCTAATTTAAGCCAGAAGCCTTGTTGAAAGCCAGAATAATTTTGAGAAGAAAAAGAGAAAATAGGTTGGATTAAAGGTTCCTCTTCATTGAAATTGATTCCAACATCAGATTTGTTGTCCCCAAGAGGTCTTCAAGATAAACCGTCAGGCATGGTGAAAGATTTCCCCTGCCTGTGAACAATATCAAAAGAGAAAAGCTGGATAAAGGCCACCCAACGAGTCATAGGAGCATTGGGAAGACTGGGAGCGTTGATCATTTCAATGATGGATCAAGCATCAACTTGCAATTCAAAATGTTGGCCCCAGAGAATGGTTTGAAGTTTCTTCATCATTCAAGCCACACCACAGAGTTCCAGTTTGGGCTGGGAGTATCTAGATTCTACATCTGAAAACAACAAAGATTCATAAAGAGCAGGACGGTCCCAACCATTTTCATCTTCCTGAGTAAGGACGGCCCCAACAGATTGATAACTAGAATTGACAGCCAGCTTGATCTTGCCAGCTCCAGGTCCATAAGAGATCTTTTTCAAAACTATTTCTTTACCAACTATCCTTTTGAGTAGCTGGAAAGCACATTCACAATCTTGGGTCCAAATCCATTCAGCATCTTTTCTGGTTAGACGGCGCAAGGGTGCACAGATTTTGGATAAAGATGGGATAAAGATTCTAACATAAGTGACAACACCTAGAAAGCCCCTAACTTCAGTTGGATTGATTGCGGTAGGCCAAGAGATGATCTTGTTGACTTTGGCTGGTGCCATCCTTCTTCCTTCCTTTCAGACCACATGACCAACAATTTCCAGAGCAGGGACACAAGCCGCCAGTTTGGATCCAGAGACAGTAAGGCCAGATTCCTCTATTCGAAACAGAATTCTCTCCAAGGTAGTAGCATATTCCCAGATAAAACAACAAATTCCTGAATGCCAAGGTAAGAGCTCATTATCATAGTCAGATACTGGACCTTTAATTCCTCCATCGTCAATAAAGATACCAGCATGATCAGGGATTTCATCCTGGAGGATCCACATCATCTGAGCCTGATAGACTGCAACCGAGTTGGTGGCTCCTTGAGGCAATCGAGTAAGTTGAAATCAACCAAGAGGAGTATCAAAAGTAGTGAGAGGACGAGAAATAGGATGTAAGGATCGTTCGTCATAGCCACCCATAATATCCCCTAGACCATAGCAAGCTCTTCCCGCGAAGGATTCAACAAATTCTTCAGTAGCAGGAGGGATACCAGAGTCTTTAATAGTAACTTTATTAAGAGGTTGAAGATCATGAACTATTCTAAGTTTACCAATACTCTTGAGGACACAGAAGACGGGGCTGGAGTAACTAGAAGTTGACTGTTCATACAGGCCAGTTCAAACTTGTTCCTGGACCAACTTGATGAATTCGTCAACTTTAGCAGCAGGGATAGGGATCTTTTTCTTTTGCCAAGGATCATGTTCAACTACAGGGATGATATAAGGGAGGCCATAGGATTCCCGCAAGAGACCTCTCTCTTCTTCACAGAAAGCAATAGATTTTTCCCTTAGAGATAAGACATTTTTGATTAAATTTAACTCATCAGGAAGAAGCCATCCATCTGGACCAAAGTTGACCACCTTCAGACGTTCTTCAGTGACCCGTCCATTATGCACAAAGGGACCAGTAAGAGATTGAGGAAGGCCACAGTAAGGATCGCGAGATAGAGGAGGACGCATAAGGGGAGGATTGAGGTTGAGAGGCATAGGCTGGTTGACTGGTTGGATCTTCTTAGCAACTGGTTTATACTTAGTGGCAAAAGAGAGAAGTTCTTGTTTCCTCCAAGAGTTGACCAGAGAGACTTGATTACGAAAGCTGAGTCCAAGTTCCAACATCTTCCAAGTCCAATGTTCTGCAATATCCTTGAAGGGTGCCTTTTCCATAAAAGGAGAACCAGGAGATAATACGTTGCTCACATTTGTGGCACAAGGTAGGGTTTTGAAAATGACGGTAAAAGATTGCCCTGGCAGTGCACAATTGGGAGGACTTACTTGTACCCCAAATTGCCTCCACTGAAGCCCATATTCCTTCATACCAAAATCACCAAAAACGGAATTGAAATTAGGATCTAGTTTAGACTGATTGCGGAGATTCAAACCGGAACTAAGAGAAGATTGATCAGACTTAAAAGTAGAAGGAAAAGAAGACACAACAGATCCAGAGAGAGAAGGAGATGGAGAAGAAATATTTTTGGATTTTTCTATTTTGATATGTTTTTGTTTTTTAATGTTCTTGAGCTCAGAAGAGAATGATGAAAGGAATGAAAAATAAGCCTGAGGGATGGAAGTTGACCCTTGAGTTGCAGTCTGAGGCTGAAAAGAACTACAACTATTAGTAGGATCAACTATTCCCCTAAAAAATGAGAGGAACTAGAGTTATCCTTCTGCTTCCCCTTAAAAGATGATTTGGGAGAATGACCAGGAAAATCTCTTTCCCAACGACCAGAATCCAAAGAGCAAAGAGGAACTTCAATTTTCCTGCCATCAGCATCAGGGAGAAGAATTCTCTCCCCAACTTGATTAGAAAACATCAGGGTTGCACCAAAGTCCATTAAGAAGGGTCGTCCCAAGATCATAGGACTGTCCAAACGAGTAATCCAAAAGTGGCAGGTTCCAACAATATTTCGACCAATCCTGACCAGTACATCCTCAGCAATACCAACCAGTTCAAAAGCTTGATTTCCTATCCCATACACTGCAGAGTTGAAGCTGACCCTAGGACTAAGTTTGAGCTTGCAGGCCATAGCATCCAAAATTAAGTTAAGCTGAGATCCAGAATCCACAAGAGGAGAAACAGTTTTAGCTGAGTCACCAAGATAACAAGGAAGGAAGCCAAGGGGACAGGAATAAAGGTTGGAGTCTAAAGAAGGACTGGTTCCACCAGAGTCCTCCATTAAAGTGCCAGAGGAGACTTTGAGTTCTTCAGGGCCAATTTCCACACGTCGACGAGAGACCCATTTCTTCATTCCTTCAGCAACAGATGGAGAGATCAATAGGAGTTCAGCCACAGATAGATCAGGAATTTTGAGATCAGAAATTTTCTTTAATACTCCCTCCACAGCATTGGGGTGATCCTTGGAGATGCCCCTTTCAAATCAAACTTTGGGCTGGGTGGAGGGAGGAAGTTCAGGTGACGCAGAATGTAAGATAGGATTAGAAGGTTGAGGTGAGGGAGAAGGATCAGGGTGATCTGGGAACCTTTCCATGAGTGGTTCCTTTTCCACCTCCATGTCTTCTACATCAGAGGAAGGAGGCTCAAGTGATGATCAACGTTTAACGGGTTTTGGAAGGATTGAAGTTGGCAAGGAAGGAGCCTTATGAGGTTTAGGTTCCTCATGTCGTTTCCTGGCTGGATCAGATTGATAAGTAGTCCCAGCAAGACTAGAGGAAGAAATAGCTGGAGGATACCAAGGTTGGAGGGTACCACAGGATGATCGAAATTCAAAGGAAGCAAGAGATGCTTTCACAGGAGGTGATGGCTGGTAAGAGGCCACCACATGTTGGATAGGATGAGACGAGTCAAAAGGGATTAGGGCACCATTAGGGAGGAAGTAATTGTTCCCCCTCTGCTCTACCAACTTTTCCTTTAGGTCCTTCTGAAGTTCTTGGCATCGTCCGGTTCCATGGCCTTCCCTATGACAGTAGTAACAGACCAAAGTTGATTTGGGGACAGAAGAAGGAGTTTTAGGAGTAGCTAGCAAAGAAATCTTTTGATCTATTTTGTTCTCAAAGGCTCTAAGTAACTTGGTGATTTCATCTATAGTAGTAGGTTCTCTATTGGAATTAGGATCTGCTTTAGGCCTACGATCTGCCTCCATTTTAATCATAATATCGTTTCACTCTTTAAAAGAAGGAGCATGGACCGGTTCAGTAGTTCTAGGCTTTTCAAAGGTAAGAGCAGTTTGACCTTTCATGACTTTATCCACAGTACTCCTAAGGGTGAGAAAAACAGGGAGCTTGAATCGATTATCCCTGGTGGTAATCATGGATTCAGATTTGACAAGTTCTTCTTTAATCCTTTCCTGCACAGCCAACAAAAAAGATTGGAAGAACTTTGCTCGAATTTCGTCCACTGTGTCAATGTGATTGTTTTGGATAAGATAGTTTTGAATGGGATCCCAGGACTTCCTAAAAATCTGATAGTCAGAGGCTGAAGAAATACCACCATTGGAGATCCACTGAGAAACCAGAGCATCCAAATCCTGCAGAGTAAACCTAGCCACATCTATTTTTCCCCAGTATGCCAACATAGCCTCCCTGAGAAGCGCCCAGTTATGGGATTCAAATCCCTCAAAAGACTTGATTACCTCCATAACTTCATCAGAGGAGATAAAGAATCACAACTGATAAGCCATATCAAATTCACTAGCTCCATCCACTTCAGCAGCCATTTCGTAGGAGTCCAAGAATCGCTCAACATTTGTACCGTTGAAGCCTAAGTTCTTGTTCTGAGGTTTGATCTTTACCATCTTAGGTTGGACAGAGGTGGTTGGAGTAGCGGAAGATGCCATATCGAATAACGGAGTTCCTAGGGGATCCAAAGAACAGATTTCCAAAGTGGCTCACGAGTGTGGCAAGAGTAGGGTTTCTCCAAAAACAACAAGTATCTTGCCCAAGTGGTGCACAAATTGGGAGGACTTACTTCTAGGATAAGTTGCCTCCACGGATCAGATTTGAGAAGAGAAAAAAAAATAGGAAAAAGAAAAAAAAAGATTGGATTTCGAGGTTGATTTTAAATGTCTTGGGACTCTAAATCCCAAGGTTGCTGGTTCAATCCCGGCCCGGGGGACCAAATGTAAGACTCCAAACAGTGCTAAGCGGTGGCAGTTCTGTGGAGGGGAAAGGTGCTGTTTAGGCTGCCCTCCTAGGAGTTACAATAATATTTAAATGTAACCGGAATCAAGGTCCAGAACCTTATGGATGAGGAATCAAAGTAAGGGAAGAGGATAAGAGTTGTCAGTAGTGATGGAAACAACACTATCTGAGGCAAGATGGTGCAGGTAAAGACTTGAACAAATAAGTCAAGGTTTGTTCAGAGTTCAATAGAACAAGGCAGTTGTAAGTAACAACGCCCACAAGCTAATAACTCTGGTCATCAGCAGCTGATTAGGAAAGATCTACTCAATCCCAACCAACCTCCAGGTTCTCAATGAACCTGCCCAACTCTCTGCAATCAAGCGCTTGAAGGGTACCAGATAACTGTGGGAGGCTGAACAAACAAAAGCAATTTGTTTATGAAGCTCTAGAAGCAAATCAATAACAAATTCGAGCAAGAATATCCCAACACTTCTCAAGGGACTCAAGAATAGCGTGGCAAAATTCAACCTTAAAGAAGAAGGGAGGTATAACACTCCAGGTTTTAAGCTTAATAAAACCTCTTCAATCAAACGTGATTGGCTCCAGAAAGATGATCAAGGAGAGATCAAGACCAGTATGGTCGGAAAAAGGGATCAGAGTGGTATAACACACCCAAGAATTCAGACAGGAATTCTTCTTCAACCAGCAAGGCTATTGGTTGGTGATAAGGATCAAGGTCACAAGGGACAGAGTTTGAGTATGGAGGCTCAAAGGATCAAGGGGCAATCATGGATATACCCGGATAAATTGCTCAGATAAGTGGGAAGGATGCCCACGGATAAGTTTGATTATGATGATGGTCTGATAGGATGCTATGCTGGGCCAAAAGGCAGGGGAGAGCCCCTCCTTTTATAGACATGAGGCCCTGTATACTATGTACAAGAGATACTACAAATAGGTGCGGGAAAATGAAAACATAAAAAAAAAAAAAAAAAAAAATAACATGAGAGGAGAAAAAAAAAGAAATTTCGCCCGCGTTGAGGATGACCGCGGGCAACCAGATGGACACCCGCGACAACGGTCACGGGTGTCAACAACGGCTGTCGTCGCCCAATTGGCGGCAACAGCGGGGTGAAGGTTCCGACGGCCGCGAGCGGTCGCTCGCGGTCGTCGGTTGGATCAGATGATGGGCGAGGGAGTCGGGTTTTGATTGAGGAGGAGCTCTTGATGATGATGATGATGATGATCATCATCATCATCAGATCGGTTGAGGATGGAGACATTGAGCCTGGCTACAAAGTCGTCAAATCTCGGGAGTGGAGGAGCTCGAATCGATGGTTGACGACCGTCGCGACAAGCGACGGCGTTGGTTGGATGAGAGGATCAGGAAAGGAGAACAAGCTTGTCAAGGATGCTTTGGTTTTGTCTGAATTGACGCAGGATAGATCAAGTGAAGGATGACGATGATGATGATGATGATGCACGGGGGATGGAAGATGATTGATGGGTGATTGAATCAGGCTCGAGGGGACGACGTCGGAGGTCAAGGGGGATTGATGGCGGTGATCAGGAAGGGGATGATAGTCGAGTGATGAGGATGGATGATGTGGAGGTAGGCTGATTGAACTCGAGAGGTCGAACCAAGCATCACAATCAGAGTCTGAGTCAATGGAGTGAAGGTGAGGATGGCTGGAGGATGGATTGAAGAGCTTTGAGTTTGGATGATTGGATGGGGTTGAGCCGAGGACTTGGACGTAATCGGAGGATTCCAAGGATTGGCTGGACAAAGAATGATTGTCATCACAGGTTGGAGGGGATGAGATTGGGAGGATGGAGGGGGAAGTGAAGGTACCCATAGGGGTACAACCGAAAAAAAATATTTTTTTTTTTTCCGTGGTGTCCCGGATTGGTCACCACACCGGGAAAGAAGGAGCCAGATTACCCATCAAGGGCAAGGGAGTAGTCAAATTATCCTGGAGAAGTTCTTTGGTCACTCTCAGTAACTGCCTTTACGTTCCCGATCTCGTAGTCAACCTGATAAGCCCCGGCGAGCTTATCTTTTCCAAAAACTGCTCCCTTTCTGCCTCCAAGAATTGATTCTTCCTCTTTTCCGGATCCAAACGTGCCTTTTCTGGATTCATTCAGGAGAATCTCTTTGTGCTCAACCGCCCTTCTTGAATTGGAAAAGACTCAAAATTCTGCCATCTCTCGCTTGAGAACCATGATCTCACTCAAATCAAAACCCTACATCAATCCTTTGGTCATGCTCATCCTGCCCGTCTCAAAAATCTCTTTCCTTCCTTATCCTCTAAGCATCTCTCCAAATTCCAATGCAAAGACTGCGTCTTCTCAAAGATATCAAAAACATCTTTCAAGAATACGTCTACGTGCACCTCTAGGCCATTCAAACAACTTCATGTGGATCTGATAGGTCCCATCAATCCTTCTTCACAAAATGATATGAATTATATCATGACGGTCATAGACAATTTTTCTGGTTATATTACAGCAATTCCACTTCAACACAAATCCAACGCCTCCCTTCAACTGAAAATTATCTTAAACCATGAGAAGCAAAAACGGGAACACTTTCCAGCTACCATTTGCACTGACGGAGGGGGCAAATTCACTTCTACTGAACTTGAAGATTTCTTTAAAATTAACTCAATCCAACATCTTGTCTCCAAACCGTATCATCACAAGCACAACGGGAAGGTGGAAAGAGCCAATTGCACACTGACTGAATCAATAAGAGCCATCCTGCGAAGCTCAAAGCTTCCCCTCAATCTTTGGGAGGAAGTTGCCAAGTCCGCCTGTCTTTCATTGAATCAAATCCCCAAAGATCCCCAGTCTTCGTCTCCTTACCAACTTTTCTTCAAAAAATCTCTTCCTAGCAGTTACTTTCACCCCATCGGGAGCAAAGTTGTTTATCTCAATAACAAAATTAATCGCGGTGATAAATTCAAAGACCGAGGTCTTCCTGGTACCCTCGTGGGTTATAACCCAAATTTTTTGTCATACATAATCTTAAAACCTGACAATTCCATAATTTCCTCCAAACATGTCCGATTTCTCAAGTTCGATGACCTCTCCCCAATTTCCACCAACTCCGATTCCTCCAAAAACAACTTGCAAATCAAAATGGATGACAATCTTCCCAAAATTCCTTCTTTCCAGTCTTCACCTATCCCACATTCCAACCACATCCACTCTCAATCTTCCTCCAATGATCACTCTCACTCTCCCGTTCTCTCTCCTGAAACTCACAACAATTCCCCTTCCAATTCCAAATCTGATTCTTTTGAAGAACTGGCTGAACAGCTTGTGCCCAGCTATGCTCTTTGAGATTTATCAAGACTAAATCCTCCACAACGCTATGGCTATCATCACTATTTCGTTCCCAGAACCTTTGAACAAGCTAAAAGATGCCACGACGGTCCGAAATGGGAAGCCTCAATGGATGTAGAACTTAACGGCATAGAATCCCTAGGCATTTGGGAAGATTATGAGGGTCCTGAGCCCATCAATCCTCTTAATACAATGTGGGTCTATTGTCTTAAGGAAAATTGCCACGGGGATCCCTTAGTTTACAAAAGCAGATTGTGTGTTCAAGGATTCGACCAAATTTACGGTCTCAACTTTCAAGATACCTTTTCCCCCACTGGTAAAGCCGCCTCTCTTTGCATTGCATTGCTTTTTGGCTTGTTCCATTCCCTTCCAATCTCTCAATTCAATGTAAAAAGCGCCTTTCTTCACGCTCCATTATCCGACAAAGTCATAATCAAGAAACCCAAGGGCTCAAACAGAAAATCCAACTATCTTATCTTGCAAAAATTGCTTTACGGCTTGAAGCAAGCTCCCGCCAATTGGTTCAATACTCTCACTTCTTGGATTCAAGAACAAGGATTCCACGAATCCATCTCTGACCCCTGCTTATACATACACTCAGACTCCAATTTGGTTCTTTTCTTTCAAGTTGACAATCTTATCCTTGTCGGCACTGGGAACAATTTAAAGGACAATTTTCTCAATTGTTTTCCCAATTCAAGTCACCACAAGCCAAATACCATCCTGGGAATGAAATACGAACGTTCAATTGATAAAATACAACTGTCCCAACCCAAACACATTGATCACGGGCTTGAATAACTAAACATGAGCAACTGTAAACCCGCCTTGATTCCTCTTACTGCAAATATAAATCTGACTCCTGCCAGCGACAAAGAACATGAGGAGTTCAAGGCCTTGAATATCAATTATCGATCAGCTGCCTTCCTCATCAACTACATTGCCTGTTTAACTCGCCCTGATCTATCCTTTGCCGTTTCAAGTCTTGCAAGATTCTGAAAAAAACCCAGAGTTCGGCACTGGAGAGAAGTAAAAAGATGTTGGAAATATTTAAAGGCTACTAAAGATCTAAAACTCACGCTTCAAGTTCATCACACAAACACTGAGATTCAATGCTACAGCAACGCCACTTGGAGCGACGATCTGGATACGAGAAGATCCCAATCAGGTCATCTTTCTCTCCTGTTCAACTCTCTCATTTCCTGGAGCAGCTACCGAAAACGTAACGTCACGCACTCTACTACGGAAGCGGAATTAAATCCTCTTGTGGACTCTTTTCTTGAAGCTATCTGGATGAGGGGACTCGTTGCCAAACTCTGGAAGTCAAAGATTATTCCGAGCCGCCATTTCACTGACAACAAGGGCCTCGACAACAAGCTCAAGAAATTGGGTTGTAATTCCAAAACGCGTCACATTGATATCAAAACCAAAGCTCTCCAAGAGGAACTCAAACTCGGAAATCTGATTATAGAATTAATTCCATCTGCTGATATGAAGGCCGATGGCCTTACAAAAGCTCTTCCACTTTGTTTTATCCTTCTTCTCTTACAATTAATAGACGCTTCTTACCCCACTCCGACATAAGTCTTACAAGTCACGGGGGGTGTTGAATAAATTATTCTCTTCCTCAACAATTCCCTTCTTCTAATCTTTTTCCTTATTTTCTCCATTTTCTTTATCTTGTTCTTTTTCCTTCTTTTCTGTTTTTCCTTCTATTTTTCTTTTTCTCTTTTGCAGTTTCACCCACGTCTCTTTCATGTCCGCCCGTCTCTAGCTACTGTCATGTGTCCACCCTTGCATGTCACATTCATGTCTCTCAACTTAGCTCTACTCTCTTCCGACGCATGAATCTCTTTCCTTCTGGTGGCGCTTCTTTCCACACTTCAACCTCTGATTCTTCCAATTAACTTCAACCGAAAACCCAATCACGCACAACTCCTCAAAACTTAATTCTCAACTCTTTCTTCCTGCTCTTTGTCAAGTCCTGACTGGTAAGACTTACCATCGTCGTCATCTTCATCACATCAACAAAGTCTAACACTTCATTCTCAACTCTTCCAAAGTCTTTTATCATCACGTCTCCACTTCTTTTCCTCCACCTTCAACCACACAACAGATCAACTTGGCAACCTCAACATCTTCCACTTGCTTGATGTATGTTTTCTTCTTTTTAAACCTTTTTCTCTTCTATTGTTTTTCCTCTTTCAATCTGTCTTTTCTTTTCTCTAACTGATGTTGGCTTTGGCACAGCCCTCTATGTTCAATATTGTTAAAAGTCTCTAACAGAAATTCCACATGAGGAACCGGAACACGCGTGGAAGTAGGTGGAACTGGGGCCGGAACTTGCGCTGGAGCCGGAACCTGGGGGGCGGATTTCTTTGGTCCCGCTGGGAAGGACTTAGCGGTGTCCTCAATAAGCTCTTCTAATTTGAGCTCACTCTCCACAGCCTGGCAAATGACAGCCAACTCCAGAAGGAGCGCGATGCTCCCATCCAATGACCGCTTTACCAAGTTGTGATTGTAAAGATGCCGCTGCACCCTTGCCTGGAGTTGAGCGCCTAAACCGCCCAGAAATGCGCGTTTCATGGCCCCTGTCTGTCCCGCCACCACCTTTTTCTTTGACAAGTACCAATAGATCCAATCAAATGTCAAGGTGTAATCCGCCAGCTCCACCCAAGTTCTGACTCCTCCGCACGTGCTTGCCTCCAAGTCCACGCGGTCGAAATTGCTTTCCCGGAATCAAGGTTTGCACCTACCCCACCGCGTTAGGATCTCTGCCTTCAGTTTTGGCCAATCCTGATTCTTGTAGCCTTCCATCTCCTCCACATCCCGGAGCTTCTCTTTGTCCATAATGAACAGGACAACAAGCCGGGACTTATCGGCGTCCGACGCACCTTCCGCATCTGCAATACCTTTGTATCTCGAGATGAATCGCTCCACATCCGCAGTGTTGAATTGGATGTGAGGGTAGTCGCGTGGCCTGATGCGAACCAGACGAGTGGTTTCATGGTCACTGGAGACCAATGGGGGAATGGCGTAGCTTGTCCTGGGTCAAGCGGAGGGAGGGGGAGGAGGAGGGATGGAAGACAAGAGTGGGGTCGGAGTAGCGGACCCGCAGACGGAAGGAGAAGGAGAAGAAGAAGAAGGAGCGACTGTAGGGAGGTATGAATAGGACATTGCGCCCAGTTACCTTTGAAAGACAAGAAATGGAAGGTTGATTCCCGGCCAGAGCCCCAGATGTGGAAAGAATAAAGGTTATCCCCCCATAATTGTCCCAAGGTTCGGAAGTTAACGGTTCCCTGCGTTTGAAAGGAGATGAGGATGTCCAAAGTCGCACTTAAATGAGAAATAGAAATAAGGAGATAAAGAGATAAAGAAAAGTAGAGAGAGAGAGAAATCGCCAATCCTTCAATCCTAAGAACTTTCCACCTGGATGTGTATCCGGTATGAGTTCCTTTAATCTCCTGGTGAGATGAGTGATCCAATCCAATGATGTGATGTGATGATTCCCTCCTCCTTCCATGCATCGGAGTTGAGAGTGAGGATAAGTCCTCCCTCTCAACCCTAACCTAAGTACACGCGCAAATAACAGTATGAAAAAGAAACAGAAAACAATCCCAAAACAGAAACCCTAGCCTCCTCTCCCCACCTCCTCCATACCAAACACCCCCCGTTGTCCGTACGCCATTCCGTCCATCCGGTTTGTCCTTCTCATGACGCAGTCCTTGCACCGCGCCCTACTGGGAGCCCCCCGCGCCTGTCCGTATCCGTTTGTCCGCGCCCGTTGTGGGTGTTCGGTAATATCCGGCATGATCCGCACGCTCCATCCGTTCCTTCATAGCCCGCGGATTGCTCCGCCCCTACGTATCCAAACCGGCGCGCCAGCAAACCTAGTCAAGCGCACTACCTTCCGAATCCGATCTCCGGGGCGGATTGCCGCCCACGCCGCATTTGATGCTGAGCCCAACCCGTCCACCAGGTGCAGAGCCAAACAGCGGCTGCTGCTGATCCAGCAACTGCCGCTGCTGAGCACTCCGCATACCCTAATGCTGAGCCCACTTTCCTCCAATGCTGAGCGCCCAGCGGCGAAGCAGTCCCCAATCCGTGTCTATAAATTGACACAACACCGGTCGCAAGCTTAGTGACCGGCAGGTGGGGGGGAATTCATCACCCCTCCACCATTGAGCGGTTGAGGAAACCAAGCAAAGGGGCGCTCTCCCCCCCCCTTTACCAAGGGGGAGGAGCAATGGGCCTGGGGGGACCTGATCACCTCCCAGGCCAACCTTCTTGACAACGCCCTGGGGGTATCAACCACCAGGGCCCCTGGTGAGGGGATTTGACCGCCCCCACCAGGGATTTGAGAGAAAGAGGGGGGGGGACAGCATGTCTGCTGGTCACCCCCCCCCCCCCCCCCATGTGAGTCTGAGACTGGACCCAGGTGTGTCCTGGGTCCCACCTGGCCCATTTGAGGGGCCAGGGGCTGGCTGCATGAGGCAACCAGCCCGTAAACAAGGTAATGAGGTCATCATGGCTGGTTGTAACGGAGAACCAGCCAAGGTTTTTGAACAGTTAAGGGGCTGGTTCATCCCCATTGAGGTGGAAACACCAGAAATAACCAGAATAGGCTGGTTGTAAGGGTACAGGGACTGATGCAATGTGGGCTGATGTAGTCCAAACCAAGTAACAAGGCCAGTAGAGCCTGTAGAGCTATTTTCGGGCGGAAAATTTGCCTTTTGGCTTGTTGTATCATGGGCTCACAAGAGGCCAATCTTTTGTACTTAAGGAGCTCTTCTCCCTGCTGTTTTCCATCCAATCAAATTCATCCAAAATATTGCCCCATTGTGAGAGCCCCATTAGCCAATATCAACACCCAGTGTCCAGCATTTCTTTTGCTTTAAATACTGCTCATTTTCCTAAGCTAATTGCTGGCCATGATTCTAACCCATTATCAGTACCAGCTTCATCATTATTTCCAAGCAAGATAGACCCTTATACCTTACTTTGGACAACCTCAAGGACCTCAAGTTTTCCAAGAAGATGTCTTATATCCCAGAGTCCAGCTCCACCAAGTTAGTTTTGAATAGTCAGAACTATAATGCTTGGGCTGTCCTTATGGACAGTGAGTTGGATAACATCTGTTGTGGGGATATTATGAAAGGAGATGATACTTTGATCAGTTCAGAGGTTGAGAAGAAGGCCTATCATCTTATTCTTAGACACTTGGATGAGAATCATGTAACATGGGTTGCTGATACTCTGTTGGAGGAACAAAAGAGGAAGGGGAGTGTTTTATGGAAAATGCCCAAGTCAAAGTATGCTGTTGACTCTTTTCATCAAAAGGGGATTGCTTTCAATAGATTGTTTAAGTTGAAATTTGGCAAATGTAAACAATTTGTGGGGGAAGCTAGATCTAGTATTTCTAAGTTCAAGTCATCTGGGCTGAACATGGATCCTGAGTGTTTTTCACTCTTAATTCTTCATAAGCTGCCAAAAGAATATGAGTCCTTGGTCAGGATCATATCTCAGTTGGATCCCCTTCCAGAAGAAGAGGATGTGCTTAGAAGGATTGAAAAGGATGATCTTCAATTCAAGATGAAGGAGAGCACAGGAACTGCTCTTGTGGGAAAGACAGGAAAATCTGGGAAGAAGGCAAAGGCCAAAAAGGATTTATCAAAGGTCTTGTGTTATAATTGTCACAAGAAGGGGCACTATGCAAAGGATTGCAAGGAGGCCAAGAAGAGGAAGAAATCCAAGGAAAGTGAAAAGGAAGTCAAAGAGGTCAACCTTGCCATGGAAAATTTTTCTATGGTGGAAATTGATGTTTCAATGGAACAAGCTGTTGTGGAACAAGTCCCCAACAAGAAGGCTAAAATTGAAGAGGATCAAGAGATGGACTTGATTGATTATGAAGTATGTAATCTTAACCTTGAAAATGAGAACTTATCAGTGGCTGATAATTCTTCATTCCTTACAGGAGGATTGTTGAAGGAGGATGTTCTTGTTTTGATTGATTCTGGTTGTACAGACCACATGTTTTTTGAGCCAAATTTGTTTTCAAATATTAGAGATTTTGATGGTGTTGTAAATATTGGCCAAAAAGCAAGTGCAGATTAAGGGGATTGGAAAAGTTATTCTTGCAAATCACATGGGTTTCAAAATAATTTTTGAGAAAGTGTTCTATGTACCAAATTTGCCTTATAAACTTGTGTCTCTTGGAGTGCTCTGAAAAAAGGGTTTCCAGATTTGTTATCTTAAAGAAGATAACTTTTTTATTGATTTGAATGGGAGAACTATCCTGAGTGGACAAGTTTGGAATAAGTTGCTCTGTGCTGACTTGTTCAAGATTTCAGCTCTGAGCACTGTTGCTCACAATAGAAGTGGCCATAAGGTAAAGGACAGTAACTGTGAGAGTTTTAACTTAGGGGCCAATACCAGGAATGTGTTCTCAAAGAGTAGAGACCACACAGAAGTTCCTAGAGAGGAATTCTCCATTGATTTGGCAGGGCCATTTTCACCAGTGTCTCTTGGAGGGGCAAGATACTTCATCAATTTGGTTGATACAGCAACTAATTTTGTTTGGGTAAAACCAATAAGATCAAAGGATCAAACCACAGAGGAGGTTTCAGTAATCTTCAAAGTCTGGAAACAGAATGGTTTGATGAGGGAGATCAAGAGGGGTATTAATGATGGAGGGGGTGAGTCTTTGAGTAAAGATTTTGAGAAACTATTGAATGATTATGGTATCACTCATATAGTTACTACTGCTAGTACTCCACAAAACAATGGAATAGCTGAGAGGATGAATAGGACTTTATTGGACAGAGTCAGAACTATTATGGCTCAATCTGGTCTACCAAAGTTTTTATGGGCTGAGTTGGTGTGCACAGTGTGTCTGTTGCACAATATTGTAAGTGTTGATGGGAAGTGTCCTCATTATCAGTTTTGGAAGTTGTACCCCAAAACATCACACCTAAGAACAATTGGTTGCTTGGTGTATTATAGTGTCCACCATAATGAGATGGTTGGAAAGTTAGATCCTATAGCCAGAACAGGGGCACTTGTGGGCTATGACTTAATAAGTAAGTCATACAGGATTTATTGTCCAGGGACAAGAAAGGTTATCCGTAGTAGGGATGTAAAATTTGAAGAAAGTACCTTTCCACTCAAAAGGGGTGAACCTAGTGCTGTTCAGGAATCATAGCAGGAAATAGCATTGGAGCCTATTTCCCCAGCAGAGGCTGGAGAGAATATCATTAGTGATGATATTGAGGTGGCAGACGTGCCACAGGAGGGTTCAGTACCCACTTCAGGGGAGTCTGTGGAATCAGAACCTGATGAGCCTCCACCTCCAGTTAGAAGGAGTGGCAGGATGAGAACACCTGTTGATAGGTATGGGGAATGGAAGTCCCATTATGCTTCTGTGGAATATGAGGAAGATACACTTCAAGAACAGTGTATGCTTAATGAGATTCTACAGTTGAGTTCAGAAATGGGTAATAGAGTTAACCCAAATAGCTTTGGCCAAGCTATGAATTCTGATGAGAGAGCCAATTGGAAGGCAGCTATTTTTGAAGAATTTGATTCTCTAGAGAATAATAGTTCGTTTAAAGTGGTTAAGCGGGATTCAGTTCCAAAAGGAAAGACCATTGTTGGGTCTAGATTAGTGTTAAAAAAGAAGTTTGATACTAATGGAGTTTTGAAGAGGTTCAAGGCTAGATGCGTTGCACAGGGCTTCAAACAGAGAGAGGGTATTGATTACCGGGAGACTTTCTTGCCAACTGGAAGGCTGTCCACCTTCAGGTACATCATTGCTTTGGCAGTGTAGTTGTGTGAAGGAATCAGACAGGCTGATTTTGTGACTTCATACTTGAATGCAAAACTTGGAGAGGAAGAGACTGTTTATATTTCAATTGCTGATGGTTTAAAGGAATGGCTGGTCAAGACCAAGCCGGAAACTATGAAGAAAATCTGTGTGAGAAGTTTCCTCTCAGCAGATAAAGGGGAGTATGTCCTCAAGCTGTGTAGATCCCTGTATGGATTGAAGAAAGCAGCTAGGTCATGGTATAATACTATGAGCATGAAACTGATAGAGATTGGTTTCAAAACAAGTTTGGCTGACCCTTGTCTCTTTGTGAGAAAGGATGCAATTTTTTTTGTATGGGTCAATGACATTATCATTATTGGGAATGGTAAGGAGAGAGTCATGGAGACACTCAAAAAGGAGTTCAAGATAAAAGATCTTGGTCTGGCACAGCAGGTGCTGGGAATGAAAGTTAGTAAGAGCAAGAATGGGATCAGGTTGGATCAGAACCATTATGTGTCAGCTCTACTTAAGCAGTATGGCTTAGAAGATGCAAAGGAGTTTGGTACTCCAATGCAGTCTAACATTCAGTTAGAAAAGTCTACAGATGAAGAGCATCTAGAGTTTTTTCAATCCGGCAATGATTATAGATCAGCTATTGGATCTTTGAATTATTTGGGGCAGTGTACAAGTCCAGATATTACTTATGCAATTGGGATTTTGTCACAACACTTAGAGAAACCATGCATGAGGCATTGGTCAGCGTTTAAGAAAGTTATGAGGTATCTTAAAGGAACAAGCAGTCTGGGACTGCAGTTTTCAAAGTCATCAAAATTTGACTTGGTTGGTTATTCTGATGCAAGTTGGGAAGATGGTAACACTAGGGAATCAACAAGTGGTTTTGTATTCTTCTTAGGAAAGAATCTAGTGTCTTGGATGTCTAAAAAGGTGTCAGCAATAAGTCTTTTGTCAACAGAAGCAGAGTACAGAGCGTACTTGTCAGCTTCACAGGAAGCAAAATGGTTGAGAAAAGTCTTGGAGGATACTCATAAACCACAAGGTTTTGCGTTGTTGTATTCTGATAACCAGAGTGCCATTGCGTTGGCAGAAAATCAAGTGTTCCATTCTAGAAAAAAAAATATTGATGTTCATTATAACTATATATGGGATGCAGTTAACTGCAAAGAGATAGTGTTACAGTACATGCCTACTGGGGCAATGATTGCAGATATCTTAACTAAGGCATTAGATAGGAACAAACATGAAGGTTTTGTGTCTAGTATGCGTATGCCATCCCTTTTGGATTAAGGGGGTGTGTTAAAATGCGGATGCACTCAGGTAATGTGCATAGGAGTGTGTAATCCAAATGAGATGCCAAAATAGGCCTCCACAGCCCATTGGACATCACGTGGGCCACGTGGGCCTATGTGGGTGTTATTGGTTTTGGGCATTTGGGTGCCAAAACACTTTTTTATGGTCTTTTGGGACACGGGCCCTCATGGGCCCGCCAGGGTGGATGGGCCACCCAAGCCAGATGGGCTCATTTGGGCATAAAAGGGCCCAAGCTTTATTATGGACATACTTGGCCAGACAGGCTGGCCCGCCAAAGTATGTAATTCTCACGATTTGGGCTTGTGGCAGCCCATTGGGGCCGCCGCCCCTGTTGCGGCCCATGTCGCAGCCCGCTTGGGGCTGCTTCCCGTGTCGCAGCCCGTTTGGGGCCGCCTGTGTTCCTCGGTACGGCCCACATGGGGCCCAAAGGCCCACACGGGGCTGTCGCACGGCCGAGGGATCCCGTGCAGGCCCGGCTGGTCGCACCCGGTGACCAGCGCCGTGGAGCCAGGGCTCGCGGCCCCGGCTCGCTCCCCCTCTCCTTGCTTGCCGTTGCAAGGGGGATGGGGGCAAGCTGGCTGGGTTGAACCAGCCAGCAACCGACTGCAACAGTGCGGTTGGTCAGGGCAGGGGGGACCTGACCACCCCCTTGCCCAAGGAGGTGGCGGCGCCGGTTGCAAGCTTAGCAACCGGCAGGTGGGGGGGAATTCATCACCCCTCCACCATTGAGCGGTTGAGGCAACCAAGAAAAGGGGCGCTCCCCCCCCCCTTTACCAAGGGGGAGGAGCAATGGGCCTGGGGGGACCTGATCACCTCCCAGGCCAACCTTCTTGACAACGCCCTGGGGGTATCAACCCCCAGGGCCCCTGGTGAGGGGATTTGACCGCCCCCACCAGGGATTTGAGAGAAAGAGGGGGGGGACAGCATGTCTGCTGGTCACCCCCCCCCCCATGTGAGTCTGAGACCGGACCCAGGTGTGCCCTGGGTCCCACCTGGCCCATTTGAGGGGCCAGGGGCTGGCTTCATGAGGCAACCAGCCCGTAAACAAGGTAATGAGGTCATCATGGCTGGTTGTAACGGACAACCAGCCAAGGTTTTTGAAAAGTTAAGGTGCTGGTTCATCCCCATTGAGGTGGAAACACCAGAAATAACCGGAATAGGCTGGTTGTAAGGGTACAGGGACTGATGCCATGTGGGCTGATGTAGTCCAAACCAAGTAACAAGGCCAGTAGATCCTGTAGAGCTATTTTGGGGCGGAAAATTTGCCTTTTGGCTTGTTGTATCATGGGCTCACAAGAGGCCAATCTTTTGTACTTAAGGAGCTCTTCTCCCAGCTGTTTTCCATCCATTCATTCATCATTCCAATCAAATTCATCCAACATATTGCCCCATTGTGAGAGCCCCATTAGCCAATATTGACACTCAGTGTCCAGCATTTCTTTTGCTTTAAATACTGCTCATTTTCCTAAGCTAATTGCTGGCCATAATTCTAACACACTCAACATAATGATTTTCAAAATTTGATAACCCTTTATATTAATAGAATTACAATATAAGCATCAGAACCCAAACCCAAATGATGAAATTGAAATGATGCCTAGAAATTAGAATTCAAATTCAGTTGATATTTGAGGTTATCAACCCAACAAGAGGCTTTTTTAGAAACCATGGAGCATGGTTTGGAAACTAGGGCTGGGATTGGAATCACATCCTGCTTAAGTAAAAGCCCGGACCCAATGGTTATTGTTAAAAAATGAAATGAATATTGGGTCTGATGCTTCTTTTAGCCCCATTTTCATAGGAGTATAAGTACAGTGAGAATCCAATGAAATGAAACATATTGGTCTTCCATAATTATCTGCTATTATTTGACCCATATCTAACTTTGAAAGCCAGTTTTAAGATTGAATTTTTTCATTGATGTAACCAACATCAAGTCTTTTTTCTATCTTTTCAATGTATTTACTGCCACCAAGGATCTTAGATTAGCATGTGTTATTTTTCCTCAATTTTTCAAGCATTTTGTTTCTTACTTGAAACCATCCATACTCATTGTACCCAAGTGATTGAGCAATGAATCCAAATACACCATTTCCATCACCAACCAGATTCCAAACCTCCCCCAAGAACTTATGTAAGTTCTCAGGTATTTGATTGAGGTAATTCACTTCCTCAAATCAAACATGAGTTAGCCAAAATTTGAATCTCATTAAAGGAATCAACACTTGCCAAAGATGAGGTTCTGTTTGACTCCTTCATTTTTTCTGCTTCATACTTTAAAAAGGAATCTGATTCCAACGGCATGGACCTTGATGAAATTTCAGTATCTTCCACTGAGCTATGAAATACAGATGAAGCACCATCATTGCACTGCAGAAAGAATTTTCCCATTATTTCATAAAACCATAAAAATGAACATTTCTCAAAATAAAAAAACTTACTGTCTTTGGTCTATTTGGTCCCCTTTTTAACCCTTTTTCCCCTCTTAATTGCTCTTTCAACATACTCAAATTTGGAAATTTCACAACAGGTTGCTTTCAATTTTGGTTTACCGTGGATCGACCTTAACACCTTTGGCTCAAGCCTTGGCTTGGCATAAAAGGGTCTGTATTCTTGAGCATTGAACTTAGAATCTCCAGCCTAACGTCTTGAGGTTTTCACCTACACATGGAATTCCACTTGTTAAACATTTGAGATTCTTCATCAAGCCCTGGATCTGTTTCAAACTTTCAAAAACAAAAACAATCATCAATTTTTCAATCCAATGATTAATCTGTTAATCAAATAACTGGTACCCTTCAAAAAAACCCACTCACTTCATTGGAAGGGTCATAGTCTAACTGGCACTGGGGATGAACATCCTCAGGCACAAAAGATCCTCTTGATGCTAGTATTTCACATAAAATTTGGGAACAAGGCAAGACAATTGTTTTGTAATATGACTTGGAGCACACCTCACAATCATGGTTGTGCTTTAACTTCTCAAATTAATCCCCAATGAGTTTCATTGCCCCAATTGATAATTTGTAACCCAAAGGTAACAGTTCTGTTGGAAGACCTGTTCCCAACTTTTTTTGAGTGTTTTTAAGTGCTGCATGGACTGATTGGACTTGACTTTCAATATTTACTTCAAGGTGTTTCCACACATGGCAGATGTTCCCCAAAGACCCAACAAGTAAAGTTTCAAAATAGAACAGGCCCCTTCTACCCAATATGTTGTCTTATTTACAAAGTCTGGGTTGAAAAAAGTCCACGCCTTTAAAAATGTCTTTTCATATTTATCTTTCCTTGACCTGAAATTCATCAATGTGTAGCCATGCATGGCTACCCATTTCTGACAATAAATTTTGGCCTATTTTACTGCTAGCAAATGCTCTCACAGGAGGAGGTTGAATGGTTCTGGAACCCCTTAGTTCCATAGTTATACCCCACATGGTTACGTTAGTGTATTGGTAAAGCCAAATCATTCTCAGTCAAATGAAATATGAAATGTGACCCACTACCTTTAGTCAATTCTAGTTGTGACAGAAAATCTTGTTCCAGTTGTGAAGAAACATCTTGTTCCGCAATTGTAACTGTAGATGAGGATACAATTGCGGCTTCCAATGTTTCCTTTTCCAACTCCCTACCCGAATCCCTAGATTCCACCAAAGCTTTGTTAATCAAAATTTTTACTAAGCCCTTTAATGTAGCCATGTTAAAAATGGGGGGGCTTGGCATTGCCTCTGTTCCCATAAAACAACAAAATTTAATGGCAATTTAGTATTCAATTCAATTTTAAATCCAAAAACTCCAAAATTTTTCTCGCTTTTGGGTTGAGATAAATTAATTTTGAGAAAAATTAAGATTTGCAAAGGGTGTGTGTTGTGTGTGTACATGGTTTGTGTCAAGCGTTTTTGCCAATAGGCAGAATTTTTGATTTCCAAGTTTCTTTTTGTGGTCCAATAGTCCCACATAGTGTGCCAGATCCCCAAATTCAGATTTAAAGCACTCAAATGTGGTCCAGGGGTTCCTGGGTACCCCAAATACCCCCTCAAATGGCGCATTCGGGGCAAAATAGCCCCAAATAGGCCTGGAAAACACATTTGAACCTGAAAATAACTTGTGAAACCCCTGGGGATCCGCAAAACCCCCAATCAGGACCTATGTTAGTTTGCAATTCCTCAATTGCAAATGGGGGTTTGCAACCCCCCAGGGGTTGCGCAAGTTGGAAGCAACCCCAATTGCACATTGGTGGGGCGTGATTTGCAGTTTGTGACCCATGTCAGTTTTGAATGGCAATTCAAAACTGTTTGCAACCCTGAGGTTGCAAATTTAACATTGGCCTTTTACATATTACACCACAGAAAATCTGATGGAACTTCTAGCAAGTGACATCAAGGAGCTCAGGCCCAATCTATGACCCAGCTCAGGCCAAGCTTCAGCCAAGCTCAGTTCAAGCTTTGAAAAAGCTCTGATCCACAGTTATTGTGCACCAAAAACTTGGTTTATTAATGGAGATAGCTTCAACTCTAGATTGAAGAGAGCTTCAACAAGCAAGATATGCCATGATGTCATTCTAGCAAGTGAAATTAAATCTTTCATGGTATTAAATCAACTCAATTGATTTACATAATTTTATTCTCCTCAAAATTCCATCCCAGACAGATCTTCCAGGGGATCTGGAGGCATTATTTCAGAACAAAAAGGTCCTAATTAATACTTAAAGGCCTTGGTGGAGGGCATAAAATTCTCAAAAGGTGTTTTTTCCTACCCCAGGCATTCCTTTCAACCTGAAAAAGGTGTGCCAAACCTTTATTTTCTCAACTTGTGCCTTTTTTCAATTTGTGCAACCTGTTAAGGTCCCAAAATTTTCTGGTGTGGTCAAACACACCAGAAGGCATGAATTTATTAAAATTAAATAAATATATTGATTACTTTCTTTGAAAGAGGTGTGAATTCCGCAAAAAAAAGCAAAAATCATTCCTTTTTCAAAAAAAAATTGAATTTAGCCTGAGCCTCAGCAGATACTGATTTTATATGGTAGTAAGGCCTGCAGGAGGCAGGAAAAATTTGGGTATAGATCAAGCCAATGATACAGCTTGGGATTCCAGAAGAAGAAGTTTTTCCAGTAGAAAACCTGTTCACACCTTTTGTGATTACAGTCACTAAGTAAAAAAAATAGAACTTGGTAGTAGTTCAATGATATAAATTGGTGATGATGGGAAAGGGAAGAAATTTTCAGGAGCTCATCAATTCTTTATACGCAGGCATCTGTGATCATTCACACTTAATGAACTAGTTATCTCCCTCATTAATAAAAGCAAGAAACCTCTGATAATTGAAATTTTTTATAAAAAAAACCAATAGGGCTTATCAGAGTTAGCAAAAACGCCATTTTAATGGCAGTTTTCTGAAATAAAAATACCCTATAACTGGTGTGTTTCATGTAAATGGTAGATTTCAAACATCAAATCTGCCATTTAAGCATCATCATCCATCCACAATCCATGGAATCCAAAACACCCATCCACACCTCCACATAAGAGAATCCATACCAATCCCATCTCCATTGCTTCAAACACATCTCATCTCCATTTCTTCAAACACCTCTCATCTCCATTTCTTCACACAAATCCTATCATCATCTCATCACCCTGCATCATACACTGTCATTATCAACATGTCCAATAAAACTTCCTGGCAGAAAGTTGAAAACACAAAAAATCTGACTGAAATTCTTTTATCATTTGACTCTGATTCAGACTCTGTTTTTGAATCAAAGTGGTCAGATTTGAATTCTCTTTTGGAAAAGAAATACATGCTTCCAAGCAGAAAGACTCTCCAAAACCCTATTTTTGAAAGGCAAAAGCTTCATCTCCTCCCAAACTTAAGCTTCCAGCAACTGTTCCAACATTTTTTACCTTCATTCATGAAACCTTTGGAGATGATTGAAGACGACCACATCTTCCATAAAAATTCTTGAAATCCTCAAGGCAATCCAGATATCCAACTGGCCGTTGCTTTTTCTAGATTGGTATAAAATGGAAATGGAGAAGCAATTTATCAGAGTTTCTTCTGATTAAAATATTGGTTTCATCAAGTTGAGGTTCCCGAATTCTTCATTACCTGATATCCCCACTATCCAAAAGTTTTATTTTATATTTTCATATAGGATATCAGGCAGGGCTAATATTAAAGACATATTCAATCAATATTCACCCAGAGATTAGATCCCTCCTTAATTATTTTACCATTTTCTTGGATTTATCTAAATTTATATAAATTTTATTTATTTAATTTTTCCATAGATGTAATCATTTTGCTGGTAGGAATTCTTGCTACCAAAATTGATCCAGTTTTTTCTCAGGCAAGGATGAATTAAAAAATACAATTATTTTCCACCAGGTTTCAAACTGGTCTGACTTTTGTGCTCAGCAATCATGGAAAATCATTTTGAACTGTTTTATTTCAGGATTTTTGTTGCATCAATCTTGCATTGAAAATAAATCCTTCTTGAGTATTCCTTCATTGATGGTTTCCCTGTATTTTCCTTTTCACAATGTCCCAATGTGCACTTCAAATCATAAAATTTGTATTTGTGTCCATTCAAAATTATTCCAGAATAACCATGGCCATTAACATGTATTTGTGCCCATTCCTCAAGCTGTTCATAATAATAAAAATATTTTTTATTATATTCCCTTAAATATTCTATGAGTTCCATTTAATAATTAATGCAAAAATTTTTTGGATTTTGCTTTTTTTTTGCAATAATTTCATCTTTATAATTTAAGGAAGAATTAATCTTCTCAGATCAGAAAATGAATCTGATTTTTTTCAAAAAAAAATAATTTAATTATAAAATACTGGTTATGAAACATAAATAAATTGATTAAATGTTAGAAATTCATCATAAATCTGGAAATCTAGTATTGGAATTATATGTATCTGATACATTTATTTTTGGAGGAAAAAAATATGCATGGTGTGATTGATAATATCTATCAAAAGCTTGGGAGTATGGTTGAGATCCTTGAGATTTGGGCTTTTAATATGGTTGGGGGGATAGGGTATGATAAATAGAATAAAATTGATAGGGATCTTTACATATAGAAGAATGGATGGGTTTTTGGTTGTATTTTTTTTGAATACAGCATTAACAAAAGGATGTTAAATTTTTGATCATTTTTTTAGGATGATTTATCAGAAGAGAACCACATAACTTGATGTATGCTAGAGAAATTATAATATTAACAATGGTTAACGGGTACAATGTGAGGAAAAAAATTGGACTTGTTGAAGAATAGATATTAATTTATGAAATATTTACCAAATTTACTGAGATAAAGATCTTTTATTATTTTTTCAATCATAATAAGAATTGGATTGAGTATTATTATCCATGGAATTTTGGGTATTGTTGGGTGGTGAGATTGGTTCATGTGGGATGAATGTGATAAATCTTCATGTATTTTTTGGAAAATAAAAATTGATTTTGGGGTTCTTAGGCCCTTGATAAATTTAATATCCTTTCATTATAATTTGAAACCACCTAAAGAAATGCTCCATCATCCCTTAATTTTCCTATCAAACTGCATTCCAAGAGATCCATAAATTTAGCCAAAATTAAGTCTGATGAAATTTAGTATTTTTCCTCAAAATTGCTTTCAAATTTAAAACTAAACAAAAATAAGCATAATAATAAAATAATAAAATAAATTATTTTAAAAAAATAAAAAAATCAATAACAGAAAAGATTCAAAAATATAAATAATAAAAAAATGAAAAAGAATAAAAGTAATCAATTGTTCCACTCAGTTAATTCATTCCAGATGAATCAGCTTTTAATTTAATCCATCCCCTCCCCCCCTTTAAATTCCAAAACAATAATTTAAAATAAAAAGAAAAAATATAAAAGTTTTTGTCTCTTCTAATCTTTTTACAGGCCTCCCATAGGCCCTCTTGGAGTACAAAGGGCCCCTCCACCCCCTAGAATAAATCAACTGGGAGGGAGGCAAAGCTTTTAATTTTGTTTGAAAAATTTCAAAATATCATTAATATTGAGATAAGCTTTTCAAAATTATTTTTTAAATTTATTCTAAGGTTTTCATGCCTTATTTGAGTTTTTAAACATATCCAAAGGAATGAATTTATCTGTTATAAAATGGACCTAGATTTCTTTTTTGGATTTATTCATGCAATCCAAGATTTTTTGTTTTGATTTCAAATTAATCAATTAATTTATTTTAGCAGAATTAAAGTGTTCTTGGTGAAAAATAAATCATTTAATTTGAATATTTTCTTTATTTAATACCTATTTCACATAGAGCATTATTTGTATCACGCATCCAACCCTTTATTTCATGCATTTTGATGTTGCCATGCAGTTGCACCCCTTTGGTATTTCACGCAACTTTAAAGAATTATTTTTTTTGAATTCTGACTGCGCATCCCCGTAGCAGGGGTTCTTAAACCCCTAAAAAAAATTTTTGTAATTTTGGAGTCATTAGAACCCCTTCAAAAATGCAATCAAAAAATGAAAAAATCCGTAAAAAAACCTTTTGTATGGGTTTTTGGATCATCATTTTGGCTATTTTGATTGTTTTTTTTTTTTGTTTATTTCAGCTTACAAAAAATTTTGAAAAACATTTAAAGAGTCTTGTAATTTTTTTTCCATATTTTTTGGATGTATCCTTTCACCTTAAAAAACTCCTTCAAAAAACACAAAAAATCAAAAAAATCAAATTTCTCTTTGGACATTTGAATCCTTCTATTTTCCTTTTTATTCAATTTTTTTGGGTAATCCAAGCTATCAAAAAGTTAAACCAACATTTAAAGAGCATCAAAATATTTTTTCAAGATTTTTTGGATGTATTATTTTACCTTAAAACATTCCTTCAAAAAAGCAAAAAATTCAAAAAATTCAATTTTCTCATTTGACTTTTGGGTCCTTATGTTTGCCATTTTGACTTATTTTTTTTGGTGTTTCAAGCTTTGATAATTGTAAGAGAACTATTCAAGAGCTTTTTAAATTTTTTTCAGGATGTTTTGATGTCATTTTTGACCTTTAAAAATTCCATCAAAAAACCAAACAATTCACTTTTGTCACTGGATTTATGAATCCTTTTGTTGGCCTATATAATCGTTTTTTTATTGATTCAAGCTTTCATAATTTTGAATTTTAAAAAAACAAAAAAACATTCCATTAATAATTTTTGAAGATCACCTGCATTCTTGCATATACCTTACAAGCTTCATTGAAAAAGTTAAAAATAAGGAACAAATATGGATACAAATATTAAAATTTATTCAACTATGATTGGTTTTATTTTTCTACTGGATTTTTGTGGAGGTAACAGAACCTCATTACCAAGATCCAAATTTCTCTGAAAAATGGTTTTCCAAGATTTGGAATCCTTTGTCACAAAGCTTTTCCAAAGTGGATCTAACCTGGGAGCTGGCCAATGATCAGACTTGAACTTGAATGAGACTATAAGTTTGGATTCTTTTGAAAGAATGAAGTAAATAGGAGAATTTGGGAATTTGGAGTGGGAGGGGAATTCAGAGGAAGATAATTAAAAGGAATTAAAGAATAAAACAGAACCACTGGACACTTATATGTTTCAGCCAGAAGGAAACCATGGCATGGAAATTTTATCCAAATATTTATGGGAGCTGGGCCATAAAGTTGATCCAGTTTCCTTCTTGCTTCTTGGAAAGTTTCACCCCAGATATCATACAGTAATCTTGTGTCCTTGAAGATTGGGTTTTAATCAAGCTCTTTCACCATTTCTTTCCTGACTTCAATCCAGTCTTCTGAGATCCTCCCCAAGAAAATGGCTGCTGCTCTAAAGCCACAGTTCCCGTCCCCTATGACATCTTGAACATGGGAGATATGTGAATTGGCTGCTTTTGGGGAAATGGAATCTTTGTATTGGAACTAAAACCAAAAATGAGAACTTTTTATAACAGAAAATATGGACTAAAGATAATACTTACTTTTTCAATTGATAATTGGTCAAATATTCCAGAAGAAGAATAATATAATATGCAAGAAACCTAGAGGAAAAACCCAAAAGAAATCAGAAAAAATTAAAAAAATGAGAAAATACCAAATGTACTCACTTTCTCACTGATTTTTGGGGCTGCTAATAACTTTTCCCCAGGAGGATGGTAAGGAGCATCAACATCTTCATTGGATACCTTTATTCTCTTGATTCTTGTCCCAGGATTGTATTCATGAGAAGCAACTTGCTTATTCACAATGGTTCCAGACCTCTGATAAAGTTTGAATGAAAAAATTAATGAAAATAATATCCAACAAATTAGCCAAAAATAAAAGAAAATGAAAGCTCACCATCTGAATTACATCCACATCTGGAAGCTCTTCATCTGCTGAATATTCCCCGTCATCCAAATCTGGCACCTCTTCATCTTCTGAATATTCCTCTTCAGTCAGAAATTCACTCTATTTTAAAAAAATGAGAAGGACTCATCAAAAAAACAACCCATTGCAGAAAAAATAAGTATGTTATAAATTACCTCTTCCTCTGATTCCTCCTTCTTTTTTCCCTTCCCCTTCCCTTGGATGACCTTGCACCTTCTTGGAACCTGAACACATAACAAAAAAAAATAACCATGGATTTTGATATATTTTTTTGTCCAAAAAATTGGTGACTGACCTTCAAATTTGCTATGAATTTCTTCTCTGGCCTTCCTCTCCTCTTGGGTTCTTCTAAATATTCAAAACCAGTTGGATCTCTTTTGCTTGAGGACTGAGAGATATTCTTGAGCTTATTTTCTGCTCCTTTGGGTCTTCCTCTAACTTTGGATCTTTGAGTGGAATTTGGCTCTTCAATCAAGGTAAGTTGCTATCTTCCACTGTACAGCTTCATGCTTTCACCCAGATAATATAGCTTTTCTCCAGGTGGTAACTTGCTGAATGCTTCAAAAATTTTAGTGAAATATAGGTTTTCATTACTGTCTTTGGTTGGAACTTCAAGTTTTTCTGAATCTTCAGTTTATTCAGGGCTCACATTTAAATGGAGAAAAGAAAATCAAAATCAATCAGGACATTATTCATTTGAGCTTGAATCGCCCCCCCCCCAAAAAAAAGAGAGAAAAACTTTCTGAGATGGGATATTTGAAATGCCATTGAGGATGAAAATCAGCAATTTGGAAGAGTTCACCCTTTCTGATGGCCAATTTTACTTTTTGAACACATTTTATACCCATGTAAGAATATTAATCACAGTTGTTGCAATTGGTGGAAGAATCAGGAACTTGATGAGATGAATGGATGATTTTGAGGTAAAAGTGGATGATCTTTCCAGAAAGATGATCCACATAGTGAGGCAAACCAATGAGATGCTTGAATTCTTGCTGAGAGGCTTCAATGGCTCTCTCATTGGTTTGGATGGTGATGGAACTGTAAATTTCTTGAACTACATTACAGAAAGATCCAATAGAAGAATTGATGAATCTTTTAATGTAGGAGTGAGAAACTTCTATTATTGATCTACTTGGGTTTCAAAAGTGAAATTATTTGTTTGCCAAATAGGCTAAAAATTTTCTTTTTAGAGGAATCCAGCTTTCAAGAAGGTAGTCAGAGGTGGGAGGATTCCAGACCAGAGAATGTTTTGTGAATTTTTTGTGATTGCTTGATTCAGATTTTGAATAGACCAAATGATTACATTGTTTCTGAAATAGCGTCCATTCATCTTCAGATTTCAAGTGCTTCCTGCAATGAGTTTGAATATTCTTGAAAATTTGCCAGACACAGAGAAGATGATGAGAGGAAGGGAAAACTGATTCAATTGAGCTAATAATTTCTTATTCCTTGTCTATCACAATCATACTAGGTTCTTTATCTTCAAATATTTCCTGAAGCTGAGTCAGTGCCCAATCATAGTTCTGTTTTTTTTTCTTGAGATAAGAAACAGAATTCAACTGAGAAGCTTCTAGCAGAATTCTTTATCCCAAGAATATTAAGAAGGGTAATTCCAAATTTTTTGGTTTTATATGTACATTCCATCCATAATGAGAGTAGGGAAAAGGTTGATAAGTTTCATGGAATCAGGGTGTGAAATAAATAATGAAGTAATTTGACCATTCACATTGTTCATTTTGTAGTAAAAAGAAGAATTCCTGAGTTCCAGTATGAGTGCTTCCACAGGAGTTTTGCCATCAAGGGGATTTTTTTTATTTGGGATCTTTTTTTGTAAATTTTAGGGAGATTTGTATGGATAGGTTATGATGAGTTTTCTATAAGAGAGTTGAGAATTTTTAAAGGGAGAACTCCTGCTTTGGATAAAGTTTCAACCACCTCCTTTTTCTCCCCTTGGATTCTTCTGTGGATGGGATGAGTGGAAGGATCAATGGAAGGTGGATGGTTGTGCTCTGGAAATATAACCTTGACCACCCAAACACCCAATCTTTTTGAACAATTCCCTGATAACCTGAAAGGAAAATTGGTCTTTCTTGATTTTTTTAATTTTGAGGTATCTTTTCTGGTTTTATATTTTCCAGATTTATAACATTGTTAAGTGTAGGCCTGATTCTTGCAATTTGATACTCTGGTAGACATGGCATATCCATGGGACTTTGACCATGATTGGGTAGCCTCAAACAGCTCCTCCTTTTGATTATATTATAGCTCAGGACAAGGCGCCAGAGGAGTGGAATCAAAAGTTTGAGTGGATGAATAAGGAGCAAGAGGATTTGAATCACTATTTTGATTAGATGAGATAATGGAGGATGGGCCTGGTGAAACAGTTGAAACAGTTCTGAAAAGTGGGTAGATGTTTTCTTGAGCCATTGGAAAAAGAGATGTTCTTGTTTGGAAGTACCTGGAGTTTTTAGGTGTTTTTATGAGTGGTTGGTGGTGTGGTGTGAAAAGGTGTGGTGTGATGTGGTGTGGTTTTATGTGGTGTGGTGTGGTATGGTGTGGTATGGTATGGTAGTTGGATGGTGTGTTGGGGGGTGATGGGGGGGTGGAACAGGTCAAGGGGGTGGTGTATAAGATAATTGGGGCGCTCCAAGATGGGTGGTGGTCCCAAGGAAAATTTTTCAGTCACATTAGGGCGTATCAAAGTTAAGCAAACCCACCATTTTTAATGGCTGTTTTCAACCCAAATCCGCCATTTCAAACCCGCCATTAAGAATCAAAAAAACCCACTTATTTCAGATCAGACGTTTCAAAGTTAACATGAAATAAGTGGGTTTTTTCAAGTAAAGTATATAAAGGCTATCACCGGCTCAACCACGCATCATTCTAAATCACCACCCCTGATTTCATCCTCCAACCTCATTGGAACACTTCATCCCTATCATCATCACTTCATCACTCTCATTGCTTCCATTGCTTCATTGCTGTCCTCATTACTTCATCACTCTCATTTCTTCCATTGCTTCATTTCTATCCTCATCACTTCATCACTCTCATTGCTTCCATTGCTTCATTGCTATCCTCATCACTTCATCACTTCATCACTCTCATCACCTCACCACTCTCATCCCCTCATCACTTCATCACTCTCACCACTTAAACGCTCTCATAGCCCTTCATCCCTTCATCCCTCTTACTCTTTTTAAATGGCCCCTCAGTAAAGCTCCCCTGCAAGTCCACTAAAAAATCCAATGGACCAAAGCAAAAATCCCCAAGGAACTCAACATCCAACAATCCTCCCCCATCAGCTTCCAACAGCTCAATTCAGACCAAGAGAGCTGATCACATCATCCTGGTAAACTGGCTCAAAATTCCATCCAACTACAATGCTTGCTTTGGATCCAAAAATGAAACACAATTTGGCCAACCTCCATCCTCTAAGGTTAATGGTTATTGATCCAGTAATCAATTGACAATCAATTGCTCAATCAATTCATGATTTATTGAGAGATTGATTGGAGATTGATTGAGAGATTAATTGGCAATGGATTGGAAATTCAAAGTCTCTATATGTTTTTCAAATCATCTTCTCCCAGTTTTTTCCCTCCCAACTGTATACTTTGATTGAGGTGAGGATCAAAGAGGAATTCAATTTTTCATATAACATTTTGAGGGTAGTGGCAGATCTACAATCCAAAATTTTGCACATTATGGAATTTGAACCCATGACCTCAACATCAATGAGTGATGCTTTGACCACTAAGTTAAGTTTGCCATTGTCAGACGGGCCAATGTACCTGTCCCAACAAGTGTACCTTTGATGGTCATATCACCCATGGGAACTCATCCCCAGGCAATTGAATGTGTCTATCAAATGCTGCCGCCTGCAATCAATCCATCAATTTCCGGGGGCAGCAGAGGAGGAGGTGGTTGTGGAGACTGCTTCCCACAATCAACCGCCGGCAGCAGCAGAGGAGGAGGCCACCTGCAATTGATTGCTGGCAGCGGTAGAGGAAGAAGCAGGATGAGCCCTCCAGCGGCAGCAGGAATCAATTTCCAGCGGCAGCCTCCTCCTCCTCCTCTGCCGCCACCCGCAATCAATTGATTGCTTGCTGGTGGCAGCAGAGGAAGAGGAGGGGGGGGCAACTTCTGGAAATCAATTGATTGCCGGCGGCGGAAGAGGAGGAGACGGCCACTGCTTGCAATTGATTGATTGCTGGTGGCGGCAGAGGAGGAGAGGGCCGCAATTGATCAATTTTTGGCGGCGGCCTCCTCCTCCTCTGCCTCTGCCACCGCCTGCAATTGATCAATTGCTGGCGGCGGCGGCAGAGGAGGAGGAGGAAGGGGAGGACAAGGAGGGGGCTTCCAGAAATCAATTGATTGATTGCCGGTGGCGGCAGAGGGGGGGAGGGCCGTGATTGATCAATTGTTGGCGGCAGCCTCCTCCTCCTCCTCCTCCTCCTCTGCTGCTGCCCTCAATTGATTGACCACTTTCCAGCGGCAGCAGAGGAGGAGGAGGAGGGGGCCTCCGGCAATCAATCAATTTATTGCCGGTGGCGGCAGAGGAGGACAAGGAGGGGGCCACTAGTGATCAATTGATCAATTGCTGGCAGCGGCAGAGGGGGGAGGGCTGCAATTGATTGATTGTTGGCAGCGGCCTCCTCCTCCTCCTCCTCTGCCGCCACACACAATTGATCAATTGCTTTCCAGCGGCAGCAGAGGAGGAGGAGGAGGGGGCCGCCGGCGGTGGCAGAGGAGGAAAAGGAGGGGGCCTCCGGCAATCAATTGATCAATTGCCGGCGGCGGCAGAGGAGGAGGACAAGGGGGCCGCGGGCAATCAATCAATCAATAACCAGCAGCGGTAGAGGAGGAGGAGGAGGATTCCGCTGGAGATCAATCAGTCAATTGCCGGAGGCAGCAGAGGGGGAAGAGGAGGAGGAGGCCACCAGCAATCAATTGATTGATTGCTGGTGGGGGCATAATAAGGTTGAGCATTAGTTCTCCCGGGTATTGTTGCAAGAGCTGCACCCGGCGTGGATTTTAGTTTAGGACAGGTTTCCTGTAGGTAGTGTGAGGGTTCAGTTTTTAGTTCTTTGACCAGTTTCCAGAAAATGGGATGAAGAGTAGGATACAAGGAGAGATTGAGTTGGTTCTTACAGGTAACAAGGGCAGTGCCAAGTGAACTGGTTATTTCTTGGGTGCTTGCACCCACTGGCTGAATGCAAGATGGTCAGGGTGATAAGGGCGGCGTGATGACCCAATTTCTGACAGAGGCTGCCGCCTGCAATTGATTGATCAATTGCAGGCGGCGGTAGAGGAGGAGGTTTCCAGCAATCAATCAATTAATTTCTGGCAGCAGCAGAGGTGGAGGAGGAGGAGGAGGCCACTGGAGGGGGCAGAGGAGGAGGAAGGGAGCTTACCTGGCGGATTCAGCAAGGAGGGGTGGGGGGACCTAGAGGTTGAATGATCAAAGGATCAGCAACCAATGAGGGGCAGGAAGAGGAGGAGGATGAGGAGGAGGGGGGGCTTGCCAGGGGTGCCAACCAAAGGAGGAGGGGAGGTGGTAGGTGGGGATTTTTTGTGAGCAGGAGGAAGGAGTGGACCATTGGTTAAAAGTTCAGTCAGCTTTTTTTTGTTTTCAAATTGCTGCCAGGAATTTTGATTGGACATGATGAGAAGGATGGTGATGTGATTTGGGGTGATGAGATAATGATAAGATTTGTGTGAAGCAATGGAGATGTGAAGCAATGGAGATGTGAAGCAATGGAGATGAGATGTGTGTGAAGAAATGGAGATGGGATTGGTATTTATTTGCTGAGGTGGAGGTGTGGATGGGTGCTTTGCATGGGATGGATGGTGCATGGATGATGATGCATAATGGCAGGTTTGATGTTTGAAATCTGCCATTTTCATGAAACCAACCAGTTTGAAATACACCAGTTAGGGGGTATGTGTATTTCAGAAACCTGCCATCAAAAATGGCAGGTTTGTTCAAAAATAATGGTGTGTTTCTAATGGCGGTTTTGCTAACCTTGATACGCCCTATTGAATATATGCATGTGAATGGCTCAAAGAAGAGTGAATTCTCCAAATTCTTTGGTTTTGTGATGGAATTTTTAAAGGTCAAAAATGACATCCAAAAATCCTGAAAAAAAAATTGCAAAGCTCTTGAATAGTTCTCTTAAAATTCTCAAAGCTTGAAACAACAAAAGAAATAAGTCAAAATGGAAAACATAAGGATCCAAAAGTCAAATGAGAAAATTGAATTTTTTGAATTTTTTGCTTTTTTGAAGGAATTTTTTATGGTAAAACAATACATCCAAAAAATCTGAAAAAAATATTTAAATGCTCTTTAAATGTTGTTTCAACTTTTGGATAGATTTAATTACCCAAAAAAATGAAATAAAAAGGATTCAAATTTTCAATGAGAAATTCAATTTTTTTGATTTTTTGTGTTTTTTGAAGGAATTTTTTAAGGCAAAAGGATACATCCAAAAAATATGAAACCCATGCAAAAAAAATTTTTCATGCATTTTTTTATTTCTTGATTTCATTTTTGAAGGGGTTCCAATGGCTCCAAAATTAACAAAGATTTGGTTAGGGGTTCAAGAGCCCCTGCCAGGGGGCTGCGCAGTCAGAATTCAAAAAAATAATTCTTGAAAGTTGCATGAAATAAAGTATTTTTGCATGAAATACCAAAGAGGTGAAACTGCGCACCAACATTGGAATGTGTGAAATAAATGGTTGGATGCCTGTTAAAAATAATTCCCTTTCACATATTTTCCCATTTTTATGAAAATTCCTTGGAAAAAGGAATATTCAAGCCTTTACTTCTCAGGAACCAAAACTTCAGCTATTCTCATCTGCCTTTTCTCCTGTAAAAATGTGGGAGTATACAACTGTTCTATGTGGTTTTTTCCACTCAGGATACTTTTTTTAGCCTCCAATTTTTTTTATTTTGTATATGCTTTATGCAAAAGATTCTCACCTTTTCATCACACATAAATTTAAATATTTTTTTGGGTGATGATAAATTCATGACTCAAATGAGCCATGTACACAGCTCATTTGAGCCATGTGGCATGGCTACACAACTACATTCAAGCCATTTAGAGCCCCAAAAAACTCAAATGTGGTTGGGCTGTAGGCCACATGACACTGGATTGCCGTGTGGGGGCCACATGACTACATTTGAGTCTTGTGGGGCCCTACACGGCTCATATGTAGTCGTGTTGCTGTGCCACATGGCCATCCCAACCATATTCAAGAATGTGTGGCTCTGCATGGCTCAAATGTAGTTTTTTAGCTGTTCCACACGACCACAAGTCATGTGGTCCAAAAAAAAAAAAACTAAAATAAACTGAATAATACAAAAAAAAAAAAAAAAAAAACAGAAATCAACCAAAAGATCAAAAAAGGTTGATTTTTTGGTTAAAAAAAACAGAAAAATAAGAAATAAAAGAAAAATAAGTAAAAATAAATAAATAAAAAAACACTGAAGAAAACCAACCAAAAAAAATTCAAGTAAAAAATTCAATTTCAACTTGACTAGCCCTAAAGTAAAAGGGCCAAAAAATACAAGAAGTCTTTTGACCAGCCCTAAAGTAAAAACAACAAAAAAAATTAAGTTCAACTTGTGTTAAGCTGATCCCATCACAAGCTTAGCTCAACTTAAGCTTGTGATGGGATCAGCCCAACACAAGTTGAACTGAATTACCATTAAAATCTCATTCAAGACACTCATCATAATGATGTTAACTCAAAACAATCAACATAATGATGTTCCCAATGTGATAACCCTTTATATTAATAGAATTAAAATATCAGAATGTTAGACCAAATCCAAATGATTAAATTAATCTATAAGTTAGAATACAACTCGAGTTGATCTTTGAGGTGATCAACACAACAAGCTGCTTTTTTAGAAATCATGGAACATGTTTTGGAAACTATCGGCGGGATTGGAGTCACATCTCCCTTAAGTACAAGCTGCACCCAATGGTTATTGTTAACAAAGCAAACTAACATAGGATCTGATTTTTCTTTTACACCCATTTTCATAGGAGTAAAATTACAACATGAATCCAATCAAATGGAACATATTGGTTTTCCATAAGTATCAGCTATTATTTGACCCATGTCAAGCTTTGAAAGCCATTTTGGAGAGGGATTCTTTTCATTTATTTCATTAAAATAAAGTCTTTTTTCAATCTTTTCAACATCTTTACTGCCACCAAGGATCTTAGAATAGCACCCCTTATTTTTCCTCAATCTTTCAAGAATTTCTTTCCAAACTTTAAACTATCTATCCTCATCATACCCAATTTATTTAGAAATTACTCTAAAACCACAATTTCCATCACCAACTAGGTCACAAAACCCACCCAAGAACTTATGTAAGTTCTCAGGTATTTGATTGAGTTAATTCACTTCCCAAAATCAAAAAAAGATGAGCTTCTGTTTGATCTCTCCATTGCATCTGCTTCATCATTCAAAAAGGAATCTTATTCCAACGGCACCAAACCCAATGAGCTTTCATTCTCTTCCACTGAACTATGAAGTTCAGATGAAGAGCCTGAATTGGACTATAACCATTTCTCAATCATTTCATTAAACCCAAAAAATGAATCTTTCACAAAAGAAAAGACTTAAAATCTTTTGTCTTTTTTTCTTTGGTGCCCTTCTAATTCTCTTTTCCTGCTTAAGTTCCTTTTCAATGTATGCAAATCAAGAAGGATCTTTCCATTTATCTGTCAATTTTGGAAGGCCTCTGCTTGATTGCAAGAATTTAGGTTCTAGTCTGGGCTTTGATTGATAATTTGCCATCTTTTTCATCAATTGCTTCAACAGCCAGCAATAATCTTGTTCAGGATGAGTCAAGATCATTGCATTGAGCTTCTCTCGTAACTGAGAATTGCTGAGCAGTTCATCAACATCAACCTTTAAAAATTCAAAAGGATCAAATATTATTCAAGTAGGAATCATCATTCAAAAACCATTTATCAAAAATAATTAATCACAAATTGATTTGAACAATCCAACTTAAACCCACTTACAGAACTAGAACTGCAAGGTTCATAATACAACCTCAACTGAGGATGAACATCTTCAGGCACAACAGAGCCTCTTGATGCTAGTAGGTCACCTATTTGGTGGGAACAGGGAAAGCCCATAGTCATTGAGTATGACTTGGTGCACACTTCCCCATCATGGTTCCGCTTCAACCTCTCTAATTGACCCACAAAAAGCTTGATTGCCTGTAAAGACACCTTTTATCCCAATGGTAACAGTTCAGTAGGAAGAAATATTCCAATCTTTATTTGAGAGTTGTAAAGCGCAGCCTTAACCAATTTAATTTGATTGGAAACTGTGCCCTCTAGGTTTTGCCAAAAATCCAACATTTTTCCCAACAAATTTTCAAGGAATCCTTTTAGAGTAGCATGGGCCCCTTCATTCCAAGAAGTTTTTTTATTTCCATATTCTGGTTTTTTGAAATTCCAAGCCTTTAAAAGCATTTCTTTGATAGGGAAGATATTATGATCCATATACTCAATTATATTCTCACAGTCTGCAAAAAAACACTTTATACAAGTCATAATGTAAGCAACCCAAAAATAGGAAGATTAACAGTAGAGGCAGTGATTTGGAACTTACTCTAATTTCTGCATCAATGACCTCTGCCTCCTCCTTTTTTTTCAGGGCCCCATACTTAGCCCACAGAGACATAAAGATTTGCAACCCTTCAATGTCATTATTAAAGCATACTTTACAGTTTTCTTGTATTTTTTCAGACAAGTTCCACTGACAACATTGTCTTGTTGATCAGGGAAAATTTGTTCTAGAGCACGGATCAAAGCTTTTTCATGGTCTGTCACAAAGACTTTGGGAAGTCTCTCAGGATCATAAGCCAAATATTTTAGCGCATTTACAGACCAACTGTAGAACTCAAACATTTCTCTTGTAATAAAAACAACAGCTTTTGTGAAATTTTTGTGGTTGAAAGTAATTCCTACAACGTGCAATAGGGGGATGTTGTACTTCTTTGTTTTATAAGTAAAATCATCATAGCTATATGATGAAATTGCTTGCAAAACTTTAATGACTTGGGGTGTGCCAAGAATAGGGCCTCCAAGTGACCCTCTCCACTGAATTTTTCTTGATGAACCCAACCTGAAACACCAGGTTTTTCAAAGAGGACCTCCACAAAACTTTTCCCCTTTAGTTCTGCTAGTGCTAACTTATGCTTAGTGTTATAGATCTTTTGGTTTTCAACATATTTTCCACCATTTCTTTTGCTCAATTTTCTTTTCAGCTGAAGTGTATTGAGCACATCTTGCATGCCTTCCTTTTAGATTTTCTAAGGCTACCCCAGGGATTCTCCTCAGATGAGGATTTTTTGAGGGGTGTGGAGATGATTCATGGTTATGTTGATCATTTTTGTAGGAGATTTGCCACAAGGGGTCTGCCTTTGTGCAACTTGCAGGGATTAAAAACTTGCACCCAAACTTCCTTTTGTGAGTTTGCCTTGACCGTTTGGTGAGCAATTTGCCAGATTACAAAACATGTCTATCACAGGCTAGATCCACATATTTGTCACGCTTTGAGTTGAAAACTGTTAAAGCATAACCATGCTTAATTTCCCATGTTTGAAAATATTTTTGTGCCTCTTCCCTAGTAGGAAAAGCTCTCACAGGAGGTGGGTAAAGTCTTTCTGTCATAGTTACATAGTTATATTGATGGCATGCACTCCATCAGTTTCAATCAAATTAAATAGGGCAAAGACCAGTAACATAAAATGTTAATCACCACCAGAGGTCATCTCCATTTGTGAAAAATTTTGTTCCTCAATTTTCACCCTTGATGAGGATGCAATTGGGGCTTCCAATGATTCATTACCCAAATCCTTCTTGTCCCCAGCTTTTTTCATGGCACTATCAATTTAGTCCTTCAACGCAGCCATGTTAAAAAAAGGAGGGCTTGCCAATTTTACCATAATGCAAAAAAAAAATGCAATGCTACTTCTGTATTCAATCCAACTTTCAATTGAACAACTACCAAGTTTTCTCACTTTCAATTTGAGAAAGATCAATTTTGTGGGATGTTTTATTTGCAGTTTTCCTTTAGTTTCAATGATTTGGTTCATGGATTCAATTTATTTCACTTTATAATCACTTTGATGTCACTTGGGGATGCTAGGTGTGGTCCAACAGTTCCACATAGTATGTGTTGATCACAAATTTGGGTTGATGGAACCCAAAGATGGTCCAGGGGGACCCAAAAAGTTTTGCATAACCCCTGGGGGGCCGCGCACCCCCAAACATGGCTCAAAACTGCCGTGTATGGGGGTACATGGCCCAAATACGCCATGTCTGGGGGGTAAAAAATCCCCCGGGGGTTTCCTGTGTTTGAGGCAACCACTTGGGCGCATGTAGACGCGTTTATGGGACTCTACGCGTCCATTGGGCTGTGTAGGGCCCTACAAGACTCCCACACTACTGGGAGTTGTGAATTTATCATCACCCTATTTTTTTCAATAAAACTTAGGAATAGCCTTTTTTTCTGATCTAATCTCAAATTAATAATATTTTAAACAACACCTCATTACACTGATTCTTCTGCTGGGCAATCCAAGTCAGTAAAACTATAAATTTGGGAATTCCACAAGCATACCCTCAAAAAATCTTGAAAGATACTTCATAAATTTTACATCCAATTTCAAAGGAGTTACTCCTATTCTTAATTTCAGTTTCATCCCAATCCCATTTTCATCCACAAGGAACTATTAAAAGCATTTTCTGTAAACATAAGGGTGCATTAAGCTGCCAAGCTTCCAAGCTTCTCTGTTCTTCCAAACTTCTTTGTAAATATGAACCCCCTGGCCCAAAATAAATGAAGTTACAGGGTTTTAAAAGGCTTTGAATTCACAGTTACACATATTGTGTGTTTTGCAAGCACTGTGACCCTCAAGTTGAACTATCATGGAAGTTAAAATCTCATGCTAACCCCTGCTGTGGTAGACCAAACCTTACCCATAGACATCAGACTAAAGTTTCTAGTATAAATATAATTTGAATCCTCACAAAAACCTCAGGAATGGATTTTACAACAAAAATATCCTATGGTCTACCCCTCTATTTTTTGTGGATTAGAAGATACAGATGAATAAACTGTACCAGCCCATATCCCAATCATTTATCACAACCCAGTTAAAGGCACATGGAAATACCCTGGAAAACCTCAATACATATCAGTGGCATCTTAACTCAATACCTTTACAATACAAACTTGAGCTGTATCTGAAACAAAAAAAATCACACAATCAGCAATATAGAATCAATATAAAAGAGGGAAAACAAGCTGCACCAAAAAAAAACCAATCACCCCATAACAATTACAGCAGAAATATATACAAGGGAGCATAAGCTTCACCAAAAAACAGCCAATCATCCCTTCAGAAATGCAGAAGAAATATATGCAAGGGACAGTATCTAGTACCAAAAAAACAGTACCAATCACCTCTCTAGAATACAGAGTGAATATATGCAAGGGACCATATTCAGTACCAAAAAACCAGTAACAATTAGATCATTAGCATACAGAAGTAATACAAGGAGGAAATTGAAGTGCCAATCCACCAGAAAGGTCACTTCATCAGTATATCCAAGAAGTATATGCAAGAGACCACATGCAGTCCCAAACAACCAGTACCAATCACCTAACCGGAATGAAAAGGGAATATATTCAAGGGGCCATATGCAGTACCAAACAACCAGTACAAATAAACTCACCAGAATACAGAGGGAATATAAGCAATTTACCAAATGCAGTACAAAACAACCAGTACCAATCAACTCACCATTATACAGGAGCACCAAAGAGGGCACATGCAGTGCCAGCCAAAACTCAAAAACTACCTTAAGAAGATTCAGTTAATTATTACCTGAAAGGGGGGGTTCATGCATGAGAATCATGTGCTAAATTTGCACCAACCAGAAAAAACACTTCATGAAACTGTACCACTTTCTGACCAAAGGAGAAATGCCTCATGTAACTGTACCACTTTTATCCAACCAGAAGAAAAACCACATTCAAATTTACCTCACTGTACCTTACCAGGACAGAGAGAGCCTCATGGACAGCCTTGAGCATCCCCTGAGGGCTGATTTTATTTTCAAGGAGGTCCTTTATACCTTATCAAATTTTTATCCTCATTCCTTGTAAACAATCACCCATCCAACCATCCATCACCAAATCATTCATCTTTGGTATATACCCATATAATTCTTATCATTGAACCAGTTATAAAGCAAAAATAAATAAAATGCCTAATTTTAAGCATTGAACCACCCCATCAGATGCTTGAATAAGAGTTATTCTGTGAACTAAATATTCAGAACCAAAAATAAAAGAAACCAAGCATTCCATCAATAAATAAAACTTCTAAAGAAGAAGAGAGAAAAAAAAGGAAAAGCAAACCTTCCCCTACCCATCCCCCTGTGGGTAAACACATCCTTGGGTTCTCTGCTAAGCCATCCCTCTAAGAAAAACCTTATTGTTTAAAAGTGTTCTGTTGGTTAAGATCACATATATCTGATCAAAAAATTGGTGTACCCTAACTAATAACCCAATACATCTGGTAAAATCTCTAATGATCCTATCAATCACATTTAATAATTAATCCAGGTCTGATCTGATAACTATTTTAAGTCTCAAAGAAAGCAGCCATTAATTTCAAATATTATTGTGCAGCATTACTGTATTTTTCAAAGGGTAGGAAATTTAAAACCACTTTATTATACAAATAATCTAAAAGATTGAAATTTATACTTAATTCCCCTTTGAGTACTTCCAGAACTATATTTTCTAAATTAATCTCATATAGAAAGGATTCTCTACACCACAAAAAGAGTTCAAATCAATTTAAAAGGTTTTTAACTTGTAACTGGCTGTGAGAATCTACTTTCCCCACATTCTCCAAAGCTAAATTTACAAATAAATGGCTTTTTTGGCTTTGGGGCCCCATGTACTTGTCCATAGTTACATTTTCAGTTACAGAACCTCAATATTTCCAAATGCACCCTAATTTTGGGTCAAATTTGAATCATCTTGATTATCTTCCAACCTCTTTCATAAATAAAAATGAAAAAAATTATGAGGGTGTAATCAAAGTTAAACCATTCTGCACTGGATATGACAAGAATTTCTGATGTCATTTAAGTCTATTATAATTTTTAGTCTGAATACAACATATTTTCCATTTTATTTGAAACTTTGAATGAATGGATGAGTTTCTTAATTGATCAGTCACTGTAAAATTATCTTTTTAATTCCTTGTTAATTTTAATTTTGGAAACCATGCAAATAAATTAAATAAATTTTTTAGCTTATTTTAGTATCCTTTTGCCTAAGGGTGGTAAGGAATTGTTTTAAAGGTAGATTTTCAAAAATCCAGTTTGGAAGCCTGGTATATTTCTTTGATTAAATACACAAAAATTAAAATATGTGTGGATTTTAAGATAAATAAATTATTAATCTCAAACAAAACTAATCAGAAAAAAATTGAGCAAAAGTTATTGCTCCTAAATCTTAATTAAAAAAAAGGAAAACTGAATTTCACATCCAATGCAATGGTATGTAAGTTTCATAGAAATATTTGAAAGAAATTACCACATAAAAATTTTAACTACAATATGTAAGCAAAAACTGAATGTCTCAATTTGGAGTGACTTCTGGATTCAGGAATTATTCTAGAATACTTGTGTTAAAGTAATTTATGCTTGATGGATGAGGGATTGAATAGTATTCATTTTGTGTTTGGTGTTTTTGAATATAGATACTTCTATAATGTAGAGGGTGATTCCTTTATTTTAAATATAAATTAAGGGTCATTTGCACCAATTAATTCAGTATTTAAGGTAGAAATAAATTGAGATATAATTGAAATTATGAACTAGATTCTTTCTTTTCAAATTATCTAATTGATCCTCTAATTTTATCCTTTTATGAGGCCAACCTCAGACAGAAGATGGTGGTTCTTTAAACATGAGTCCATTTTTCATGAGTCTTGATTATTAAACTGATTTAAACTGGATGAATCAAGGCTTGAACTAAATAATAGCCTTGCACACAATGAAAAAAGATGACTATAAAAGTTGACATGGAAATTCTTCAAGAAAAAAAGACCATGTTGGATTAAAACTTAAAATTTTTAATGGATGGTTGGAATTTAAAATTATTTCATTGGATGAATTTATCAGTCTTTTTCATTATGAGTGTCTCAAACTGGGAATATCAGATTTTTTCTAAGATTAAAAATGTGTAAAATGGTAAAAGGAACAAGCAAGTGCATCTGGGATTTGATCCCTCCAAGGAGCTTACACACATACCTATTTATTCATTTTTCATTTTTTCAAGCAGCCCTCTGAGTCATGCTGAAGGGAAGACTAATGCAAGTAAAAAGAATGAGAACAATGTCATGTTCTTTTTTCAAGATCCATGTGAGCAAGTTGAGTAGAAAGAGTGGAAGTGACATGAGGATATATTCCAGGATTAGTGTAAAATTTTGAATGCTGATTATGGGTGATTATGCTTTGGGAATCACTGGTTAAGGAGATGGTGAAAATTGAAGGCATCATAGATGGAATATTCATGTATTTAAGAATGTATCTGGTGAGAATAATGGGAATTGTTCTCAGAATAGAAACAAACTCAGAATTTTTTCAATGGAAAAAGGTTGCAAAATTTATTTGAGGATGCACATCAAATGTGGAAATTGTGTGGATACAGCTAGAAAAAGAGTATTTTCTTGGGTTTCCTTCAAGAGGGTTTGAGGATATTCTGGAGTTATTTCAAGTTGTTCAGACTTGTATCTTGGATCAGGAAAAAAAATGGAAATCTTAAAAGGGCTTCAATCTCAAAAATCCAATGATTTCTTCTCATGGTAGGCCAACTTTTGTTGTTAAGACATAAAATGTTTCTGATTTTTGAAAAAATCAGAAAAAATGATACAAGGAGATCCTTTGAAAAAAAGTTGGTTTTGAGAAATTGCTTTTAAAAGTGAAGAGTAGATCAAAAAAATTAGTTTTCACTGATTAAAAAAGTATGTAGATCAAAAGAAACACTTTTTATCCCATATGAGCATCAATATCTATACAAAGATAATTATGCTTGCAACCAAAAAAGCCTTGTATCAAGGGAATAGACTTCATTATTCTTTATTAAAAGATATATTCATAAATATGGAGATTCAAAAAAAATGGTTGTATTATTTATATACAAAGCTATGGAAAGTACATAATTTGGTCAAATGTTGATTTGAGGTCACAGCTAAATGCAGATTTTTGTGCAATACCATAAAATAGATTTTTATGAAAATCATGATTCCAAAATTTTAAAAGAATGAAGATATTATAAACAGTGACATCTAATGAAAGATTATTTTTATGAAATCTTAGCATCACTGGGGAAGATTGTTTTTTGTTATTTTTGGACTGACTGAGTTTTGATCTATCAAAAACAAGCAGAAATATTTGCCAAAAACCCCCTTGAACTTGGTGTCATCCTCATTGAGAACTTCATGGATCTTCTGAAAGTGCACCTATCAAGGTCACTTGCTTGAACTTGCTTACTAGGCTCAAGACAGTATGTGTGGCTTCCAAATCAAGAAGAAGAATGAAATTCAAATCAGAAAAAATAGTAGTAATGGATGAGGAAAAGATACCCCTGAGGGGGAATAGGTGGTGGACCTGCTTCAATGTAACTTGTTCCCAGTTTGAAAAGAATAAACCATCTTTCAATCAAAATAAATTCTGATAAACAACCTTTCAATCAAAACTCATCCCTTCTAAATTGATGAAGTTTTCTTGCTCATCAAGAAGATCAGATTGGTTCCATGATTGTGGGATCTTGATAATCTGAATTTGGTAGGTATGGCATCCTAGAGAATATTAATGAGTGCTTGAATTGTGAATTCTATAACATTCTCTTGAGCAACTTGTCCATTTCTTTGGAGCTTGAGGCAGATTGCTGAATTATTAAGATTAGCAGATCTGTAACCATCCATCAAAAATTTTTAATGGGTGTTGCCTGTTGAATGAGATACAATGTAAATCTTATGTTATAATCCTTTGAAACTGAAAATGCAATATATTAAGAAATTGTTACTGCTACCTGTTTCCAGGATGTTTTTTTTTGTACAAGATTGAATACTTCTTGCTTGATAATTACACTCCAGTTTTGGTATTTATAGGAAAGTTGTGTTTTATTGATTATTTTTTATTCCTCCAAACTTTCAAGCATTGAGAAGCTGCTTATTCTGAAAGTTTCTTGGATTTGATTCTTCTTAACATATAGTGAGAAAGTTCCCTCACTTTGGCCTTATTTGAATTGATTTCAAGCAAGACCCGGTTGACAAATTTGCACTCTTTGGTCATTTAAGCCAACCAAAAAACACATCAGATGAAAAGGTTGAATCTAAATGAGTGGAAGATGAATATTTGGTGAAAGAAAAATAGAAAACTTGTGCTGAGAGAAAAGAAAAGAAAATGGAAGTGAATCAATGATCAATGGATTGAGGCAGTGCTGTAACCAGCTTTGAATTGGGTCAAGGCTGGCTTGTGCAGGCACCCAGTCTTAACCCCCACAAACCCTTCCCAATCAAGCTGTCTGGGCACCTGTTGAAGCCACACTTGATGCAGGTCAACTCACTCCTTGGACAAGTGCCCAAATGCACTTGACAGAGCACAATCGCTGTACAATCAGGTTTGATCGAAGGGAGTGTGAAACTCCTCAGCATCCATTGGCTGCCACACCCCTTGATGGCTCTAAGTTTCCATCGAGGCATTGCTTACCGCTCACTCTTGTGAAGACTTGGTCACTGACTGTTCTTTTGGTCTAAAATTTCATCTTCTTTTGTCTTTTTCTCATCTTCATGGGAATTTGAGAGGCACTACACCCACGTATGTACATACAACCAAGCTGACCGGCCAAAATATGATGGGAATGATGATGTGAGGGGCAAGACATTTTTTTTTTCGGGCAAAAAAAAAAAAAGAATAGAAAGCTAGTTGACAGATGAAGTCACGCTAATTGTCGAAGTGCTCGTGGCTTCAAAAAGGATTTAATCAAATTAAAACATTACAGCAATATAGGATGAGAGTTGTGGGACCACAAAAAAGTTTTGATACTAAGACATAACTGACGAAGTGTGTTACCGACATTATCAATTCCGCTATGATTCATTCTGGCCACTTTGAGATGTTCTTAAACATGCCACCGAAAGAATATGCTTATTATTCAATAGAAGTTACCCAAAGGCGACAAAAGAAAAATACTTTCATTGTTGAGACGATCTTCAAGTCTAGAAACTAGGTTACAATATGGACAGCTGGCGACTGTCGTGAGGCCGATTGTTCAACTTGAAGGCAGTGCAGTGTCTCAGTTTATGGCATCAAAACCAAGGTAAGAAGGGCCATCCGTACCTAAACAGACAGGAGTCAGCAAGCACATTCCGATAATACAAAGGCGCGAGGAGGGAAAAATTACTTACAAACAATCCATAACGCATTTGCCTGAAATAAGCAGCTCTGAGAGGATCAAGATCAACCTCGGCGTCTATTTCCGCGTTCCTCGGCAGCGGGTGGAGGACAATGGTGTGTTTACGAGCTTTACTGAGCAAATCGTGGTCAATCCGGTAGGAACCCTTAACGGCCTCGTATTCAACCTGGCTAGTAAACCGCTCTTGCTGAACCCGGGTGACATATAAGACATCGGTCTTAGGAATAACTTCCTCCAAGGAGTTGAACTCCTCAAATGCAATGCCTGCTCTGCTAACTTCTTGCTTGATGGACTCGGGCATGGCAAGCGCGCGGGGTGAAACGAATATGAGATTGACTTGATAGAGGCAGAGGAGCTTGACCAAGCTGTGGACCGTGCGCCCATTCTTCAAGTCGCCAACCATGGTGATTGTGAGCCCATTGACGGTCCCTAACTCTTCACGAATCGTGTAAACATCTAAAAAGGCCTATAGTTGTGCACCAAAACCGATGAGCAGAAATTTCGTCAGCGAACTTGAAACCAAACAGATGCTGCTTCATTCCAGAGTTAACTCACCTGAGTGGGATGCTCGCCAATACCATCCCCAGCATTGATGATAGGAACGGGAGAGACACTGGCTGCCCCTTGAGAACTTCCAGCCACGGGATGTCGCAAAACAATGGCATCACCGTAGCACCCAAGCGTCCTGATCGTGTCCGCGAGGCTTTCGCCTTTAGTAACGGATGATTGATCAGCTGAGACGGATACAACCCGACCCCCCAATCTGCACATAGCCGCGTCAAATGAGGCCGACGTCCTTGTAGACGGTTCATAGAAGATTGAACATAATACTTTTCCCTTAAGAATATCTAAGACACCATTACGCTCCACTTGGGTACGCATTTCCTGAGCCACACTAAACAATCCATGGAGATCATTCCGAGAAAATTGTTTGACAGACAAAATGTGGCGACGGTGAAAGGCCAAGTTTCGCTCAACCCCAAGATTAGGAGGCGATAGTTGGCGGGCGTTAAATTCAGAGGGAAAGAGAGCTGAGGGCCGTGTCACCATCGAGGTGCTAGCCTGAAAGTGCCTCGAATGTGACCCAGAGCGTACCGTGGGAAGTACGGCAGGCTCAGGTTGTGGAGGCGTTTCTTCGTGACGCAGGTTGGGGGAAACGATACCGATCGGATTGTTTGAGCGATTAGCCGACCGGTTCGATGCACTTTGTGGTGAGTCCAGTGGATTGGCAGGGATGAAAGCGGGACGAAGCTTGTTGCCAACAGGATGGGAGAATGAGCTTTGAAGTTCACTCCCAGTACGTGAAAGCGATACCGGTGCGTGGTTAAGATACTTTCCTGACCCTGGTTTGGAGTGAGAAAAGCCGTCCAGGCAAACAGTCTCCTCATGGAAGACTACTCGATGGACGGTCCCGTTGAAAACTTGGTCTTGCAAAGGTGACCAGGCACTCCTGCTGAACTGATGGCTTCGGTCAATCTCGACCTCGATGTATGTGTCCTCGCTACGTGGCAAGTGGAAAATTTGAGCGGGATTTTCAGAACATCGAAGCGCGATGTCTTCCAGGGTTAATTTACCTTGACTGATGGCCGAAAACAGCAATTGGACACATTCCTCATATCCGTCTCCAGGAATGTAAGGCTTTCCCAGCTGTTGAGCCAGTTCGAACGGCAACCGACCAACGGAAAAAGTATCAATGTCCTCTAGATGTTCCCAGATTACTTCTTGATCCTCGACTGTTGGTAAGCATTGAGCCTGAGGAAACATTGTTTGATTCAAGAACAATGTATAGATTGCTACATCAGCCGTAACTTTTAATCCCTTTTGCTTGCTCATGGCTATTAATTCTATATCGGCAGCTGTACGAACATCCAGAACATGCACACTTCTTCCGTGTAGACTGGCAAACAACAACACAGAAGCAAGGTTTATAGTCTTGGCATCAGTAACAATTGGTTTTTCCACCGGCCAATGTGTGAAATGGGCAGCAATAGCAACAGCTTGATTGGCGTCGCTCGAATCTTGCTCAAATGGTAGCATTAAGGCACTTGTCTGACCCATGTCCGGTCCATCAAGGCTATTCGCATTTCGAGAAGTGGCAGCAACGATCAAGCTATAATTACAGTGAGCTTGAGACGAGATTGATGCCTTCACCAGCGCTAAGGTCCTGCTGTCATGAATGGAGCCATCACCGCCAACGCCCGAGATTACAAGCGCGAGGAATCCGGATTTAACAGCCGATGCCGTGATACATTCCAACGAATTGGAATCAGCTGAGAACAAATTATTGACAAAGCAAGATGAATCAATGAGACCGGGAAGTTTGACGGTGCGATGTGAAGATTTGGAATCAATGGAACCGATGGGAAGGGTGGGGTATCTGGCAAGTCCCTCAATCAGAATCTTCGCGTTCTTAACGTTGGTTATAAGGGGAATGGCGTGATCGATGGCGGTTCTCCTAGCTCGATAACCTAACGAAATATGCTGCTGGGGTCGTCGGAACCGATTACGACTGGGCAGATTGATGAACAAGTCGACTTTTCCTTGTTTCAAGTGATCAATCAAAGAGTACTCCGCTTTTTGACCTTTAGCTTCTTCTTGAGATGAAAATGCTTCCAAGAATTTGCATGGCACGCCATGTTCCTAACAAGGAAAGACATGTTAGTTAAGTCACGACCCGCCCCCCCCCACCAAAAAAAAATTGGATGATGATGTCTTACAGTGATGAAATCGTTGGTACCAGCGGTACCATATATCGTGTAACCCAGCCGATGCAGACGTCGGACCGACGGCAGCATCTCTAGCTTATCGGCATAAGCTCCGATGGAAAACAAAACACTCTTCTTCGGGAGGCGAACGTTAGTGGCCAAGATGGCTTTGAGGTAGGCTTCGTACTTGTCCTTGCCAAAGCACGCAACCTCACCCGTGGAGGACATCTCAACACCTAAGACTGGATCGGCACCAGCCAGACGAGAGAAGCTGAATTGGGGAGCCTTGACTCCAACATAATTTGGGGGCATGGAGGATGGAGGATATGGTTGGACAGGGAAACCCATCATAGCATCGGTGGCCATGGCAACGGCGTCGATCCCAGTAACTTTTGAAACAAATGGGAAAGAGCGAGAAGCTCGAACATTGCACTCGATGACCTGGAGAAGAAAAAAAGGATCGATTGTGAGGTCAAGTTTGTGAGCAGAATTATAAGGCGACATACCTTAATGTCGTTGTTTTTCGCAATGAACTGTATGTTGAAAGGACCGGTAATGTTAAGAGCATTGCCGATTTTTTCGGTGGCAACCTCAATCCGTGCCACCGTCTCGGGGTCAAGGTCTTGAGGCGGTAGAATGAGAGTTGCGTCTCCTGAATGCACCCCGGCGTTTTCGACGTGCTCACAGACGTAATGCATGATTAATTTGCCGTTGCGGGCCACTGCGTCCATTTCAATTTCTTTGGCACCTTCAATATACTTTGTCACCACGACAGGATATTCGCGAGAAACTTGGGCAGCTTGAGCAAGATAAGCGGACAAATCATCGGCAGAATAGACTACATTCATGGCAGCACCCGACAGGACGTATGAAGGTCTGACAAGAACAGGGTAGCCAACAGCTTCACAAAAAAGATGGGCTTCGGCAACTGTTGTGAGTTCCTTCCACCTAGGTTGGTCGACACCAATTTTATCCAGCATCCGCGAAAATTTGTACCGGTTCTCGGCGTTGTCGATCATTTCTGGAGAGGTTCCCAAAATTTTGACGTTCTGCCGGTGAAGGGGCAAAGCAATGTTGTTGGGGGTTTGACCCCCCATCGAAATAATTACTCCACTAGACTTCTCGATATCGTACACGTCCAATACCGTCTCAAGACTGATGTTCTCAAAGTAAAGCCGATCAGCTTCGTCAAAGTCGGTAGAAACCGTTTCAGGATTGTAGTTGATCATGACAGTGCGCAACCCGTGGCCTCGCAGGGTTCGAATAGCTCGTACCGCACACCAATCAAATTCCACGGAGGAACCAATCCGATAAACGCCAGAGCCCAGAACAATAATTCCTCTGTCATCAAATGCTACATCATGTTCCGTGGCGTTGTACGAAGTAAACAGGTAATTGGTAAACGCTGGAAACTCTGCTGCCACAGTATCAATTTGTTTGACAAAAGGCGTGATTCCAAATTCTAGACGCAGTCGGCGAATGGCCAACTCGTTTGAGTTCAGGAATCTGGCGAGTTGGTGATCAGAAAATCCAAGTTGCTTGGTGTAACGAAGCAGGTTCACGGGGAAGTTGGAGGCGTGATATTTGCGGACTATTTTCTCCATAGTAACTAAGTGATGCAGCTTGCGCAAAAACCACCGATCGATGCTGGTCATTTCCCAAACTTGCTCGACAGACCAACCTTCATTGAAAGCGTTGGCGATCGCAAATATTCTCCGGTCGGTAGGACAACTTAATTCAGTTTGAAGTTCCTCCAGGTTAACGATCTGGTTTTTGTCAAAGCCGCTAAATGCCGGATCAACAGAACGAATAGCTTTCTGAATGGCCTCCTCAAAGTTCCGGCCGATGGCCATCACTTCTCCAACAGACTTCATCGAACTGCCAAGTTTGCTCGAAACTCTTTGAAACTTTTTCAAATCCCAGCGAGGCATTTTCACGACACAATAATCCAAGCTGGGTTCAAAGCAAGCCGATGTGACTTTAGTGACCGAATTGCGGATTTCGTTGAGAGGGATGCCCAGCCCTAACTTCGCAGCAATAAATGCGAGGGGATATCCCGTGGCCTTGGAGGCCAGTGCAGAAGAACGAGAAAGTCGGGCATTTACTTCGATGATTGCATATTCTTTCGAGTGCGGATTGAGGGCATACTGGATATTGCACTCTCCTAATTAGAGGGATAGAAAGTGAATGCATCAGCTGGACAAAGCATCAGTAATTAAGCGCCGAGTAACTGACCAACTACTCCCAGGTGTCGGATGACATTGATGGCCGTGGTCCGAAGCATTTGATAGTCGGCATCTGAGAGCGTTTGGGATGGTGCGACTACAATCGAATCGCCCGTATGAATCCCAAGTGGATCGAAGTTCTGCAGATTAATTGCAGGTCAGATTATCTGGTACCAACTGACCTGATAGTATGAGAGAAAAGCAGACCTCCATGTTACAGACGGTGATGCAATTGTTTCGGCAATCGCGCACTACTTCATATTCGATTTCCTTCCATCCTTTCATACTCCTTTCAATGAGAACTTGGGAGCTAATTGCAAATGCCTTGTCGCAAAGAGCTCTCAATTCATCGTCATCATTGGCAAAACCACTCCCCAAGCCCCCGAGTGCATAGGCAGCACGCACGATGACTGGATAGCCGATCCGGTTTGCTGCTTTGATACTTTCGTCTGTAGATGTTGCTGAAGCACTAGTAGCACATTTCTCTCCGATTTGGGCCATTGCACTGGCAAAAAGTTCCCGGTCCTCGGTGGTGACGACAGTAGAGATGGGCGTCCCCAAAACCTTAACCCCCAAACTTTCGAATTCGTCAGCCAAGGCGATGCCAACAGACAGTGCAGTTTGTCCTCCAAACGTGCAGTAGATTCCATCTGGGCGTTCGTACAATATCACTTTTCGAACAAATTCCGGCGAGACCGGGAGAAAATAAACTTTATCAGCTAATCCTTTGCTGGTTTGAATTGTGGCAATGTTTGGGTTAATGAGGATTGTGTAAACTCCTTCCTCTTGCAAAGCTTTGATCGCTTGACTACCGGAATAATCAAACTCCCCGGCCTGACCAATGGAAAGGCCGCCACTGCCGAGAACAAGCACTTTTTTGACTTGGACCCTTGGGTTTCGGAGGCTGTTTTCGTGAGAACTTCCACCAGGCATCGTCACCGGATGGAACGTGTTGTCTTCAGCAAATTCTGTGACGCTTGTGATGAAGATGTCGAAGAGGAACTCAGTATCTTGGGGACCGGGCGCACTTTCGGGATGAAATTGAACGCTAAAGTAAGGGCACTGCGTCGAAAAGATGCCTTCGTTACTTTGGTCGTTTGCGTTAACAAAAAGTTCTTTCCACCCGTCGGGAAGGGATGTTGCATCGACAGCGTATCCGTGATTTTGGGAGGTGATGTAGCATCTACCAGACTGCAAGTCAGTGCAAGGAATATTTTGACCGCGGTTTCCGTACTTCAGCTTCAATGTCTTAGCACCGATTGCCAAAGCAAGGAGCTGATGACCGAGACAAATTCCAAAGATCGGAAACGCCCGCATTTCCACAGCTTGACGGATCCTTACAATGGGTATTTCCGCTAGCTTGGGATCCCCGGGACCATTGGAGATGAAGAGCCCATCAAAAGATCCAGCTTCTTCGACAGATGGATTGAGAAAGTCATGATCCCAAGGAACGGCCAGTACTTCAATGCCCCGTCGTAGAAAGCAGCGGATTTGATTATACTTCATGCCGACATCCAAGGCTAGAATCCTCAGCGGTCGACATTTGATGGGATGCTTCAAAGTTTGAGCGGGCCGCTCACCGATAGGGAGATGCTGAGGTTGATATAACGTGGGTTTCGTCCGAGAGACAATTTGCACCAAGTTTTCAGTATTGGGATCGTGAAGCGGTAAATCGAGGAACTCCGCACGCCAAGGTTCGCGAGAGCTTGTCAATCCGCTAAGCTTGGCGAGAGGTAGTTTGGGAGATGTGCTCGACGAATCAGGCCTGGAAACCGACCTTGAAAGCAATTTGGCCAGCATAACACCACGCTCACGGATTCGTTTCGTCAACGCTCGAGTCTCAACGCCATAGATTGCCGGCACTCCTTGTTCTTGGAGCCAGTGGCCGAGAGAGCTTTGCGCAAGATGATGACTGAAGTCCTGGCCATCACCACTATAAGACCCAACCACCAATGCAGCCACATGAATTTGGGAAGACTCAAAATGAGCAGGTAAGATACTATCTTCTCTTTTCGGTGCGCCGTATGATCCAATGAGCGGATACGTCAACACCAGGATTTGTCCCTTGTAGGATGGATCGGTAAGCGATTCTGGATAGCCCACCATTCCTAGATCAGGCCAAAACTCAAATATGTCAGAGAGGCAAATCAACAGATTCTAGAGTGAGGTAAAGGAAGAAGGCGATCACCTGTTTGAAAGACACATTCGCCGCTAACACTTTTGCCCAGGGCACCAAAACCATAGCCTTGATAAACAGTGCCATCAGCCAGCTCTAACACCATAGCTCTCTTGGATAATTCGTCTCGGGCAACAAGGTTGCCCTCCTCACTTTCGCCCGGAGCAGCAGTAAACAATTCTTCGATAGACGGAACGGGAGGAGACGCAGAAGGTAAAGTAGGGATGCCTCTTTGGGGTCCCGAGATTGAGGGCGAACGAGACATAGCTGGCGAGCGCCTGTCACCACGAAAGATGAGCAAAAAAAAATGAAAATCAACGAGGCGGCCTATCTGATAAGGACGGAAGCGAGATGACGGAAATACATACACTACAGTTGGTCCCTTGATTGCAGCGGCACGCCTTGCGGCAACATCCAAGGATTCGCCGCCAGATATCGAGGCAATGGGACTGAGGGGGTTGCTATCCAGAGTGCCATTGTCGAGTAAGGACATCCTTAGGGTTTCAATAGTGGAGTAATTCTTGAGTGATGGAAGAAAACGATGCAGAAGAGATTACCGAAACTTGGCTGGGGCCAGATGAAATATCACTCAAGATTGTGGGGATGGAAGTGTATGGAAGGGTTTAGTACAAGGAGGTCCTGAGACCGGGACAGCCGACTGCTTTCGTATGTGCCTGCTGGGAATGCTGGATACACCCACCCCTCCGATAAATATCCCAAGTCGGGAAAATTTGAGAGCTGGGTGGCCATCATGCATACGTGAGCAGAGAACTATGGGTATCCATCACTCAACTTGAATAAAGCCCGCAGATGGATGCATACGAGCACGCACCGGCCCATCTCACAAGTTCAACGTCAAAGAGCGTCCCCCCCCCCCCCACCAGCGTTGGAGAGCGCGGCCAGTCGGGCAGCGGCTTCGCTAGCCGAAAAAAAAAAATTGCTAGCGGGCGATCCCCAATCGTTGGAGAGCGCGGCTCGTTATAAGGTAGCGACTCGCTCGCCAAAAAAAAATAGCTAGCGAGCGATTTACCGCGCGCGTTTCACGATTGTCCGCTCCACAAGGCCGCGGCAGCTAGCTAACGACCCAAACCGCACAATCGTGTGCCGCGTCAGCGGCTCACTAACTAAGTCCCCCCCGTCGTCGCAACTCGGCCTTGCGACTCATCGTCAAGGAGGGAGGGAGTGGGGGGAGTGGGGCATATTGGAGCTGGGGCTCGGGAGAGGGGGGAGGTGGGAGGGGGATATTGGTGGGGGCAATATCAAAGTTGGGATGGTGGAAGGGGCATATGAGGGTGGCAGGGTGGGTGGGGCATTGGCGTATTGGATATGCAAGAGATGTTGAGAGGGGGAGCTAGCAAGCTTGCTAAAATCTGGTAACTTTATGGAAATCGGACCCAATTTATGGAGCTTGCTTGCTAGCAAGCCCTTATTTTTGCACAATTGGGGATGCCCCGAAGCCCGGTAAAGTAGAGAGTTTCACGCGCAGTGGGCTCTCTCTGAGATCTCACAAATCTCATCAATCTCTCCCAAAATTCAACCTGCCAGAGCACCTCCGCGGCCGCAAAGTCTGCCAAATAGGTGCTCTGGGGGCCATGCTGTTCGACCAACCCAAACGTTACCCTCCTGCCACACCACCCAACACAACCCACCTGACACCCACAGCAGTGTTACCGGCTACCATTTCAAGCACAAACACAAGCTATAGCAATAATAAAACCACTCAGAAGTTGGCAAAGCCACAATTGTTCAACATAAGTAGATGGTCTCGTAAGATCATAGGTGATGTAGGTGTTGTACTCTGGCATGGCCAACCATGGTACTCACATTATGACTCTTGATGTTATCAATGTTTGCCCTTTTTTATACAGCTCACCAATCTAGCAATGTCCCATTCCATTCGGGGCTACCTTGTGGTTGTATACCCCCACCAAAAAGGGCTTGCAATGCAAACTAGAGGGAGCCCTATGGGTTAGGCCTTTTTGGATATGTTTGCAGTGGAGCCAAATCCTTGCTGCGCTTTCTTGGAATTTGTGAAAGGGCAGGCTGCTGTGAAGAAAATATTGGGTTTGGAGTCTGCAATTCCCAAGAAGAAAAGGAAGCGCACCACAGGACATAAACTGTTTGAAAACTTGTTACATGACTGGGGTAAGTCTCATCAAAAATGGTTTTGGCAAAGACATGGAATACTGATTGGCTTCATTCAATTTTTTGACAGGAGATCCTTCAAAAAACTTAGAGGCAATTCATGAGCAACTTGGATATGCCATATGTATGTTTCTTCCCCTGCTGCCTGCTTCTGTTCTATTACAATGTTATTGAAATTTCTACCTTTGGGTGCTTGCAGGTTGAACTTCCAATGGCACATGGCGCAGAGGCTGGCCTGGTACAAAAACTGCCTGGAGGTTAGAAAAGTTGGGCATCCAGCTGCAGGTCAAGCCCAAAAATTTGAACTTCTCTGCTCAAGAATTATGCAAGTATCCTGCTGAAATGTCAACTGGGCAAGTACAACAAATTCTGACTGCGCTAGGAGAAGGGTTGGTGGAACTTTGGGGACCTGCATTAGGAGCAGATACCAACACTATTGGCAATGTAGCTTCTGATGAAGATTCAGATTGACCTATCATAACAGTAGGTCCTGTTTCCAGCTGCAGGACAACCTCATCATCCAAACACAGGAAAACCTCATCATCTAAGAAGGCCGCCTCAAAATCATTGGCAAATTGCAATGAAATGTCCCATGATGCCCCAGCTACTGCTTTCCAAAGGGGTAAATGTCCATTGTCCACTACAAGAAGAGGAAAGAATAGCAAAAAGAGGAGAAAATCCCAGTCAGAAGAGCTGTCCAAGGCGGAGGAGTCACCCAGAAAGACATCCAAGGATACACCAAGCAACTTGTCTGAAGGAGGGTCTGGGGAGTCAGAGTCTTCTGTTGAAGAAGTTTCACCCAAGGCCCACAAAACAGAGGACGCAGGCTCTGATTGATGGAATACTGACCAACTGACCACCAGTGATACTGACTTGGGGTGTTGAGGGTGAAATCAGGTGGCTATGTTGTTTTTTCCTTTGTAATTTGAGTGTATGTTACTGCTACTGTATTGTTTAAGGTTTCTTGCTATTCTTGGGTGGAAAATTTCTGTAAAATAAAGTCCTATGCTCCAACCATTATTACATGAGTAATGACAAGAATTCAATGAAGATGAATTGCATTTGTATTTTACATTAAGTAGCAAGTTAAGAAAAGATATAAATGAAATAATTCTCAATAAATTGCACGAGTAAAGCATTATGTGATGTGAGCATTATTGAAGAAAAAAAATGGGTGAAAAAAAAACTGGTGAAACAACAAGCAAACACCCGGAAAACAAGAAAAAAAAAAAAGAGAGAAACTCTGGATGTTGTTGATGTTTGCAACCGTGGATGTGTGTTGGGGTGGCCTCCTATGGTGGTGAATATGCACGGTGTGGTGTTTCCTGTGCAGTTGTGACAGGTGCAGAGGTGTGGGTGCCAGGTGGGGTGTGGTGGGTGGTGCGGCAGGAGGGCAACATTTGGGTTGGTAGGATGGCATGGCCGCCAGAGCACCTATTTGGAAGAATTTGCGGCTGCAGATGTGCTCTGGCAGGTTGAATTTTGGGAGAGATTGATGAGATTTGTGGGATCTCAGAGAGAGCCCACCGTGCATGAAAATCTCTACTTTACTGGGCTTCAGAACTCCTGCAGAACAACAGGTTCAATATGCCCTGTCAGGTTGACCACAGGTGTCCACCGCGGCAGCTAGCTAGCAACGCAAAAGGTGCATGGCTTTATCACATTTTTCTAGTCTAGTTTGTCCAACTCAAGGTCAAATCAACAAACTCTCAGACTGAAAAGAGTTAATTTTGAATCATCAGCTACAATCCAGCCATTGGTAAAATCATGGCGCTCTTTTTGATACTAAAGAAATACTGCCACCTACCTTGGGGATGGATATTTGAGGGGATTCAATTGGGAGGGGGGGGGGTGTTAGAGTGCATGGATGCTGAGGTAAGGAAGGACAATGGAGTTGGTGGATCATGGAGTGGGCAGAGGGCGGAGGACAAAGATATTGGGAGATGGTGGATGGAGGGTGGAGTCAGGTTGTGGGCAACACAATTGACCCAATGGCGCGCCCAATGGCACTCCACCATGGTCTCTCCCAAGCGTGCCACTTGCAGGTTGCAACAGTAGATCCAGGAAAAAAAAAGAAAAAAGGCAGTATTTGCTCTCATGTATGATGATTTTTTTTCAAGTTTCACATTTTGGGTTGCACCCTGTGGAAAGTGATGAAAGTGGTTGGAATATTCTAATTAATTAAATCAATTTGTTTCCTTTAAGGAATGGGGGAATACAAGATTCTTGTGATATTTGGACTACAGTGGAGTAGAGGCACAAAGAGCAAAAACAAAACCAAGAGAAATGAGGGAGAGATGATTGAGGTTGGTGGTGCAACACTTTTGGCACGCCAAATGGTGTTGCCATGGCACACCAATAACATCTCAAAACCGCCAGTGGCAGTAGAAATGGGGGGGAGGGGTGATCAGAAGCAAGTAGGGAAGCCCACTATGTACTTTTTGTTTCAGCTTTTCTTCTCCCATTTCCATTCTTGCAAACCAATCCAATCTCAAATACTTTGTGACCTCTAAATTTCTTGCTTTGCATCAGATTCACTGTGCTGAGCCACTTGGCAAGTATAACATTTTCATTTCCTGCCATCCAGGTAAACAGGATGTTAATACCAGTCTTTTCTCCTGTTGAGACAATTTTTCTGTTAGCAGGCAGAAGGCCTTCACAGATTAAAACACTTATAATTCTCATTGTCTTTTTCAAAATTATAGTCTTTCAGATAAATTTATTTCTTTCACCCAACCACCCCACATACTATAGAGCAATCTTATATGATTGTGAGCTCCAATGGGAGAGTACCAATTGCAAGGGGAGTGCAAATATAGAAAGGCTAACTGCAAATGCAAACAATTGGTTTGAGGTCTCAACAAACTGCAAGAGGCATGAATTTTTTCCAATGGAAAGAAACCAAGTCAAAGACCAATTTGATAATTTTGATCTCATTGAGGATGCATAGAGAATATTAAATTAACTAACTGGGGGAATAATGTTCAGGCGTACTGCATGGTCCTTATAAGGTAACCAGAGGTACTAGATAAAACCTGATGGAAATTCATCTACAGCTAGGGAGCAATTATGCCATGATTGACAGGAAAAGAATGGGTAAATGAGATTCATAGAACTGTTTTTCCAAGGTGGTAGGACAAGTGAAAACAATAGAAAATTCAAGTACATAGATGTAATGGGATGAATGAATGATGTGAAAGGAACTTTAAATTTGATTCAAATGGGCAGATATAGTTATTCAGGGTATGGGATTAGTCCTTAAGTGGATGTTTCAACTGGTATGGCTTTCTATAAAACATGCAAGCCAATATGGCTAGCGTGAATGAGAATGGACTACTTAAGTCCAAAGATGGAATAAGCAAGGCTGATTGGATTTTAAACTTGTTTTTGGGTGGAAGTTCAAGGATTGTAGTGATAGACTGAGTTACAAAAGTTGGTAGGTCACTTGTGCATAAGCCAGAATTAGTAAGTGGATGTGCTAATAATAAGATTTTTTCTTGTGTCACACTTATAGAGTCAGGTAGATAGTACTGAGGAATAGGATATGTTGAAAGGATGATGTAGAAAATATTCCTTTAACTTGGAGTGTGAAAGTTTCCCAGGTATAAAACCTGTGTTTTCCTGCCAGTTTTATTTAAATTTCCCATCACTTCTTGAATCATTACCATTGGTTGATACCCTTACATATTACCAATTTAGTAACAATTTTAAATTAAAATGTTTCCCTCTTCTTTTTGCTGTGATGACTGTATTTGCCACAACAACCAATGTATACCCAGTACTGCTTCCTGAGGCATTCAAAATAAATGCAAGCCTTGTCAACTTTGCAAGGTGGCTTGTTCATTTTCCCTCAGTGATTTGCCAGTTGATAATCCCATAGCATCCACAAGCAAGGGTTGCAGTTGCTGTTTGACACCAAGGGTCAACTACAAAATACCGCCGTTACCAGAGGTCAAATTTCTTGGGTAGCAATCCTTAGGTGATCAAGGCTTGAAACAATGGAATAAGAGTAATAGGAATAATTCTAATAGATAATTCTGTCTTCTAGTACTACTGCAGTTTTTTATATTTACTACAAATACACCACTGCTGCCACCACCATATTTTGGAACCTCAACCAAGACAGAGATGGCCCAAGTTTGGAGCAAGGTGCAAGGCAAGGTAATTGTTTTTGAAGAACCAGAGGAAGAAAGAAATTAAATGGATGAAGGAAACATATTGCAATGGGAGTAGATGGAAAGAGAGGATGAAATGGAGAGGAATGGAACAGAGGCAGGATGGGAAGAGGTTGGATTGGATGTTTTGAGGGAAGGTGTCAAGTTCAATGTTTGGGTGACAATAAAAACTGATGTGAGGTAACTAAATGGAGACATAGGCAATGGATCTTATTCAAATGTCCAAAAAAAGAGACCATACAAGTATTTGATGGATGAAAATTTATGGTATTTAAGAAAAAAGAGGGCACAGAATGCAAATTGCAAGGAAATCTTTGATGAGACATTTGTTGCACAAGTGCATCTTATGTAAAGGAAGTCAAGACTAATAAATGAAGAGGATAGGGAGTATTTTTGGTCAATTTTGCAAGATTTAAATGAGATTTGGGAAATATCAAAGGAGAAGTTGAAGGATAATCTGTAATTATAAGATAGTTATTTTATCATGTTATTTTTTTTAATTCTATAATTTTCTTGAAATTTTGAAGAGAAAGAAGGATAGAAAAAAAATTGTCAGGCAAAAAAACTGAAAAAATTATGTGGAAAAATGGATAGGAAGAAATGAGAAATGAATTGGATAGAATGAAAAAAAGGGGAGGAAAGATGGGAATGGTAAATGGAAATTTATTTGATTGGATGGGAATGAAGATGGATTGGAATAAGATTGGATGGAATTGAGATTTGAAAGGCTTGCAAGGTTAGTTTGAATGAAAATCTCAAACCAAATCTGGAGAGTTTCAAAGGTGCTGTGCTGGTTCCCAAGAGGTGCAATCTTTTTCAGATTGGAAGCCATTCCATTCAAAAAGGTATTGATGCTTTCCTGTGCGTAACCTGGAATCCAGAATACAGCTTACTTCCCACTCCAAATGATATTTAAAATTTACAGTCTCTGGAGGGGGATGAGTCTTTCCTGGGTATAGAGCTCAAGCTGGCTCTAGGAGAGACACATGAAAGACTGGATGGACACATTTCCATTTTTTGGGGAATGAGAGTTTGAAGGTGTTAGTGGATATTACTGATTTGACTTTGAAGGGGCCAAGTTTCTTCTCAGAGAGTTTTTTTGTTGGGAAAATACTGCAAATTTTTTAAGCATCAAGCCATGCCTTATCTCCTACAGCAAATGTTGGTGCAATCATGCAAAGTTGGTCTGCTTATTCCTTGTAGCATTTATTTGCTTCTTTGAGGTTGGTTTGAATTTGAAATTAAAGAGATTGAATGAGAGTGAGATATTTGGTAGCTAGTTGAGAAGGTGATACATGAATGGAGTCAAAATTCAAGTTCCCTCCATAAATAGTTTGAAAGGTTGACTGTTTTTTGGAAGAATTTGTTGAGTTGTTGTATCAAAATTTGGCTAGTGGAAGCCATCTTGACCAGTTTTCTTGCTGATACAAGAAATACATCTGAAGATAATGTTTGAGCATGTTATTAAATTGCTTGGTCTGCCCATCCATTTCTGGGTGGTAAAACATTGATCAGTTGAAAGTGATCTTCAATTTCTGACACAGAGAAGTCCAAAAGCTAGATTAAAATAAGGTTCCACAATCAAAAACTATATTCTTAGGGAGACCATACTTTGAGAAGAAATGTTCTATGAAGATTGGCAAGTTTTTTTTTGAAGAGGGCGTAAATTTACTACAAAGAAAGAGTTCCATCTTCAAGAAGCAATCTACTACTAATAAAATAGCATCATAACCACTAGAAATAGTTAATTGTGAAATGAAATCCATAGATAGCAAGCGCCAAGGAATGGGTGGAATTGGAAGTGTCTGAAGCAGCCCATACCTCCAATGATTCAAGAACTTGTTACAATTGCAATCATAGCACATGCTAACATATTCTTTAACTTCCTTGGTTATCCCAGGAAAATAGAAGTCTTGTGCAATCAAGTGGTAGGTTTAATCCTAAAATTAATGAAAAGTAAGCAGCAAGTCATGCCAAGACTCAAATATATCTAACTCAATGAAAAAATTTCTGGGTACTAATATACAACTCTTACAAAATAAATAACCATTTTTGTCAATACTGCAACCGTTTGTTGATGAGGTTGCATTCTTGCAAAGTTTGTTCCACTTAGGGTTTCTGAGTTGGGCCTGTCAAAGGTTTGAGGCTTTGTGACTTATTTGAGAAGAGTTTCATAATGTTTTCAGGGCTTTTATTGGCAAAGGTGACCCCCCCTTGGGTGAAAGTTGTCCCAAAATTATAAATCACCAGGGACTACTGCTTGTTTCCCAGGGCTGTATGTGACTGTAAATTTGAACTCAGAGAGGTATTTGGCCCATGTTGCCTGTCTGCATGCAAGGAATTTTGTGCCCATGAATTACTTAAGAGAATTTTGATCAGTTAAAACCTCAAAAGGTTCCATAAGGCTTAAAAGGTATGAACACCATTTCATCAAGCAATAAAAAATTGCAAGAAGTTAATTGTCATGAATCTCATAGTTAAGCTCTGCTGCAAGCATTTTGTAAGGCTCAAAGGCTCCAGGATGAAAAATATTGGAAGGAGTAGAAAAATGCAAGATGAATCCTGCAATAGCATAGTTTCTTGCATTGGCTTTTACAATAGTGCAAGTGTCACACAGACACCCCTTGTACTATAGGGCAATGTTTATATGATTGTGAGTGCAAAGGGGGGGGGGATGATTGCAAGGGAGGATGAAAGGTAGGAGGGCTAACTGCAAAGTGAAAACAGGTGGTTAAATGACTCAAAAACAGCAAGAGGGATGAATTTTTCCAATTTAAAGAAACCAAGGCAAAGCCCAATTTGATGAATTGTCTTAGCAGAATGAAAAATTTATGTAATTAACTAACTGAGGAAACAATCTTCATGTGGATGGTATAGTCCTTATAAGGTAATCTGGTGGTGACTAGATACAACCTGATGGAAATTTTTATACAGCTAAAGAGCAATGATTCAATGAATTAAAAGAATGGAATGGGGAATGAAATAAAATGTACAATTGTTTTCAAGGTTATAGTGCAGGTGCAAGACAATAGAATGCAAGAGTACATGAGTGTAATGGGTGAGACATGAAGGGAATGACACATGAATAAAATGCCAATGAATAGATTTGATTACACAGGGAAGGGAGCTAGTCCTTTGGCAGAACTAAAAAGTTTATGTGGCTATCTAGGCATGGGTTTGAGCTAGTTTAGTTGTGTGACCAAGAATGGAAGTCCAAGGGCTAGAGATACCCAGGGGTAGGAGAGCAAAGCTCAAATGGATGGTTGACCGGATTAGAGTTAACTGAAAATATTTGCAAGTATAGAAAAATTTGCCAAGATTTGAAGGTTGTTTATGCAAGCCAGAGGTATTTAGCAGAAGGCACCATTGATTTTGTGCTTTATTTGTCAGGATTATGGACTGAGGTATATGCTACTTTGGAAAAGGATGTTCCAAAGTGATGAAGACAATAACCCTTAACCTTGGAGCATGACAGAAAGCTATCTCATTGAAGTGAGAAAGTATTGGAGCAGTGGTAAAATGTTTTTTCAGATATTAAAACTACAAAGTATTGTGTTCATTAAAAAAAAATAAGTATCTTTTTGAAGCATATTAGTAAGATTAATGGTTTTATTGGAATAAAAATATATAAAAATTCTATAGAAATTACTGAATCCTAAGAAAAATTGTAAATATTTGACTGAAGTAGGTGTGGGCAAGTCCAAAATTTATTGGATTTTGGCTGGGTCCAGGGACAGTCCTTTTTGAAAAACTACCACACTGAGAAATTGGAGCAAATGGGTGTGAAATTTTCACTTGAAGGGTTTTTCAAAAATTTTATTCTTTCAATGTTTCTGTAGAAGCTCTTGCACATGTGCAATGTGATCTTTGAGGTTCCTTGAGTAGACCATTATATTTTAAAGATACAACATAAGGTATATCTCTACAAGATTGGAAAAAATGTCATTAACAAAATGTTGAAAAGTAGAAGGAGCTTGCAGAGGCCAAAAGGCATAACAGTGTACTCATTACTGCCAAAATGGGTTTTAAATGAAGTCAAATATTGATGTCCTTCCACAATTCATATCAGGTTATAGGCACCTTGAAGTTCTTACTTTGAGAAATAAGTAGCTCCATGGAAGAGAGTAAGGAAGTGTGACATAGGCGGTACTGGATAGGCATTTGTCCAGGTTACCTGATTCAGTTTCCTGTAGTCAACAAAAAGGCAAAGTATACCATATTTTTTGGGCAAAAAAAGTACCAGCAAGCCTTTGTTTGAATTGCTTATTCAAATAAATCATTTTGATACTTTTTCCACAATGTATTCTTCAAGCATGGTTGATTACTGCTTCAAGAGAGAGTAAACTGCTAGTTTGGGTTACAGTTTTGGGCCAGTAAGTTTGATCTTATGATCATAGGAACAGGAAAGAGGTATCTTATTGTATTTTACATCAGCAAATTCATGATAAACTGAAGGTAATGACTGTTGAATTATTCCTAAATCTTCAATCTAGTCATCATCTTTGAGCACAGAGTTTGAAGTATTAGCATGGTTCAAGAGGATCAAGGAGATCAAGATACACATTTTAGCAGGTGCCTTCTTATCTTCGAAGAAGCAAGGAAGAGGTCATTTTGATAAATAAGCAATAACCCCTAAATCTGAAGAGAAAACTTGGGAATGGAGGTCAGGATATTGCAAATCTCCTGGCAGAAAAGTTTCATCCAAGTAAATGACAGTTTCAGGTAGGCTATTTAATTCCTGGTTGACTGAATGGATAGTTTCTTGGGGTTGCAACGCTTGCAGGTTAATGAATCCTTCTTGCCAATTCACATCTGGATTACAATACATTAGAAAGTCATGGCCTAGAATGGCATCATCCATTCAAGGGATATCCAAGACAAATAAATCCCATTCAAAGCTGGGGAAACTGGAAAATTTATGAGTCCATTTTTTCTTGTGGGTAACCCAATGAGAAGGTTCAGAAGCACTACTTACTAAATAGAAATAAAACATTTCTATCTTTGAACACACCAATTTTTTCAAATTGGCAGAAGTCTGACTTATAAAAGAAACATTAGCACCAGAGTCAAGGAGTATGCAATAAGGCCTTTTGTTTGAATGGAAAAGGATTAATCTTGAACTTGGAGTTTTAGTGGTCTCACAAGTGCAAAGATTAAATCATGAATCTATACATAATGTGTAGTTTTACTTGCAAGTATCAGAAAAACTACAAGCTATTTTTTGGAAACATAGCCTCTTTGCACAACTATTCACATCATGCTTTCCTCCACAATACAGACACCAACCTTCCTTCTCCCTCCGCTTCCATTCCTTTTTCCTAAGAAATGTGGTTTATTTTTACAAGAAGATTGGATTTATGGAAACATATTTTCCCTTATGGTTAAAGTTCAAATTTGGAGTCAATCTGGATTGCTTTGAATTCTTTGAGTTTTGCTTCAGATATTTGTCTTCCTTTGGAGCCATGGATGATGGTGCACAATTTTTTGTTGATAGTGATTCTTGTTTTGATAGCCATAACCAAGCTTGATTGGCTGCTGAAGGGTGGTTGTCTTATGCCCCCAACTGCAATCTGTTTGATTAGGTGAGCAGTTAATCCCTTTCAAAAATGAAATAAAAGTGAACCCTTGTTCCATTGGATATGAGACTGCAAGGTGAAAAATTGAGAAATGTAAATAAAAGAACTACTATGCGCCCTAATTATGGGGCCATTGAGCTCATACTTGGTGTTTTGCACTTCATTGGGGTTTCCAAACAGGTTGAATTGTTGTTGATGAAACTTATCTCAATTGTTGAGAATACAAGTGGGACTAGTATTGGATAATAGGTTGAGATATGGTTTAAACTGCTACAAGGCTCTACCTCCTAGGAAGGAAAACACTTAAATGAACTTATGTCTGTTGGAGGGGAAGTTATTGGGATTTTTGGATAAAATTATTTTACAAGACTTTAGGTAATATCTAAGCTTATGAGCATGTTTGCCTTTAAAATATTCAGGCTGTTTCATGCCCAGAGTGCAGAAGCTAGGGCCACTTGTGCTAGGTTGCAAGGAATTTTTTTTAAGCGCCTGTATCAAAGCAGAGATGAGGGTTGAAGCCTCTGACTTGGGAGAATTACTGCAAAGCCATGGTCTACTGCAAGTCAAGGTTTCATAAGATGAATCTTTTGAATATTGAATTTGTTTGAGAGGGTCTTCCAAGGCCCAAAAAGGGTTCTGGTGAGCAAGGGGATCATTTAGAGGTTCAACCAAAGGAGATTTGGAAGAAGGAATGGAATATAAGGGTTTTTGCGCCTGTGGAGTGCTGGATCTCCCTACCCTATTGATATTGTCATTATAAGTGTTGAGGGTGGTGTTCCTGGTAAAGCAAGTATGTGACATTGGAAAGAAAGACTATCATAGGTGGAAGACTAATAATATTTTGGTTGATTCAGTTAATTTACTGTCACATGTCCACCCCATATAGTGTAGGGAAAGCTTATATGATTGTGAGTGCAAATGGGAGAGTGCTGAATGCAAGGGTAGTGAAAGTATAGAGAGGCTAACTGCAAATTGAAACCAATTGGTTTGAGGTCTCAACAAACTTCAAGAGGAATGAATATGTTCCAATGGAAAGAAACCAATTCAAAGCCCAATGTGATAACTTTGATCTCAGTAAGGATGTGTAGATCATATGAAATGAACTAACTGAGGGAAAAATTTTCAGGTGGACTGCATGGTCCTTATAAGTTAACCAGAGGTAATAGATACAACCCAATGGAAATTCATCTACAGCTAGGGAGAAATTATGCCATGATTGACAGGAAAAGAATGGGTAAATGAAATCTATAGAACCATTTTTCCAAGGTTTTAGGTTAGGTGAAAACAATATAAAATGCAATTACATAGATGTAATGGGATGAATGAATGATGTGTAAGGAACTTTAGAGTTGATTCAAATAGGCAGATATAGTTATTCAGGTTATGGGATTAGTCCTTAAGCGGATGTTTCAACTGATATGGATTTCTATATAACAGGCAAGCCAATATGGCTAGCATGAATGAGAATGGAATAGCTAAGTCCAAAGATGGAAGAAGCAAGGTTGATTGGATGGTAAACTGGTTTTTGGGTGGAAATTCAAGGATTGCAGGGATAGACTGAGTTGCAAAAGTTGGTAGGTCACTTGCGTATAAGCTGGAGGTAGTAAGAAGATGTGCTGATAATAAGTGGTTTGCTTGTGTCATGCTTATGGAATGAGGTAGAAGGTAATGAGGAATAGGATATGTCAAAATTATTATGCAGAAATTATCCCTTAAAATTGAACCATGAAAATTTCCCTCAAATGTAAGCATAGTTTTGAAAAAGAAGATTCAAAAAATAAAGGGATTACAACCAAAGGATCACCATTGCTTCAAGATGATCAAAAATTTAAGCAATCAAAAAGGTTTAAAAATCAATAATAATATTTTTTCACCTGTGCCAAATGAATGATCATTCCCAAGAATTTAATTCTCAAAATTTGAATGTTTGAAAATCAAAACAAATCACCTGATTTTGGAAATGTTTTTCAAAAAAAATTTACCAATTTATTTCAATAAATTTATCTTGGCCCAATATTCAAAATTAATTTCAAAGTTTTTTTGTGGATTTTCAGAATTTCAAATGTAATAGGTAAGTCCAAGAAAATGATTATGAAATGCTTCAACCAATCCTCATTCCCAAATTTTTCTGGAATTCCCTTTCCATGGAACACATTTGTCAACTTAATCTTTCCCCTTTCTGTGAGGTTTGACAATTGGAGACCAATATGTGTTTTTATAAATTTTCCTTCAGCATTCACCTTCATATCATCAGGGTATACTTGAACAGTGTAAAGCATGGAATTAATAAAATAAAAGTAGCCACATAGTGCTTTGAAAATCCAAAATAATTTCTGAAAACAATGGACTATTTATTTTGATTTCTAATTAATTTCATTTTATATTTACTCACAGCTCCAATATTAGTTTAAATAAATGAAATTATATCCTCAAAATTAGTCAAAATTCAATAAACTCTCATAAAATTATTGGGGCGTATCAGAGTTAGAAAATACACCATTAGGAACCCACCATTTCTTTGACCAAAACTGCAATTTCTAAGGTTGGTTTTTGGAAATACACGTAGCCCCTAACTGGTGTATTTCAAAATGACAGGCTTCATAAGAATGGTATATTTCAAACATGAGTCCACCATTGATGCATCTTCATCCATAAACAACCAAAAAGGAAACCCATCCCTTCACATCATCAAATCATAAATGTCATCCCATTGTCATCTCAATTCCTTAAACCACTAAATCAACCCCTCATCCTTCTGTTGTGATATCAAACCAATGATTTGCCAAAATTCCCACCATTTTCTATAACCAATGGTAATCTAAGATCCAAATCACAAGGAAAATACCAGGGAGGGCATAGGAATAAATTGGAAGAAGATATATTCAAACTCAAATCAATCAAATGCAAGAAAGATGAAAACAAATTATCAGTTGAAATTGATTGATTTTTGATTAATATTTAATAGTGAATCCATTGAGATAAATATATATCTAAATAATTGGACTGATAAAACTCCCCCCTTCTAATTATATTGAAAATATTCACCAAGAAGTACTCTCACAACCTCAACCCAAGCAGGAGCATCAAATGATGGAAGAGAAATCCATCCATCCACTCCAACCCACATATCTTCACATATATTATTCAGTATACATACCTTCTTCTTAAAAAACTTTGAGATACTCATAACCACCCTCTAACCACCTCTCAGAGATGACCAACATGCCCAAATGGTTTCTGAGTACTCAATTCACCAAAAGACTAGGATGAATTGAACTTAATCAATCAATCTGAGGCATTGTATTGAATTATTTTAAATCTCACAATTCATAAAATTGATGAAGAAATAAAAAAAGAAAAAATTGATGATTTGATTGGAGTGGGATATTTATTTTAGGAAAAGCAGAAAACCAATCAGATCTCATCAGCCTTGATCAACTTGTTTTGAATTCATTTGGTATAAACAATTTTTTTCCTCACAGGATGTGTTAAAAGAATCCAGTAATCATGGTGGGTTGGAAAATTCCAAACCTCTTGGAGAGAAAAACATTTAAATTATTATTTCTTATTCAGGAATTCTAATCCAAGGGTTAAAAAACAGGAGAAATTGACAAAATTGTGGCAAGAAGATGCCAGGTAGGATGCCTCCTGGGACCACAAATAATTTGAATTCTGATTTTCAAGTTTTTCTGCATCCATATAATGTTGTCCTTGAAAATTCAGGAAAACAGAAAAGCCATCAGATTACCAGTAGGAAAGAGGGAAGCATGGGTGTTCAACCAATCAACCATATGCATTCTCACCCCCTGAAAGCAATTAAAATGCTTGAAAATATTACAGAGCCCATAAGAGTGCAAGTTATGGCGCAGGGAAAATTGATTCTACTGCTCATTCCCCCAAAAAACTAATGACTTTTAATCCTTCTCCAGAAAATCATCATGATTTCAAAAATTGGCAATTTTATTCATGCAAAAATAAAAGCAGTAATCAATAATTTGGCTTGAAGGGTTGGAGTTATTAACCTGTAAATGTGGATGACTTATATCAATTTACACCCTCATCTTTCTACTCCCCCACTCCCATCCATGATTTGATGATGCTTTATCAATTTTTTTGCTTCTTTTATTATTTTTTTCTTCCAGTATTATTTTTTTCTTCCTTTGGTTTTGATCATTTTGATCATCAATCATCTCCTCTTATGACCTGTTTTTATAGTCCCTCTCTTACTCACCCTCCCCCCATCCCCAAATTCATCTTCTATCTCTTGTGTATGTGATTAAAATTTATTCTTCAATTTTTTAATGAGTGTAAATTGAAGGCTTGGGCTAGATGGGTAAGAGAAAACATCAATATTTCCTGGAAACAGCCTACTGAAAATGCTGTCAGGAATTCTAATGGAAGCATGAGGAGAGCATGACTCAAATTTGCATTTATTGTTGCAGACAAGTTAAAAGTTATTCCCATAAATCATGATTATGCACAATAAAAAAAAACTTGATCAATCCTGGAGCTATTTTAAGAAGCCATTGAGAGAATAAGGTTGCCTCTCATTTTGAGTTTAGTGTTGGCACCCAAGTTATCATTTTGGTGATATCCTGCACACATTTTTGAAAGACATCTTTTGCTGGCTTCAGGAAATAATATGATTTTATGGGCCATTGTGCCCTGGATAATCAGGCCGCAGTCCATATTTTTGAATGGTGAGCACCAGATCTGGTATTTTTACCATCTTTGAAATTTTTAGAAATTTATTCAAGGAGGAAATTGTTTCAAATGAAACACTATGTATTTGATGATTTAGGAGCCATTCAAAGGAAGAGTGTTAAAGCCACAGCAAATAGGTGAGCAATCAAAGAGAAAAAAGAAATTAATATTCAAAGAAAGAATATTTGGAATGAAAAGAACAGAAAAAAAAAGAGAAGCCTTTGAGTGATTGATTAGCAAGATGGAAAATGCCCAGGTGAGAAGGAGAAATCAGGCCCTGGATCTTGATGAAAGGTGAATCTTATTTCGGGTTAGATTGGATTGCTTGACACCATGGTGCTATTCAAGAAAGATGGGGATTTCAGATGCAGAGGTGAGTATGAGATTCAAGAAGAAATTTCTATAGATAGTTATATTCATCAGGAATCAATGCTGGAAATTCTTATAATGAGAGTCCATCTTGGCAAAGATACCCCTGCTTATTAGACCAAAATCTTCTAAGAAGTTATTTATTTTCAAATTTAAACCTTGAGCATGGACAATAAAGATGGAAATACATTTGTCAATTTTTTTTCTCCTTACAATTGGTGGCCTTGATGAAGATTTTTGTTTGGACTGAATCCTTCAAGTTGAGTTGGCCTTTGAGATTTTTTAGCCAGGTTGTTGCATTATATTCTGATAAAATATGGGACAGAGATTTTTTATGAGTGGGGGTAAAAGAAAAGAAGTATGACTCAATTTGATTAAGTGGTAGGAATATCCAACCTTAAAAACCAGCCATTTAGATTGCAGCACCAAAATTGAGATTGTGATGAACATCTTGCAATGTAAAGTGATGGTTATCTTTATTTCAAAATATATGTAAGACAATTGAATCAAGATCACCCAAAAACTTTGGATGATCAATTAAGTAAAATATACCTATCTCAAGGACAAGATAAATTAAAATTAGAGAAAAAAATATGCCGTGATTATATTATTAATATGCTTTCCTAACTCACCAAACCAGGAGTAGGACTATAGAATTTCCATGTTGAATTCTTTCTGATCCATCTTTTTGGTTGTAATGATTATTTGATAAAGTTGGTTGAAGCTCTAAGGTGACACAAGGTGGTTGAATTTCTTGGGTGAAGACCTACTACAACAGAATGTGGATTTTCTTTTTACAAAAATATCAGATAATTAGAACTATGGGCATGATTAATATTAGAAAACCAGCTTATTATAGCACAAGCTGAAAACCTTAGAGTCCTCTTAGGTTTCTATACCTTGAAGAAATCTAAAAATTTTCACAGGCTTTTCTGAATGATAGAGATCTTGCATTTGAAATTGATGTTGAGGTATTGGCTTCCATCCTTTTTTTTCTCTTTGTTTTTTTCCCTCCGTTCTCTGTGCCGCACATCCGCACAACTGTCAACCAAGCGCAGGGGCTTCAGTCCGTTCCAGCACCACAGAGCACTGCGCGGTGCCAGTGCTCTAATCCACTACAGACAGATATAAGAAGTCTTCCCGGCTCAGGCCTCAAGATGTTTCCCTTGTATGACTTCTTGCTTGTGCCACCACCATCTCAGGAGCCTGAGAACAGTAAGTCCCCAATTTCCTACTTGTACATTCTCTGTCTTGTTCTTTCTATTTCATTCCTATCTGACCCTTTTTTCACCAACTTCACTCTTCCAGTCCAGCTTATTTGTCCTTAACCTTTTTCACCCAACTCCTACAGTTGTGGGTTGTGTTTGAGTCTTCTTTTGAAGGTGATTTCATTAGTCCCTTTCACTCTTTCTCATTCCTATCCACTGAAATCAATACTTCTTTTGAAGCCTGAAATCAACAGATTTAAAGGCCCAAGCTTGCTCTCACAAAGACTCATCATGACGGACCAGGAGGAAAATAACCCAAAACTGAACATACCGCTACTCATGGAATCAAACTACCCGTCTTGGTTTCTGCAACTTAAAAGCTATTTGCGCAGAAAAGGCCCGCTTAAAATTATTGACAAGTTTGATTTCTCCCAGATTCCCAATGCCTCTCAAAAGAAGAAAATCTATGAAGCAGTGGATATAATTATCCAAAATCTTGGAAACACAGCTTTTGATGATTTTGTTAACCATTCCAATGAAGCCAACCCTAAAGAAATCCTAGAAGCCATCAATGAAAGATACACCTCTCAGTCATCCAACAATCAAGGACTTCTGTGGCACAGTTTCATTTTCTATCAATTCAGAGGTGACCTCAACCAGTACATCAATGAATTTTGCAAGCTCATGAATGAACTATCCATTGTCAAACTTGACATGCTGCAGGATATCTTAAGATACACAATCCTGGCCAAACTTCCAAGCCCATTATACCACATTGTGGACACCATACTTCTTAATGACAAGATGCTCAAGAGTCCAACAGCCGTCCTGAACAAACTAAGAGAAATCATTCACCTGAAATCTTCCTGATTAGAGGACTCTCCGGAGCAATCCTCTTCTGCCAATTCCACCATAGCCCTTCACAAGGCAGCCTCCCACAGAAAATTTAAAACAAAATATCCCCGCTCTAAGGGCAAGCACAACCCACTTGCAGAACACCCCAAGGACGGCTGCTGGCAACTAAACCCTGAATTACGGCCCAATCACTCATAACCAAAAGCTCAATCACAATCTCATCTACACTCCGCCCAAAAGGAGTCTGAGAACATTGAAGAAAGCCAGTCAAATCAACCTCAAGCCTTTCTCAATTCCCAGCTCTACCTACACCCCCCGTTTCCACCTAAATCTCTTCTACCATTTCTGGACTCTGGTTTGACTCACCACATAGTCAATAAACAGGAGTACTTATTTGATTGCAGGCCCACGTCTGTGCTTATTGGCACAGGCAGAAAAGGGTCCACGTTACTAGCTACAGATATTGGGAAGTCAGCACTTTTCAATCACCTAGGAGAAAGAATCAAACTTGAAGAGATACTGCTTGTACCAAACCTTAACAGATGTCTTATCTCAGTATCAAAATTACCAAGAAGGCAACAACCATCAATCACGTGGGTTATTCAGGTTACAAAGCTACTCTAGACAGCTTCTCCCTTCTAGGCTGCGCAGTCAACCATCTGGTTGAACTATGCAGCACCAAGTTCATAGGGCAGCCAACTCAAGGGGGGATCCACATGAAGCAACCCATTGACAACGCCTGGCATTTAAGATTAGGACACCCAAGCAACAAGATCCTTAAACATCTCTTCCCAAAAAAATCCTCCTCAACTAACTGCTAAGTCTTTCAAAGCTGCAAGATGACCGCAACACCCTTCCTTAATCATGTCAAAGCAGTCACTAGGACACTTGAAACAATACATTTAGACGTTGTAGGTCCCTTTCCTATCCAATGCAATGGCGTTTGCCAGTTTTTTCTTACTATTGTGGACCAGCACTTGGTTTTTAAGTCAGTCTCTTTCCTCCAGTCCAAGAATCAAGTTCCCGCAGCTGTCAAGGACTTCATTCAAAATGCCAAGAGGATTTTGAAAATCAATAATTTCTGCTCAAATTATTCCATTCAACTCTTCTTTGTTCTCCTGCTCTGTTTTCCAATTATTTTTCTAATTTGTTTTCCTGCTGTTTTATCTCTCTTATACTTCTTTCCTGCTGTCTTATCCCTCCGCTATCTCTCTGCTTCATCCTAACCCTGTTGTCTTGTTACATGGCTCCGCCCTTCAAACCTGCCCACTTGCACGCTCACGCTTGTGGATTTGCACCATCAAACTCAGCAACTGCTCAACCTCAAGGATCCAATCACCTTGTTCCATGAAGCCATTCAACAAACTCTGGACAATCAATTCTGCTCAACCTCACGGAGACAATAACCTCCGCTGCACAAGCTATTCAACCATGCTCAGTATCCCACCAATTTCTTTTCTTCTTTTCCTTGTCCCTGACTGTGTCTCTTGCTATCTGGTCTTTTTTTAAGGTTTTTATTATGTTCTTTTTTCCACATATTGCACCTCAACTCATTGCTGAAATTCATGTTTTTTTAAGTCTCAAATTCTCTCAGATTTACAGTCCCAGACCGCTCTCTGGACCAGATAGGCTCAATGTCCAACTTGGAGGAAACCAACTCATCCAAGCTCAATATACCTCTTTTAACTGACTCAAAATTTCCATCCTGGAGACTCAGAATCAAGAGCTATCTCCGCCGCAAAGGACTTCTGGAAATCATCATCAAACCTTCCCCTCCTCCTTTGAACAGCTCTCTCAAGAAAAAGGTCTTCAAAGCTGCCGACATAATTATCCAACACCTTGGAAAATTGGCCTTGGAAGCTATCATCAACCAAAATAATAATGGAGACCCAAATGCCATCTGGAACGCCATTCTTGAATGCTGCTCCTCACAGTCTTCAAACAACTGCGGCCAAATCTGGCTGAATTTCATTCGGTACCACTTCAAAGAAGACCTGATTATGTACATCAGGGACTGCAGGAAGCTCATGAATGAATTATTGGTTGTGAAAATTCAAGTTTCCCCTGACATCTTAAGTTACACCATTCTTGCCAAACTTCTGAGCTCCTTCTATCACATTGTCAATACTCTTATTCTCAACAACAAACTCCCTCAAAAACCCACCGGAATCTTGAAAAATATTTGCAAAGTTTTGCATCTGGAATCTTCTTGACTTCCCAATCCCAATGTCCCCTCCAAGACCCCTTCCTTCATTTTGCTCCACAAATACGCAGTTAGGAAAAAGCCTAAGCACCCATGCTCCAAAGGGCATCACAACCCTCTAGCTGAGCACCCTGAGAGCAAGTGCTGGTTTGTGCATCCTTATCTCAGACCCAATTGGAACAAGACTCCAGCGTCAAATCTCCACTCTGTTGACAAAAATTTGAATTCCAACAACAACCAGAGTGATTCCAAGAATGCTGAACTCCATTTCAATGCTCAAATCTACCTTTCCTCCAGCAAAGAAAGATCCCACCTTCCTGTTCTAGACTCTGGTGCCAGCCACCACATTGTGAATGATCCCAAATTCCTGTTTGACTCCACGCCTATTCACCTTGAAGTCAGAACAGGATCACCAAACCATTCTCTGGCTGAAACTAACACAGGTTCAGCCAAGCTCATCAATCAATCTGGCTCAACAATTGTACTGCAAGATTTCCTTCTCATCCCAACTATCAATTGCTGCCTAATCTTGCTCACTAGGCTGAACTCCTTCAAGACTAATTTCTCCAAAATTGGTCACTCAGGGTTTGAGGTTACAATGGACAACTTTAACTTCATTGGAACTACAAGTAACAAGCTGACCAAAATTTGCAGCACAAAATTTGTGTCCTTTGACAACTCCATGCTCCTTCTGAATACTCCAGAAAGTCTCTGGCATCTCCAACTGGGTCATGCTAGCCCTCAATCTCTTAAGGCATTAAACCTTCATCCTCACCATACTGCCGGCTCTCAAGATTCAGTATGTCAAGTCTGCAAAACTTGTAAGCAGGTCTTGACCCCCTTCAATCATCATTTCAAGAAGGTCTCCAAACCCCTTGAAGCTATCCACCTGGACCTTATAGGACCATTCTCTGTCACCTCCAACTCTGGGTTCACATACTTTCTATTTCTCATGGACCAATTTTCTGGTTTCCAGTCTGTGGCCCTCCTCAAGCAGAAGAGTGATGCCTTGTCAGCTATCAAAGACTTCATAGCCCAATCAGAATGCCAAACTGGTCTGTTGGTAAAACTGCTGATCTCCAAAAAAAGCAGTGAATTCATCTTGTCCAATCTTCACTCCTACTGTCTCAAAAAGGGAATCAGTCAGCACTTCTCACCTCCCCACACTCCTCAACAAAATGGTCTGACCAAGAGATCTAAAAGTCTCATCCTAGAGAAAGCTAGATGCCTTCTCAATCAAATTCACCTTCCACTGAATTTCTGGGACAAGGCCATCAACACCACTGTCCACACGCTGAATGTACTTACTTCAAGGTTGCGCAACAAATCTGTACCTTACAAGATGTGGCACAGAAGAAAATTCAACTATAACTGCCTACAAACCTTTGGATGCTCTGCCTTTTGAGTAATCCCTAAAGCAAACCACACCTTCAAACTTCTTCCAACCAGCAAAAGAGCCGTCCTGCTTGGGTACGTCAATGACTACTTGTCATTTAGACTTCTTGATCTGGATTCTTCTAAAATCTTCATCTCCGCCAACGTCACTTTTGACAAATTATCCTATCCCTCTCCATCTGGAGCTTTCCATTCTTCTTCTCCCAATTTGGATCTCATGCTGACCCCTCTTTTCTCCCTGCCCTCTCCTGACGGTGAATCTCTTGTTTTATCCTCCTCCGCAACTACTTCTAACCCCTCCACCGCGACACCTGCCATTCTTGCTAATTCTTTGGCTCCAGCAAAATCTTTTCCCTCCTCCATTGCTGCCCTTCCTGTGCAACCAACTCCACCAACACATAATTGTCTCACCCCTGATAATATCATAATTCATCCTTGATGCCCTAATTCCATAAGTGGCCTTCCTGCAGTCTACCTCATTGTTGACAGCAGCTATGCTGATCCTACCTCAGTTCAAGAGGCCCTTAAGTCAAAGTATTGCAAGGAGTGGCTTGAGGCTATGAGACACAAAAAATTAAACCTAATCAATTATGAAGTTTGTGAAGAATTGCCCCTCCCTGATGGCAAGACAGGACTTAAATGCATCTGGGTCTTCCAGAACAAACAAGATGACCTAAACCAAATTTTTGAATTCAAAGCCCAACTATGTGTTCAGGGTTTCAATAAGAAATACAGCATTGAATTCACTTCAACTTTCTCACCCACCGGTGACAAAACCTCTTCAAATGCTAATAGCTCTAGCCGCCCATTGCAAGCTAAAATTTCACCAATCAGATGTCAAAGCCACTTTCCTTAATGCTTCCTTATGCAAAGAAGTCTACCTCATTCCATCTTCATACATCAATGTGACTCCTGGAAACCATCTCAGGCTGAAGAGAGCTCTATACGGTCTCAAGCAGGCACCGGTTGTGTGGTACAATACACTTAGTGGTTGGCTTATTGATTACAGTTACTCTAGAAGCAAGGCTGATCAGTGCGTGTTCTGGAAACAAGACACTTACCTTTACATGCATGTAAATGATATTGCTGTCTTCAGTGATCAGCCTGAAGTCTTTATCTCCCAACTCAGCGCCAAATTCAAAATCAAGGACCTTGCCCCCGCCTCTCTAATCCTTGGGATGAATGTCAGCCATTTGTCCTTTAGTTTCAAGCTGTCTCGTGCTCCTACATCAAACATGTCTGCGCTCAATATTTTCTCCCTTCCCACAAATCTTTCTCAACGCCTTTCAATCCCAATGGGAAACTCTACCCATTGAGAAAGGAAGACCATGAAGAATTCCTCCAATCTGGGGCCAACTATTGGAAAATCATAGGTGAACTTAATCATATCAGCATTTGCACCAGACCCAATATAACCTTTTCCGTCAACTATCTGGCGCAGTTTCTAGTACAAACCAATATCCACCATTTTCAAGCAGCACTTCAAGTCCTTCAATATCTTCAGCACAGTCCTGACCATGGAATTTTCTTCAACCCTGCTGGAGATACTGTTGAATGGTGAATGAGGTCCTAATGCCAAATGTGCCTTCAATCTTTTTTTCATTCCCCTTCATTTCATCTCTTGTATTCTTCACTTGTCTCCAATGTTGTGAGTTTTAGTGCATCTTCTCCTGTACTTGCACCAGGGCGCTTCCCATTGCCATGGGCGTGCACCTGCATGTGACCCTTTTGTACCAGCACCAACTCGGAACCAGGATGCTCTTCCCTTGTGCAGTTCCATGACCGTACCATCTACATCCTGAGTTCTGAGCTGGGTGAGCTGTCTTCCAAATCTCTCTTAGTCCTTTATTGTCCTGCTGATCATCTACTGCTCCTACTCTCCTCAAATCCTCTAGCTACTGTGCTGGGTGTGGTGTTGTTCTGCTAACTTTTTGCTTCAAGCATTTTCTATTCAGCCTGATTGCAACAGATTTAAAGTCCCAATTGCACAATCTTGATCCAACCAGAAAAGGCTCCTAGCCATGACTGACCAAGAAGACAGCCCTAAACTTAACATCCTGCTCCTCACTGAATCCAACTTCCCCAATTGGTTTATACACTTAAAGAGCTACGTCAGAAGAAAGGGACTTCTCAAACTCATTGAGGGTTATAACCCCACTGATGCTACCACTCCTACGCAAAAGAGAAAGATTTACAAGGCCTGTGACATCATCATCCAGCACCTAGGCAAAATTTCATTTGATGCCGTAGTGAACAGCTCAAACAAAGCTAATTCCCGTGCCATTCTGGAAGCTATCCACAAGAGATACGCCTCTCCATTGCCCAACAACCGTGGCCACCCCTGGCTAAATTTCATACGCTACCAATACAAGGGGGAACTTTCTCAATACATCAACAATTGCTGTAAGTTAATGAACAAGCTCTCTGTGGTTAAACTTGATGTCCCTCAAGAAATCCTCAGCTGCACCATCCTGGCCAAACTTCCCACCACTTTCCCCCACATAGTCAACACTCTTCTTCTGAATGACAAAATGCTGACCAACCAAACAGCAGTGCTCAAAAAACTCAGGTAGGTTCTTCACCTGGAAAAATCTCAAAAGGAAGAGACACCTGAACCAGCAGAGGACATCTCCTCTACTGCCCTGCACAAAACTGCATCTCAAAAGAAATCAAAAACTAAACACCCATGCTCCAAGGGCAAACACAACCCACTGGAAAATCACCCAGAAGACCAATTCTGGTTCCTCCACCCAGAATTGCATCATAATCACTCCTCCTCTAAAGCTCTCTCTCATCACCACTCAGCAACTGATTCAACTGATGCAACCAACTTGACCAATCCAGAATCATCTCAAGCACCTCAAGCTTTCCTGAATGCACAGTTGTACTTCAAGGTCACCAAAACCCAAACACTGCTTCTTCCTGTGCTTGATTTGGGAGCTACGCATCACATCATCAACTCTCCTTTTCTGCTCTGGGAATCAAAACCTATAAATCTGAAAGTGGGCACAGGAGCGGAAGGCACTGCACTGCTGGCCACAGCCATGGGTAAGGCCACGCTTTGCAATCAACTGGGCAAAGAAATCCAACTGGACAACATACTCCTGGTTCCTTCTCTGAATTGCTTTCTTGTCTCTCTCCCTCAAATTGCATCAAAGTCAGCCACAATCAATCAAATTGATAATTCTGGATACAATATCTCCCTGGATCATTTCTTGTTTGTGGGCACCACCAGAAATCACTTGGTCAAACTTTGTGGCACTAAGTTCAAAATCTCCTTTAAGAGATCTGTGATCCTCAAGGAATCTCAAGTTGCTCCATGGCACCTCCGACTGGGACACCCTCACAACCCCGCCCTTAAAAATCTCTTTCCTGGGAGTCCCTCTCATTCCAACTGCAACATCTGCAAGAGATGAAAGATGACAGCCACCCCATTTAATGGGCACTTCAAACCAGCCGCTTGCTGTCTGGAAATAATCCACCTCAATCTTGTAGGCCCCTTTCCAGTCCTGTCAAATGGCGGCTGCAAGTACTTCCTCACTGTTGTTGACCAATTCTTGGGCTTCAAGTTGGTCTCTTTCCTTTGCTCCAAAGATCAAGCTCCAGCGGCCATAAAGAACTTCATAAATTAATCAGAAAGGCTGCTCAGTGCCAAAGTTGCTATGGTTGTGTTGGACAATGGGGGCAAATTTGTTAATGAGGAGCTTGGTGGGTACTTGAAGCTTCATGGCATCAATCATCACCTGGCTCCAGCATACACCCCTGAGCAAAACGGTCTAGCTGAAATAAAAAATTGCTCCATTCTAGATAAAGCCCAATGCTTACTGGTGCAAAGCAGCCTTCCCCCCACCTATTGGGCAGAAGCAGTCAAGACTGCAACCAACCTTCTCAATGCGCTCCCTGTTGTATCCAAGGGCCAAGGAATTCCCTACAATATTTGGTTCCAAGGCCATTCAACCACCATTTCCTCAGACCGTTTGGCTGCACCACTTACTTGCTCATTCCCAAGACCAAGCGTGGTTTCAAACTTTCTGCTAACGGAGAAAAGGGTACGCTCCTTGGGTACATTAATGATTTCTCATCCTATAAGATACTTGACCATTGCACCAAGCGGGTGCACTCAAGCGCCAATGTCACCTTTCTCAAGGAAACTTTTGAGCGCTAAAAAGTTGGAGCCATGGAAGGCCTCAGTCCTTTCCCTAATCCTCTACCGTCCTCTACCGGAAAAACACTCTGTCATTCCTCCTGAAACAACCTCAATCCCTGATGCAGACCTTCCAAACGCTGAGAAAAATCCTGTTCCCAACCACAGTATAGTCTCCAATTGTAACATTCTTGCGCACTCTCAATGGGAACCAAGGACCGCAGAACCCCAACTGAATCTCATGGATACTGGTCTCCAGGATCCCAAGTCTCTGGATGAAGCATTGCGAAGACCTCACAGACTGGAATGGATTGCCACCATGAACAGAGAGCTCCAAAATCTATTGTCCTATGAGGTGTGGGAGGAGTGCCAGAAGAACAATTCAATCAACCAGCTGAAGTGTATCTGGGTCTTCCGCACCAAGAGAGACAAGGACAACTGCATCATCAAATTCAAGGCCTGGCTTTGCATGCAGGTTTTTCACCAAAAATTTGGCGTTGACTACACCAATGTGTTTGCGCCCATGGGCAATAGGTCATCACTCTGACTTCTTGTCTCACATGCCGTCCAGCAAGGTTACAAATTCCACCAGTTCAATGTGAAATCAGCTTTCCTAAATGCTCCCTTAAGGGAGACCATTCATGTCCTGGCCCTGGCAAATGTGCCAGTGGCACCAGGTACGTCCCTCAGGCTCAAAAAGTCTCTGTATGGTCTGAAGCAGGCTCCTCAAATGTGGTAAAACACCCTGAGTGGTTGGCTTTCCCAGGAAGGATTTTTTTGCAGTGAGGCTGATTGTTGCGTGTTCTGGAAGGGAAGCACACATCTTTATGTGCATGTGGACAACATTGCCATTTTCAGCTCGGACCCGCAGTCCTTCATTGACTCCATCTGGTGCCGCTTCAAAATAAAGGATCTGGGCCAAGCATCTCTCCTTCTGGGAATGAATGTTAACCAACGCCAGCACCTAATCCATCTAAGTCAAGAAACTTACATATCCTCACTAGTGGATCAATACCAACTTCCTCAACACAAGCTATGCTAAACACCTTTAAAGCCCTTTGGGAAATTGCTGCCAGCGTCCGAGGAGGAGAATTGGCTCTTTGTCCAAAGTGGTCTGAACTACAGAAAGCTTGTTGGTGAGCTCACCTACATAAGCTGCAACACTTGGCCTGATATCACGTTTGCCTTCAACTACCTTGCCCAATTCTTAAATGCACCCGGGAAGACACACTGGGATGCTGGGATTCTTGCTCTCAGCTATTTGCAGTCAACACCAGATGTGGGGCTCACTTTCTCAAGAAAGCCGTACCAGACCGGACTCAGCTTGTACCTGGACACCAACTGGGCCACATGCCCAACCACCAGAAGGTCAATCAGTGGCTTTATTGTCCTGTGGAACAATAACGTGATCAGCTGGAAATCACAAAAGAAACCAACCTTCACGCTGTCCACCACCAAAGCCAAATACAAGGTGGTGGCGGAAGCTGTGAAGGAGATTCTCTGGTTCAAATTGCTAACGGAGGAAGTGCTCAAATCAAAAATCAAGACACCCATCATTTTCCATGAGGACAACAATGGTTGTCTTAAACTTGCAACCAACTCCACTAATAATGCCTGTTTTTGAACAAAACACATGGAACTAAGGTTCCATTTCCTTAGGGAATAAGTGGAAAAAGGCACTATTTCCATCAAACAAATTGACTCCAAGGGCAACCCCGTGGACTTCCTCACAAAGCCAGTCTTGCGTCTCTCTCTGCAACAACAACTCAAGCAAATCAACATGGGGTAAATCGTGCCAGAAGCCTGAAGGCAGGGAGGGTGTTGAATGGTGAATGAGGTCCTAATGCCAAATGTGCCTTCACTCTTCTTTTCATTCCACTTCATTTCATCTCTTGTATTCTTCACTTGTCTCCAACGGTGTGAGTTGTAGTGTGTCTTCTCCTGTACTTGCGCCAGGGTGCTTCCCATTGCCATGGGCGCGCACCTGCGTGTGACCCTTTTGTACCAGCACCAACTCAGAACCAGGATGCTCTTCCCTTGTGCAGTTCCATGACCGTACCATCTACATCCTGAGTTCTGAGCTAGGTGAGCTGTCTTCAAAATCTCTCTTAGTCCTTTATTTTCCTGCTGATCATCTCCTGCTCCTACTCTCCGCAAATCCTCTAGCTACTGTGCTGGGTGTGGTGTTGTTCTGCTAACTTGTGGCTTTGAGCCTTTTCTATTCAGCCTGATTGCAACAGATACAACCAACCTGGAAGCTTACATCAATGCCAATTGGGAAACTTGTCCATCCACCAGGCGGTCTATGTCTGGAATGGCCATCTGCCAGCTTGGAAGTCTAATAGCATGGAAAAGCAAAAATCAACCCACGTTGTCTCTGTCCACCACCAAAGCGGAATATAAAGCTCTGGGGGATGCAATCAAAGATATCAGCTGGGTCAAATCCATCTTATGTGAAATCCAGCCGCGTGAAGCAATCAAACCAGCCACTGTCCACAAGGAAAATGAGGGATGTATCAAGCTTGCTCTCAACCAAGCAAATCACGCCTCCTTTCACACTAAACACATGGAGTTGCAATTCCACTATGTTTGCAGCAAAATCCTCAGGAATGTGATAAAAAATCAAAAGGTATCCTCCAAAAGAAACCTTGCGGATTTTCTTACCAAGCGGGTGGCCCGGATTGCGCTTCACCAAAATCTCAAGGCACTCAATGTCTGTGAATAATCTGAGCATGGGAGGCTGTTGGAAATCAATAATTTCTGCTCAAATTATTCCATTCAAATCTTCTTTGTTCTCCTGCTCTGTTTTCCAATTCTTTTTATCTTTTGTTTTCCTGCTGTTTTATTTCTCTTATACTTCTTTCCTGCTGTCTTATCCCTCTGCTGTCTCTCTGCTTCATCCTAACCCTGTTTTCTGGTCACATGGCTTTGCCCTTCAAACCTGGGCACTCGCACGCTCACGCTTGCAGATTTGCGTGCTCTCACTCAGCAACCGCTCATCCTCAAGGATCCAATTACCTTGTTCCATGAAGCCACTCAACAACCGCTGGAAAATTGATTCCACTCAACCTCAAGGAGACAAGAACCTCCACTGCTGACACTCCACCGCTCATTATCCCACCAATTTATTTTCTTCTTTTACTTGTCCCTGACTGTGTATCTTGCTATATGGTCTTTTTTTAAGGTGTTTACTATGTTCTGTTTTCCACATATTGCACCTTGACTCATTGCTGAAATTCATTTTTTTTTAAGTCTCAAATTCTCTCAGAGGAAACGTGGCAACAAAGTTAGCACCCTTGTGTCTGACAATGGAGGTGAATTTGTGAATGAAAGTCTTTCCGCCTACCTGAAGGAACTAGGGATAGAACACCATCTCTCTCCTCCATACACGCCTCAACATAATGGCTTTGCAGAAAGGGCTAATTGGACAATCCTTGACAAAGCTTGCTGTCTATTGATGCAAAGCAAATTACCCCCGTCCTACTGGGTTGAAGCTGTGAATAAAGCAACAGACATTCTCAATCTCCTTCCCATTGCATCCAAGAATTTTGCCATACCGTACAAAATCTGGTCAGGAAAAAACATTAACTACAAATTCCTTGAGCCATTTGGGTGTACAACATACTCTCTCATTTCAAAAGATAATAGGGATTTGAAACTTGGAATCAATCAAGAAAAAGGGGCTCTCCTTGGGTATGTTAATGATTTCTCATCTTACAAAATTTTAGATCCCTGTACTGGTTGCACCTAAATTAGCACAAACGCCACCTTCCTAGAAGGGACCTTTGGCACTCTTTTCCTGCACCTGAAAAGCACAATGATTGTCAAGACCCTTTTACTCCCCAAACTGCCAACACCAGGGACTCCTTGCCTCCCTTACCAAACATTGAAGGCACCTCATCCCAAAGTCAAAGTGTTGACTCACCTGCTTCCCCTGATTACAGTGTTATCTCCAAACAGAACATTCTGAACCACAGTTGGCACCAGCTTTGCAAGACTCCTGAGGCAAACCTCAACAAAATCCAAAATCAGGATCCAAAAACCTTGGAGAAAGCTCTTGCAAGCTTGCAAAGGTTAGAATGGATAGCTGCAATGGAGAAAGAAATCCTGAATCTGATCACTTATGGGGTTTGGGAGGAATGCAAACCAAGACCAGATGTCAAACTGCTAAAGTGTATATTGGTGTTCCAAACCAAACAGGACAAAAATAAAAATATAATTGATTTCAAGGCAAGATTATATGTCCAGGGTTTCCACCAAAAATTTGGGGTTGACTATTCAAGTGTCTTTGCCCCTACCAGCAACAAGTCCTCTCTCTGCCCGCTTATTTCCCACTCTGTCCATCACAGGTATAAGTTCCACCAACTAGAAGTGAAGTCGGACTTTCTCAATGCCTCACTTAAGGAGACAATCCTTGTTGACATGCCCTCCAATGTTCCCATCACTCCGGGAAAGGCTGCTTGTATTAAAAAGGCCCTCTACAGACTCAAGCAAGCTCCGCAAATGTGGTACAACACTCTAAGCAACTGGCTCCAGGAAGAAGGGTATCTGAGAAGTGAAGCAGACAGGTGTGTGCTCTGGATAGGAGAGACTTACCTGTACATTCACGTGGATGACATAGCCATTCTCAGCCCAGATCTGGCCAGTTTTGTGACAGCCATTGCCAGCAAATTTAAAATCAAGGACCTTGGGCCAGCCGTGTTGCTACTGGGAATGAATGTGGAGCTATCTGGCCCACACCAGCGCACAAGGCCTCATCTTCAAGAAAAACCTGATTGACTCTGGTATCAGCGCCCATGTTGATGCAGATTGGGCCACATATCCCTCAACCAGATGGTCAGTAAGCGGCTTTGTACTCCTGTGGAACAAAAAAATTATCAGTTGGAAATCCAGAAAGCAGGCAACTATCACTCTCTCCACCACTGAAGCGGAGTACAAGGCAGCCAGTGAAGCAGTCAAGGAAGTCCTCTGGCCAAGGAGATTTTCCAGCAAGCAATAAAAGGGCCAATCCTAGTCTACAAGGATAATAATGGGTGCGTCAAGCTAGCCTCAAGTGCAGCTAATCATGCCACTTTCAAGACTAAGCACATGGAGCTGTAATACCACTTCCTGTAGGAGGAAGTGGAGAAGGTAACTATACTGATAAAGCGGATTTACTCTAAAAGCAATCCCGCAGACTTCCTCACAAAGCCAGTCTCACGGCTATCTTTAGTGCAACAACTCTGGATGCTCAATTTTGGTCTCCCCGCCAACAAAGGCTGAAGCCAGGGTGGGTGTTGAGGTATTGGCTTCCATCCTTTTTCTTTCTCCTTGTTTTTTCTCATCCATTAGGGCGTATCAGAGTTAAGAAAACCTGCCATTTTTTAATGGCAGGTTTCAAACCAAATCCACCATTTCAAACATGGCATTAAAAATCAGAAAAACTCACTTATTTCACATCAGACGTGTCAGATTTACCCAGAAATAAGTGGGTCTTTTCAAATAAAGTATTTAAAGGCTTCCACCACCTTTCCATGTCATTCACCCCTGGCTTCCCACCTCCTTCCACCTCCAACCTCATTTCAAATTTTTTTACCTCCAGCCTCATCATAAAAAGATTCACCACTCTCATCACTTTATCACTCTCATCATCCCTCTCATCAATTTATCACCCTCATCACTTGATCACTCACCACTGTATTGCTCTTGTTGCTTCATTTCTCTCATTGCTTCATTGGTCTCATTGCTTCATCACTCTCATCACTCAACCTCCAACAAGAACTTGTACCTCCAACCTCATCCAAAGAATCCAATCATTTTTTTATTGCTCTTTTCACTTTATCACTCTTATCACTTCATATCTCTCATCACTTTATCTTGCTCATCACTTTATCCCTCTCATCACCTTATTTCCCTTACTATTATAGACTTTGACTTCATTTCATCATTGGGTTTCATATAAATTGAAATTCTAATGCAGCTAACAAGTTCTATTAATATAAAGCTTTTTAGCTGCATTTTGAACATCATTGTGTTGAGTGTTTTGTGTTAACCTCATTATATTGAGTGTTTTGAATGAGATTTTAATGGTAAGTCAGTTCAACTTGTGTTGGGCTGATTCCATCATAAAGAGTATTTTAGTCCTTATTATGGGATCAGCTTAACACAAGTTGAACTGGTTTTTTTTGGTGTTTTTATTTTAGGGATAGTCCAGTTACTTGTCTTTTTTTTTGGTGTTTTTAATTTAGGGCTAGTCCAGTTACTTGTAATTTTTTTTGGTGTTTTTAGTTTAGGGCTAGTCCAGTTACCTGTGTTTTGTTGGGTCTTTTTACTTTAGGGCTATTCCATTGGATAGTACCAGTTTTTTTTTTTTTATTTATTTATTTATTTATTTATTGTTTTAACCAAAAAATGAACCATTTTTAATTTTTTGGTTAATTTCTTTTTTTTGGAAGGTTATTTAGTTTATGGTTCATGTTAGTAGCCTTTCATTCTTTTTTTTGTTTGGCTCACCACGGTCCGGTGGTGTGTGGGATTCCACACAACTACATTCAAGCCATGTGGAGTTCTACACGGCTCAAATGTAGTTGTGCAGCATCCCACACAAGCTTGGACCGTGGTGTGTGGACTGCATGGTTCTTTGAGTAGTGGGGACATGGACACAGCTTGAATGTGGTCCTGTGGCATGCCACACAGCTCATTTTGAGTTGTGTCCATGGCTCAATGAGCCGTGAATTTAACATTACCCTTGTAATACAGATGAATAAGTGACCACTTTTTTAAATCCACAGTAATCTACCTTCAAATAGGTTTCTCATCTCTTGATTTTACTCCAAATGAGTAGATTTGGTTTTTTGCCTGGTTTCCTGGGATGATTATTACAATCCTGGTTAATTTGAATGCTTTCTGTGCACCTTAAAACAATCTTTCAGCAAATTTTTTTTGTTTCCATTTCTTTCAATCAATTGATATTTTAATTTTCCTGACTTGAATCACCATACTTTAGGATGTTCAATTTTCCTTTAATTTTCCCTTGCATCTATTAATTCATATCAGAGTTAGAAAATCAGCCTCTTTTTAAATTGAAGTTTGAAACCCAAATCTGTGGTTTCAAACACACTATTGAAGAATTTTTTAAAAAAATATACTTCTTTAACTTGAGGTTTATCAGAGTTACTGGAATATTAGGGGGTATCAAAGTTAACCAAACCCTCCATTTTTTAATGGCGGGTTTCAACCCAAATCCGCCATTTCAAACCCGCCATTAAAAATTTAAAAAACCCACTTATTTCAGATCAGACGTGTCAAAGTTAACCTGAAATAAGTGGGTTTTTTCAAATAAAGTATTTAAATGCTTCCACCACCTGTCCGCGTCATACACCCCTGTCTTCCCACCTCCTTCTACCTCTGACCTCATCGGAAAATGTTTTACCCCCACCCTCATCATAAAATTGATTGACCACTCTCATCACTTTATTGCTCTCATCACTTGATCACTCTCATACACTTCATCGCTCTCAAAACTTTATCACTCTCATCACTTAACCGCTCTCATCACTTGATCACTCTCATCCACTTTATTGCTCTCAAAACTTCACCACTCTCATCACTTTATTGCTCTCATCACTTGCGTAGCCCAAACTCTTTCAAATGGCCCCTCAGCAAACCTCCCCCCACAAGTCCAACACACCCAAGAGAACATTGCCAAGGAACTCCACAACAAACAATCCTCCCCCATCAGCTTCCAAGGGCTCAAGTCAGCTCAAGAGAGCTGATCACATCATCCTGGTAAACTGGCTGAAAATTCCCTCCAACTACAATGCCTGCTTTGGATCCGACAACGAAACACGTGTTGGCCAACCTCAATCCTCTAAGGTCAATGGTTATCTCCTGATGGCCAATGAACTCAAGAACAAAACAAAAGGTAGGCTGGATCTGTCATCCAAACAGATGAGGGAGCAGTTCAAAAACTATTGAGCCAAGTACAAAAAGGCCCACTCCATGTCTATCTCCACTGGCTTTGGTATCACCGACTTGGACAAAGCCAAAGGAATCAACTCGGTGGTTGATAAGTTGGACTCCATTTGTCCTTTTTATATTCAAATGGATGAAATCTTTGGAAAGAAGGCCAACATCACCCCCCTAGCTGCTTTCGATGCCCAACAATCTGATTCCGTTGATGCCAAGGACTTGGCTGGGGATGCTCAGCCTACCAACGGGGACCTTGATGAAACCTTGGCCTTGGAGTGGCCCCCATCTGATGACGAGGAGGATATTCAAACACAATCGGCTCCAATCACTTCTACTTTGGTATTGATTGATCAGTCAATCCCAACCTTGGACCCCTCACTTCCTTCTTTTGATTGCTCTCTTCCTGGGGCAGAACAACTGGAGAACTTGCCCAATGAGGAGGATGTTATTCCTGGATCACCATTGCCATCAACATCTGCTCAAGTAAGGAACTAAATTGTTTTTGATTCTGCCTGGTTGCTCCGGACTGATTTACATTGTAAAAAAAAAGGCTCATCCATTTTTGATTGGCCAAAAACTCAAGCCAATGGGGCCTCCCACATTGCCTTCAAATAATAGTGAGGACTTTCAGACTCAAACCTCCTCTTCCAAGGGTAAGCAAAAGGCCTCCAATTCCATCAATGTCAACCCCAAAAGTCATCAAAAGAGGAGAAACACTTCCAGTTTTTCGGGCTTTGAAGAAATCATGGAGAAGCAAGATTCATGTAAGTTGATTGATTCAATATACTTGCTTTCAAAATCATGCTCATTGCCATTCCCCTCCAAAAAACAGTGAAATCACAAATTGAATCAGATAAACTTCAGTTTGAAAAGCAAAAGTGGGATTGCCAACTGGCCATGGATGGTCAAAAGCAGCAAGCCAAGACTTTGGCTAATCAACAAAAATTGGATGCTGAGTGGAGGTTGAAAAAAGCTGAGCTAGAGTTTCAAAAAGAGGAAAAGGAGAAGGATTGGCAGCAAGTGCAACTGGAAAAGGAGAGGGAACAATGGGCAAACAAAAAAAAGGATAAGGTATCAGTAGCTTTGGCTTGCATTGGCAGTGGTAGATTGGTAGAAGAAATACAGCAGATTACTCAAATGCTGGGCTTGTAAAGATATTTGCATGGATGAAAGAAAAACAAATTATTTTTTACTACAACAATGTTTGAGAGCATTCTTAACCCCACCAATATACAAATCTTTTTTGTTTTTATTGATATTTTTTTCTCTAGAGTAAATTTGGCCGTTTTTCATTTCCCTACAAGTGCTCTGAGTTTTTTTTATTAATTTGGAGTGACATGGCCATTCTGGTATGGGTTGCTGTGTCCACAGCTGGAAAGGTACAGTGCTTGTACTTGTTAGCCGCCCAAACCATTTTGACTATACCTTTTTGCTTGAAATCAAGCTTGCAACTAAAGCACTTTGGCCCAGTTGTTTGAGCCGGATGTGGGCAAGGAGACAATTGTTCACTCAAGGCAGTGCCACTGTGGGTTAAATCAAACCAGACCCTGTCACACAATGGTCTTGAACATCATACTTCCTGCAAAGGGATCACAGTTATACTCAAACCCAAGGTTGCAAATGAAACAATTTGGCCCAACTGACCGAGTGCCAATCCTCTCACATTGACAACCATTGAAAATTTTGGTTTTTTTTTTGGTTTTTTTTTTTTGGTTTTTTTTTTGTTTTTTTTTTTGGTTTTTTTATGCTTTTTTTTGGTTTTTTTTTGGTTTTTTTTTGGTTTTTTTTGGTTTTTTTTTGGTTTTTTTTTGTTTTTTTTTTTTGTTTTTTTTTTGGTTTTTTTTGGGTTTTTTTTGGGTTTTTTTTTGGGTTTTTTTTGATTTTTTCGAAGAGGTCGATGCATCAAGCACGGCCTGGCTCGTTGGGGGGACTTCATCACCCCCCAACCGAGCGAGCGAGCGAGGCGGGAGGGAGGGCCCGGCTTGGTGGGGGGATTTCATCACCCCCCAACCAAGCAAGCGGCAAAGGGGGGGGGCAGCTCGTTGGGGGGACTTCATCACCCCCCAACCAAGCAAGCGAGCGAGGCGGGAGGGAGGGCCTGGCTCGGTGGGGGGATTTCATCACCCCCCAACCAAGCAAGCGGGGAAGGGGGGGGCAGCTTGGTGGGGGGATTTCATCACCCCCCGACCGAGTGAGTGGTAAAGGGGGGGGCCGACTCGGTGGGCAGACCGAGCAAGCGGTGAAGGGGGGGGGCCGGTGGGGCTCGCAGTGGGGGGGGCCCAGCTTGGTGGGCGGACCAAGCGAGCGGCCAAAAGGGGGGGGGGGCTGTGGGGCTCGCAGTGGGGGGGGCCGGCTTGGTGGGCGGACCAAGCAAGCGGCAAAGGGGGGGGCGGTGGGGCTCGCAGTGGGGGGGGACTTCATCACCCCCCCGCCCAGCGACCAAGCGAGGGGGGAGCAAGCCACCGGCTTGCGGTGGGGGGGACTTCATCACCCCCCGCCCAGCGACCAAGCAAGGGGGGAGCAAGCCACCGGCTCGCGGTGGGGGGGACTGCATCAACCCCCCACCCGGCAAGCGAGCAAGGGGGAAGGAGCTGGTGGGGCTCGCGGTGGGGGGCACTTCATCACCCCCCCGCCCAGCGAGCAAGCGAGGGGGACATTGAGGGGGGAGGGAGGGGGGGGGATTTCAAATCTGCTCCCCACCTAGCGAGCAAAAGAGGGGGGAGATCAAGGGGGGAGGGAGGGGGGGATTTCAAATTCCATCCCCACCTAGCAATTGAGCAAGGGGGGAGATCGAGGGGGGGGGGGAAGGGGGGAGGGATTTCAAATCCACTCCCCACCTAGCGAGCAAAAGAGGGGGGAGATCAAGGGGGGAGGGAGGGGGAGGGAGGGGGGAGGGAGGGGGGATTTCAAATTCCATCCCCACCTAGCGATTGAGCAAGGGGGAAGGGGGGAGGGATTTCAAATCCGCTCCCCACCTAGCAAGCAAGCAAGGGGGGAGGGACAGGCTTGGTGGGGGGGTTTTCCAATCCCCTCCCCACCGGCTCGCGGTGGGGGGGACTGCATCACCCCCCCGCCCGGCAAGCGAGCGAGGGGGAAGGAGCTGGTGGGGCTCGCGGTGGGGAGCACTTCATCACCCCCCCGCCCAGCAAGCAAGCAAGGGGGACATTGAGGGGGGAGGCAGGGGGGGGGGGATTTCAAATCTGCTCCCCACCTAGCGAGCAAAAGAGGGGGGAGATCAAGGGGGGAGGGAGGGGGGGATTTCAAATTCCATCCCCAACTAGCGATTGAGCAAGGGGGGAGATCGAGGGTGGGGGAAGGGGGGAGGGATTTCAAATCTGCTCCCCACCTAGTGAGCGAGCAAGGGGGGAGGGACAGGCTTGGTGGGGGGGTTTTTCAATCCCCTCCCCACCGGCTTGCGGTGGGGGGGACTGCATCACCCCCCTGCCCGGCAAGCAAGCAAGGGGGAAGGAGCTGGTGGGGCTCGCGGTGGGGGGCACTTCATCACCCCCCCGCCCAGCAAGCGAGCAAGGGGGACATCAAGGGGGGAGGCAGGGGGGGGGATTTCAAATCCGCTCCCCACCTAGCAAGCAAAAGAGGGGGGAGATCAAGGGGGGAGGGAGGGGGGAGGGAGGGGGGGATTTCAAATTCCATCCCCACCTAGCGATTGAGCAAGGGGGGAGATTGAGGGGGGGAAGGGGGGAGGGATTTCAAATCTGCTCCCCACCTAGCGAGCGAGCAAGGGGGGAGGGACAGGCTTGGTGGGGGGGTTTTCCAATCCCCTCCCCACCTAGGAAGCTATTTAGTAACCTGGACCACACCAACACCAACCACCACCAACCACCACCCACCACCACCCACCACCACCCACCACCACCCACCACCACCCACCACCACCCACCACCACCCACCACCACCCACCACCACCCACCACCACCCAACCCATCCACCCTAAAAGGTGCTTTGGTTTTTCAACCAAAGCATGCCGGAGATTGAATGCCTTGCATGAATGCGTCCATTAAGAAAACCATGCAAAGTGCTTTCTAATCAATGATGGTATTTGATTGATTTGGCTGTGGCCGTGCCATGCCTGAAACATCAATCCTTTTGTTTCACCACCACCCACCACCACCTACCTCATCCACCCTAAAAGGTGCTTTGGTTTTTCAACCAAAGCATGCCGGAGATTGAATCCCTTGCATGAATGCGTCCATTAAGGAAACCATGCAAAGTGCTTTCTAATCAATGATGGTATTTGATTGATTGGGCTGTGGCCGCGCCATGCCTGAAACATCAATCCTTTTGTTTATTTGCCCCTTGGTTTTCATAATGTCACAATCTCATTCCAATAAAATACCCCCGACATTGGCAATTGATTGCTCAATCAATGAGAGGAGGAATTGGAGGAGGGGAGGGGCTCACCTTGATGGATAGAGAAATGGATCCAGGGGGGGACTAAAGGTTGAATGATCAAAGGATCAGCAACTGGTGAGGGGAAGGAAGAGGAAGAGGGTGGAGGGGGCTTACCAGGATTAGGAGGAGGGGATTCAGTGAGTGAGGTGAGATGAGGTGGTGGTGGTGAGTAAGGTGGTGGTGATGAGTGAGGTGGTTTGGTGAGGAGGAGGCAGGGTTTGACCGGTGAGTGAGTGGGGTGAGGTTGAAGGGGTTGAGTGGTGAGGGGGAGGGGGGTGGCATTTGGTGAGTGGCAGGGTTTGAGGTGGAGGTTTTTTTGGATTCAAGTCCACTAAAAAAAAAAATAAAAAAAAACTCAGCCTATGAATCTTGGGTGAACAACCAAAACCCATTGCGGTATGCTGGAACTACATATTTCCCACTAGCATAAGCCAAATTGGCCAGAAGGTATTGATATTGGTCAAAGTAGATCTCTGGTTGTTGGGCAATCCGCATCCAATTGAAAACATATGAATCATGACAAGAACCTGGAAGGCCAGCATGGAGGGAGATGAACTTCTTGTTGTTATTGCAAACAAGTTGTAGTGCCACAGAGTATCTAAACAAAGAGATGGAACATATTCGGTCAGTGTGTGATCCAAAGTTTTATCATAGCAATTGGAAAAGAAATGAATCAATTGCCTTTTTTTACAATCAAAATAGTGGTTGCCATCTAGGTTGGGTTTTTGACTCAAGGGGATGGTGGTTCCATCAACAAAACCAATGCAACCAGGAAAGCCTTCTGTCTCCATTGCTTGAGATATCTCCTTGCGTTCTTCTTTGGTTGGCCATGAAAGGACCGAGCGACGGAAAGATAGGATAGCAATCATGACTCTTTTGGTGTATAAGTCAATGCTTCCGTAACTGACTGAGAATAGATTTTCCAATTGATGGATTGCTGCTCCATTTCCATTTGACCCCAATCTACAAAGAGCAACGGCAAGTTGGATGGCTGGATCACATTGAGGATTGCAAGAATTGTTCTGGAAGATGTGGTGGTCTTCAATCATTGCCAAAAGTTTCATGAAAGAAGGCAACAAAGTTCGTAACAGTTGCTGGAAGCTTAATTCAGGGATGAGATGAAGCTTTTGCCTTTCATACATAGGGTTATGGAGAGTGTGTATTCTTGGAACCATGTATTGCTTTGCCAACAGGGAATTCAAAGCTAACCAAGTTGATTCCAAATCAGAGTCTGAATCAGAGTCTGAATGGGAGTCAAACAGTAGCAAAAGTTCAGTCAGCTTTTTTGCGTTTTCAACTTGCTGGAGGGATGTTTGATTGGACATGTTGAGAAAGGTGGTGAGTGATGTGGGGTGATGAGATGATGATGGGATTTGTGTGAAGATGGGTATGTGAAGGTATGTGAAAAACAATAGAGATGTGTGTGATGCAATGGAGATGGGACCGGTATGGATTTGCTGATGTGGATGGGTGTTTTTGATGTGATGGATGGTGGATGGATGATGATGCATAAATGGCGGGTTTAATGGCGTGTTTGATGATTGAAATCCGCAATTTTCATGAAACACACCATTTTGAAATACACCAGTTAGGGGGTATGTGTATTTCAGAAACCTGCCATTAAAAATGGCGGGTTTTGTCAAAAAAAATTGCGGGTTTCTAATGGCGGGTTTGCTAACTTTGATACGCCCTATTAAGTGCACACTTTCAAATAAAGTATAGAAATTTACTCAAATCCTGAACCAAACATCAGGTCAAACCATCCACCCCTTCCAATTTGAATCAAACCCCAAAATGTTTGGAGATATCCTCCTCCTCTCTAAAAAAAGCCACTCCACCATCTTGCACTTTCTGGATAACTTTTAAAGCTAATTTTCAAATCTCTAAATAACTATCTCCAAATAACTAATCATTCCATTCCGTATTCCTTTGAAGAAAAATTAAAGCTAAAAATTTAAAATCCAGTTCAGAAAAAAAGAATATCAAAGGAATTTAAAATTGGATAATTTTCTGTCTCAACCAACTTTCAAAAATTCATTGTAACTGAATAGAGCTTATCCTATCATTTTTTTCCACTGGATCAAAAATCATTCCAACTAGAGTGCTTTCTTTGGGACCAAAAATTGAAATTTTCTTGGCCAATTACCATCTTGAAATTCCAATTTTTATCTACTGATAGCAAATGATCTCAAGATTAAAGCAAAAGGTAGGCTTTATTGGTCATCAAACCATGTGAGGGAGTGTTTCAAGAATTATTTTTAAGAGTAAAAAAATCTGGTTTGTTGTACATCTTCACTGGGTTGTGAATACTCAAAGAAGATAAATGATAGTGGATCACCTCATTCATAGAGAAATTTGGATGAATCTATTGTTTTAAAATAACATGGATTAAATATTTAGTAAAAAGAAAAATCATCTCACTAGTTGATTTTGATTCTCAAAGATCCACTTCAATAAATCCTGAGGGTATTCTTTCCAGTCCCCAACCTAGTAATGTCAATAAAAATCCATGCCTGGTTACACTTGATTGGAAAGTATTGAATTACAAAGAGGATAATTCAAATATATCCACCAAAATATAATCTAAATCAGAATCTTTAATTAATTCAAAAAATTCCTTGTATCTCATTAATTGCCTCTTTGGAGCCATCAATTCCAATCTTTGATCAATTAAATAGTTTTTAAGAAGATTACTCCAATTCACCACCCCTCTAAAAAAACCCAGATATTTTTCATAATAAACATCCACTCAGTCAAGTATGAAATTTCTTATACATTGTTATAATGATCAATAATTACTTATTTCTGTTAAAGAGACCCATAAATATTTTTAAAGTATAAATATTAGGCCCATTGGACCTCCCAGCTCACCCTATAACAATATTGATGATTTCCAGCAGGATTTTCTCTCAGTAAACAGAAATTGGAAGGCCCAAAATTATTTTAGCATCAGCTAAAAATTCCATCAAAAGAGGAGAAAACCCTCAAGCTTTGAATTTTTGAATAGATCCTGAAATATATAAGGAAGTGACGAAAATGCATCAATAATAATACATTCCTATAATTTTGAAAAAAAGTCATATAAAAGATCTAAAGTGATAAAATTGATTTTGAGGGGAAAAGGTGTGAGAAGAAAATTTAAATAAATGGATGCAAGCTCATTTCTAAGCTTATAGTTCAGAAGAAAAAAAAATATTTTGAAAATATGAGAAGAGAAAAGATTTAATTTAATTGGAGAAAAATGGAAATATTTTCTTAGCCAATTCTTCTATTATTAGCAGTTGAAAAGTTGAGGAAATTGAAAAAAAATTACTAGTATACTTGGATTTTAAGTATATTTCTATCATGTTATATCAGAATTAGAAAAACCAACATTAAAAAAATGGCATGTTTCAGAAAAATAACTCAATCTTAAACATGCCATTAAAAATAAAAATAAATAAAAAAGCTATTTCATATAAGACATGTCAGATTTACTGAAAAATAGATTGGTTTTTAGAAACACAGTATGAAAAGTTTCATGAAAATTCCAAAACATACGGGACCAAACCATCCACCCCTTGTTTCCCACTTCCTTCCATCTCCAACCTCATTGTATCTAACATCCATCTACTCTTCATCTTTCCATTGCTACTACCCACTTCCAACCTCATCAATACATAAATCAATCTTCATCTTGCCATTGAGAATTTTCACATCCAACCTCATCAGACTCATCACTTGATTGAAATAATCAGTTTATTGAAATTGAAATGATAACTATATTACAATGAACTCATCACTTGATCTCTCTTCCAATTTCCAAATGGCCCCTCATAAAAACTAACCTTGAAAAAATTCCAGGAAAGAATCTCCCCAAGGTAATCAAGAGCCAACAGCTCAAAACCACTCAAACCTCTTCACCCATCTGCTTCTTAATTTTCTATTCAAATCAAGAAATTCAAAAATCTCATCCTTGTCAACCAGCCAAAATTCCTGCCAACTAAAATGCCCTGCTTTTTTATTTTAACAACAAAAAATCTTTTTGGACAACCTCCATCTTCTCTAAGGTGAATGGTTATATCCACATAGCCAATGAGCTGAAAAATTAAACCAAATTTAGGATTTATCTATCATCAGAATAAATGAGGGAGCAATCCAAGGAAAATTTTTACAAGTATAAAGCATCCTGCTCAATATCAATACCTACCAGATTTGCTCTCAATGATGCTTATAAAGCTAAAGAGATCAAGGTTTGGTCAAGAAACTGGAATCAATCTTTCATTTTTATGTTTGAATGGATGAAATGATTAGACTGAAGGGTCAAAATAAACCCTCTATCTGATTTTGATTCCAAAAGATCTGACTCCATTGGTGCTGAGGAGATGGTAGCCAATCCCCAGCCAAGTGATGGGTATGATGAGGAAACTTTTATAAAGTGATCAAAAGAATTTGTTGAGAAACCCTTTGATTTTACAGAATCTGGATCCAAGGAAGATATTTCAACAAGAACAGTTCTAATTTGCTCAACAAATCCACATGAATGATCCATTCCAATTCATCCTTGGATCCAAAAATCACCTCTTTGGATCCATCACTTGTAAGGTTGGCCCCAGTCATCCTCAATCTTCTCAAACTGGAGGAGGCTGACTTTGATGCATCACCTCCTGCCCAACCATGAAAATCTATCTTGTCATCAAAATTGATTTTTCTTTTATCTTTATGAAAATTTCTATTGAAAAATTGATGGATTCCTCTAAAAAAAGCCACAAAGCCTTCTTATCCAACCAAAAGCTTCAGTCAATCAATGGGGCCGGCATCTTCACCATCCAATGAAAGTGATGGTGCTCAGCTGCAGTTATCCTTGGGAAAAAGAAATAGAATAGCATCAAAATCAAGCAGAATTAAACCCCAAAAGCCATTAAAGGCACAGGAAAAATTCCAGCTTTGGATTTTTTGAAGAGATAATCAAGAAGAATCAAGGTTTTGGGTGAGGGAATCAAAGAAATATTGGTACATGTAGTCATACTAAATCATAAAAATGGGGTTTGAACCAGTCAAGTCCCAGATCAAAGGTGATACAGGCTTTAAGTTGAAATATTAAAAGCTTTGATTTGAAAGAGGAAAAATGGGAAGTTTGATGGGAAATTGAAAAAAGAAATCAAAGAGGTTAAAAAATTCCTGAAGAGAAAGAATGTTGAATGATCTCTTGAGTTTTAGACAGACTGAGCTGGAGTTTTAAGATGAGCAGAAAGAGATTGATTTACTGGAAGCCAAAAAATATTGGTAAGTTTTTCCTGGGATCTTGCATTTTTTGGAAGTTGTAGAAAGATCTTTGGAGGGGATTTATAGACAACTATATTATTGCCCTCAAATTAAAGGACTGATTGGTGTTTAAATTGTTTAAATGATTTTAATCAAGTTGGAAATCTGGGGAATGGATTGAAAAAATTGGCCCTAGTGTATTTACAAAATTTGATATTTTTTAAATAATTTTAGTCAGATTGGAAATCTAGGGAATGGATTCAACAAATTGGCTGTAGTGTATTACCCCCAAATTTGTGAAATGGATTGAATAAAAAACATTGATATGAAAAAATGGGATGTTCTTTACATTTTTTAAATTTGGGGAATGGATTAAAAAAAATAATGAAATGAAGAATCTCTCAATTATTTCAAAAGATAAGAAATTAAAAGAAAACAAAAATCATTGAAATTTCAGTATTTAATTTCAGTGATGAGTGGAATTCAAAACCTCACAAAAAAATGCTCTCAGTTTGAAATGAAATCTTATTTCCAGGTTGCAACCACTTCCTTTGTAAAATTTCTGGTTCTACCCCTTGAAAATTGAAACTATGACTACCCATGGGTGGACACTGGATCTTGAATATAAAGACCAAAATTTTGATTCTATAACTTTGTGATTTGTTATTTTTCAAAGAGAATTCCAAATTGACTGGGAACTGTTTTCAAATCATTTTGAAAAGGAAGAAAACTTTTCTCTGGGTTGGAAAGCAAGTGCATGCACACATGGAATGGGGATCAATATTCCTAAGGAATTAAGCATGCATATGAGTCATATGTGCTTCATTAAAGATTATCAAAGAAGCTATTTTGAGATATTAATCCTTTTTGGAATGCTTTTATATTTTTGAAACATAGTTTTTGTCTCCAAGGGAATTCCAAAGGTGATATGAGTTGTTTTTCCATTTGGTAGATTCATGGCTTCATTGATACAAAAAGGTTTTTCCTGATCAACCAGGTCATGAATAAAGAATGAAGAGGGTTGAGTGTAATTGCATGCATGGACTAATATCCTTCTGTTGACTAATAAAATCATGAGCTTTTTGCAAACCTGATTAATTTATAGCAGGATCTTATTTTTAAGAAAAGATCTGGTTCCTGTTGAATCTTTTAACCTCTATCATTTGATTAAATCTTTGAAAATCATGAAAATCTTATTCAATAGTTGTTCCACATTTTTGAAATATAATTGTGGTGATTGATGAATATTTCATTTTTGAGAAATCTTGGATCTCTAATACCAGAATGAACTAAATCTTTCACTGTGAAATTGAAGCAAGAATTTCATACTAAAAGTGGTTTTTCTGGCTGAAAAAGTGACAATATCATTCTGAATAACTTCCTTAGTCCAAAAGAGTAAATATCATCATTGTCTTTTTGCATATTTTTTAAAAAAAGTGATTATTAACCTCAAGTAATCTCTTGGCCAAATCTGCCTCTCTGAAAGTTGGATAAGAAAATCTATTGAATTTATTTAGTTTGCCAAATGAATTGGCACCAATAGAGCTATTCAACAACAACCTGAGAAACCACCTTTCTAAATCTGAAGGCTGAAAAGTTTAAATTCACCCAATCAAACAACCACCTTGACAGTGCCTGTATTCTATTCTGAGTGAATTAAATTTGAAGTGTTTTGGAAAGTCAGAATATTTTACTCTCCTTGCAAAACCCTTACTTGGATTTATTTTGAAATGTTATGTGAGAATAGTTTTTCTTTGGGTTGATCTTTGAAGAAATTCATCCAGGGCTTCATCTGGCTCAAACAAACCTGTTGATGGTCAGGAAGGGGAATATCAAACCTATAACTGCACATATCTCAACATTCATGTGTTTCATTGGTACTTTTCTAAAAGATAAGGATTGTAAGGAACAACCCAGGAATTGTGAATAAGGAATTTTGTATGATTCCTCCCCAGTTAAATGGTAGTTTTATTCTGGAATTTTCTATATATGAGATAAATTCTGTAACCACCAATTGTAAACAACTTTTAGCAAATTTGAAACCACAAAGTGAGGGCAGGAGGGCATTCTTCTATGTAAAGAATTTAGAAAGTGAAATGAAAAAAACCAAAGTGTGTTAGTTGATGGGTTTGGGGGGAAGGACATAAAATCCAGGTGGGATGGAAGGGGGTTTATATAGATTTTCAATGTTCCAAAAAAAGGTTGAAATATGTGAGGAATTAGTGTTTACTAAATGTGTGATCAATTTCCTCTGTTACAGTCCTTGGTTACATGTGTTTTCCTTGTTTACATGTGTTGAACTTGTTACATGTTTTATCCTCGTTATGTGTGTTTAAATGTTCAATGCTCAAAAAAAAACCTTTAAAAAACCAAGGAATTATTGTTTATCAATTGTTCATCACATGTGTTTTCAATTCCCTCTGTTACATTCCTTGTGTCATTGTTACATTTTTTTGGCCCTGTTACATTCCTGTTCTTGTTACATTTTTTGGCCCTGTTACATACATTGGTCCTATATTTGTGTGATAGTAAAAAATAAACGTAATATATACACACAAAGAGGGAGTTGAAAAGTATTAAAAGGAGATAAACACAAGCCTTACATATGTACATAAATCACACAAACCTTACATATGTACATACATCACACAAATCCAAATACATACAAAGAGGTGGTTGAAAATTATTGAACCTTAAAATCTATGTACACACATAATTTTGTATGTGAATTTCTTTTGAAAAAAGCAGACTGGGAAAAAAACAGTAGGAAGAAAAGAAAAAGCATACAGAGAAAAAAAAAGCAGAATTGGATGCACGGCCAGCATCCAGTTTGGGGCTAAGATTGCAGAGAACAACACTGTCTCCTCAGTTGCTATTGAGGCAGGTCTCCCAAGGAGGCCAAAATTGGTATTTGCAAACCCTCAGAAAAGCAATATTTTTATAGGAGTAGATTTCTGGAATAGTCAGATTGTAATTAAATTGCTTTTTCCAATCAATTTTTTCTTTATGTTTTATTTTAAGGAAAATTTTAAACTATGTTCAAAAACTTCAATATAAAATTCTATTTGATATTTTTTTATTTATTGATTTTCTTCTTGTTTTTTTTATAAATTAAATCTTCCTACTAGCTAATTCCCTGCTGGTTTTCCTGGTCCTTCAATCCTTTTGCATGGGAATAGACAGTCTGCTATGATTTAATTACTCCAAAGCAGGTAAGATTTCAATTCTGGGGCCCAAACCAATCTTACAATACCCCTTCCTTTTTTCTCTTCTTTAAATCAATCCCACATCTCAAGTAAGAACAAATAAAATTAACCTTCAGAAAAAAAATGTTTGTCCAAGCTAAGCTATTGATAAGTTTTCCAAGATTGGATTGTTAATTTTTATTTTCTTTATTTATTTTTTTTGAAACATGAGGAGAAACAAATGTGAAGATAGATAACCTATTGAGATCTTGGGAGGATTGAAGATCCTGTTTGATTTAGAATAAATAGGAGGTGATATATTGAACAACTGTGGTTTTGGTTGTGCCAAATCCTAAGGAGGAGAAGGATTCAAGGTAATTTTTGTTGAGCATTTGATGATTGGATTCAAACAAAACCTTTTTACCCTTCTCCAAATCATTGCACCAATGATCTGGGAGACCCATCCAGGTTTTAGATTAAAAAACTCACACAGAGGAGGAGAAGATGGGTTCATCATATATTTTGATACATATATCAACCAAAACATTTGGTGTGCTTCATTTATTCTGGAAAGCCATAATCCCAGATCTTTCAAACCCATGTCCTTGAAGGCCCAACCAAGTTGAAAAAAAAACCTTTGAATGCCTGGAGGTATGTTTTCAAATTTTTTGATGCCTGTCTTCTCTCCATGGGTGACTCAATCCAAAGGAATCAATCAGATAATGGCCACAAAAGCAGGTGTGATCAGATTCATTCAGAATACAGACAACACCAGATCTGAAAAAAGAAATCACTTGATTGCTTTTTTTTCTTGGCTAAGATTATTAAGGGTGGGCTTTGAACTTGGATTTTTCTTTCCAGACTTGATATTGGGGTAATAATTCAAGGTTTGAAATATTCTACCAGACTATGTGAATTGAACCTTGAGACCATCTGTCACACCTTGCACTTAGGAATTATTGTCTTCATCACTTTGACATGTCCTCTCCTCAGTACCATCTACCTCAGTCTAAAAGCATGACACAAATAAAGCACAACATCAATGGTGCAATCCGCTACATCCTCTGGCTCGTGTTGACCTTCCAATCTTGGCAACCAACTCAGTATATACTTGCAAACTCCGCGGTTAACTCCATACCGGTCGGCCATCCATTATGAGATCCAATCTCCTTCCCTGGCCAATCAACAGCCTTGGACTTCCATCTTTGGTCACGCACTGTTTGTTAGTTTGCATCTACGTCTAACTAAGCCATCATTACTGTACAGTTTGCAATTGGACTAGTCCATACCCTGCATACACTATTACTTCTCATTTGCATTACCTTCAAGGTCACTTGCTCCTGTCCCAATTTGTCATACAATTGTATGCTCAGATTCTATTGTCTCGCACTTACGCCATGACCTCGGATATGGTTGTACTACTGCTTCATTTCCTATCCTGCTCCTGTCATTCATTGCCTCACCGCTTCAACTGTAGTTAGCTCACCACCAGGTTGTATCTAGTCACTTTGGATTACCTTATAAGGGCTATCCCCTTGCCTGATGATTGTCTCCTCAGTTAGTTAATTTCATACGTTCTTGCATTTTGCTGCAACCTAGTTATCACATTGGACTCAGGTTGAGTTTCCTTCCTAGGAACACATTCCATTCCTCTTGCCGTTTGTTGAGTGGCATAACCAAGTTTGCACTTCGCAACTGAGTCTTGCTACTTGCACTTGCCCTTGCACTCAGCATTCCTTTGTGCTCACAATCATCTAAGAATTGCCCTATAGTATGTGGGGTGGTTGTGTGACAGTAAATTAACTAACTCAACTCATCTATTGTAGCTTTCCAACCTATAGTAGACTTCTTTTTCTTGATTTCACGTACTTGCTCAACCGGGAACGCTTCCCTTGCCCCTTATAATGATGAGATCCATTGGGTAGGGAGAACCAGCGCTCCTTGGGCCCAACAACCCTTAGATCCCATTCCTCCTTCAAAATGGCCATCTGTTGAACCCCTCAATGATCCTCGGACACCTTCAAGGGATGTTCCAAAGGACCCTCTTGGGGAATTCGCAGATTCCGACCATTCTTCCAATGAAACCTCAACTTGAGGTAGACCAGGGGTTTGCACTACTGCTCCCAAGCCCGATGCTCCAACCCTGCTTTCAACATTGATCCAGGCCCTCACTCATGGTGCCCAGCAATCTAGTCCAAGTACTCCTAGCTTTCGCACTCCGGGCATGAAACAACCCAATCACTTTACGGGAGAACACCCTCATAAGCTTAGATCCTACCTACAGTCTTGTAAAATCATCTTTTCAAACAACTCCAACAATTTCCCTTTGGATAGGCATAAAGTTATGTATACTTTGTCCTTCTTAGGAGGTAGAGCCTCGCAGTGGTTCAAACTGTACCTCAAACTTTTGTCCAATGACAGTCCCACGTGTATTCTTAACAACTGGGACAGGTTCAAGCAACAACTGTTCACCCTGTTTGGCGACCCCAATGAAGTTCGAAACACCAAATACAAACTTAATAGTTTAGTTATGAAGGAAAATAGTAGAGCTTCCATTTATATTTCTCATTTTTGAACCTTGCAGTCTTGCATCCAATGGAATGAGGCCGCTCTTCTATTCAATTTCCAAAAGGGTCTACCAGCACGCTTAATCAAACAGCTTGCAGTTGGGGGTCATAAGACAACCTTGCTTCAGCAGCTAATCAATTGAGTGATTGAGCTTGATAATGGCTATCACAACAAGAATCGCTCTCGGCAAAACAACCATGGACCGTCCACCTTGGCTCCAAGGGTGGACAACTCCTTGAAGCAAAACACAAGGAACCCAAAACCATCCAAACCAACCCTGACTTTGGACTCTAACTCAAAAGGGAAAACCGTCACTGAAACTCCAAAGTTCTTGGACAAAGAAACCGGGATGCTACGGAACGAGGAACGGCTACGAAGAGAGAAGAATGGGCTGTGTATGTATTGTGGAGGAAAACATGATGTCAACATTTGTGCAAAGTGGCTAAGCAGTCAAAAAATTAGCTTGTAGTTTTTCTGATACTTGCAAGAAAAACTACCCATTATCTAAATCACCGCAAGTAAATCTTTGCACTTGCAAGTCACTAGGTGCTCCTATTTTGAGATTTATCCTATTCCATTCTGACAACACCCCTTATCAATTCTTACTTGACTCCGGCGCTAATTTTTCCTTCATCAGTGATTCCTTTGCCACTTCCAAAAATCTTACGCGTTCCATGATAGATAAATTTCCTATCTATTTAGTAAGTAGTGCGACTGAACCGTCTTATTGGGTTTCCCAAAAGGCAAAATGGACCTTTGCAATCTCCAATTTCCCCAGCTTTGAATGGGATTTATTTGTCTTGGCTATACCCGGAATGGATGATACCATTCTAGGCCATGATTTCCTAGTTTACTGGAATCTGGATGTGAATTGGCAAGAAGGAGTAATTAAACTTTGAACCTCGCACCCCCAGAATGCTAATCTTTCCGTCAATCAGGAATTAAACAGCCTAACTGACACTGTCATTGAGTTGGATGACACTTTTCTGCCAGGAGATTTGCAATATCCTGACCTTCATTCCCAAATTCCCTCTTCAGATTTAGGAGTTATTGCTTACCAATCCAGCTTACCTCTTTCCTGTTCCTTCGAAGAGAAACAGACACCAACCAAACGGTGTATTTTGAGCTCCCTAATCCTCTCTACCATGCAAGCACCTCAAACCCGGTGCTCGAAGATGACAAGATTGAAGATTTAGAAATCATTTGAGAGTCTTTACCTTCAGTTTATCATGACTTTGCTGACGTCTTCTCAGCTGCAAGAGCAGATAAACTGCCTCCATCCCGTCCTTACAATCACAAGATTGAACTTACTGGCCCACCTCCAGCACCAGGACCAGTTTACTCTCTCTCAACACAAGAATCAATTGCGCTTCAAGACTACATTGCGGAAAATGTAGCAAAAGGATTTCTTCGACCAAGCGATTTGAATACCGGTTCACCTGTCCTATTTGTTCCAAAAAAGGATGGCGGACTTTTCCTTTGTGTTGACTACAGGAAACTGAACCAGGTAACCCGAAAGAATGCCTATCCAGTACTGCCTATGTCACATCTCCTCACCCTCTTCCATGGAGCTGCTTATTTCTTGAAGTTAGACCTTCAAGGTGCCTATAACCTAATTTGCATTAGGGAAGGTCATGATTATTTGACCGCAATGAGAACCCGGTTTGGCATTTATGAGTATACCGTCATGCTTTTTGTCCTCTGTAACGCTCCTTCCACTTTTCAACGTTTTGTCAATGACATTTTCTCCAATCTTGTAGGTAAATACCTTGTGGTATATCTTGATGATATACTAGTCTACTCAAGGAACCTCAAAGATCACATCGCACATGTGCAAGAGGTGCTGCAGCAACTTTTCAAGAATGAACTGTTTGCGAAAGCCTCTAAGTGCAAATTCCATTCCTCTTCTCTTTGGTTTCTAGGTGTCGTAGTCTCGCAGCAAGGACTATCAATGGACCCAGCCAAAAGCAAATGCATATTGGACTGGCCCCAACCTCCTTCCGTTAAATCCCTTCAAGTTTTCCTTGGTTTCAGTAATTTTTATAGAAGTTTTATTGAGCATTACGCCAAAAAAACTGTGAATCTTACTAACATTCTTAAAAAAGACACTCCTTTTGTTTTTACCAAACAAGCTGCTTTGGAGTTTGAAGCTCTGAAGAAAGTGTTCACCACTTCCCCAATACTCGCTCACTTCAACAAGCTAGCTTGCACTATTGTTGAAACAGACGCAAGCGACTATGCAATTGCAGGAGTAATCTTGCAGTTCTCTTCCTCCACTTCTCTTTTTCATCCCTTAGCTTTTGAGTCTTGCAAGTTGCTTGCTGCAGAGCTTAACTATGAGTTTCATGACAAGGAAATTCTTGCAATTGTTTATTGCTTGAAGAAATGGTGTTCATAACTTTTGAGCCTTAGGTAATCCTTTGAAGTTTTAACTGATCATAATTCTTTAAAGTATTTCATGAGCTCAAAAGTCCTCACACGCAGACAGGCACAATGGGCCAAATACCTCTCCGAGTTCCACTTTACAATCATTTACCGCCCTGGGAAACAAGCGGTAGTCCCTGATGCTTTATCACATTGGGACAAAGTTTAACCAGGGGGGGGGAGCACCTTTGCCAAAAACAACCCTGAAAACGTTAGGACACTCTTCTCAACCCAATCTGCCCAACTCAGTTCAATAATTGCTCACTTACAAGATTTGGCTTCCAAACTCCAACTAGCTCAACGCAACAACCCCAAGTGCATCAAACTTTGCAAAAGTGCAAACTTATTAGATAGTAGTTACAGTATTGATGATAATGACTTTTTAGTCTATGATAATCGTATAGTAGTACCAGATAATTCTTGCATTAAGTTAGATATCTTTGAGTCACGGCCCAATTCTCCGCTTGCTGGTCATCATGGGCAGGATAAAACCTACCAATTGATTGCACAAGACTTCTACTGGCCTGGTATGACCAAAGAAGTAAAAGACTATGATAGCGCGTGCTATGATTGCAATTGTAACAAGTCCTCAAAACACCGGAAGTACGGGCTGCTCCAGCCACTTCCAATTCCGCCTTGTCCTTGGCACTTGCTTTCTATGGATTTCATCTCTCAATTACCTTCTTCTAGTGGATATGATGCTATTCTAGTAATAGTAGATTGCTTCTCAAAGATGGCTTTATTTCTGCACAGTAATGTGATGGCCTCTTCAGAAGACTTAGCTAACTTTTTCATAGAATATTTATTTTCAAAAAATGGTCTCCCTGATAATATAGTTAGTGATCGTGGATCTCTGTTTGTCTCAAGCTTCTGGACCTTGCTATGCCAACATTTGAAAATCACTTGCAATTTATCAACGGCTTACCACCCGGAAACGGATGGGCAAACCAAGCAAGTTAATCAGATTCTTGAACAATATCTTTGAATGTATGTTGCCTATCAACAAGACAACTGTTCGCAATGGCTCCCACTAGCCAAATTTGCCTACAACAACTCCACTCATTCCTCCACCAAACAGTTGCCCTTCCAAACTCTTTATGGGAGAAACCCAACTTTCTCTTCCCTTCACGTAGCACCTTCTCAACCTGCTACCAATTACCTTGAACAAATTCAATCCCTTCAATCGCAACTTCAAACCAACCTTGAAGAAGCAAACCAGTGCTATAAGGAGCAAGCAGACCAATCTTGAACTACGGCTCCAACCTTTGCAGTAGGAGATCAAGTATGGCTTGATGCTCACAACATTTGCAGCACTCACCCAACTCGCAAACTCTCAGAAAGAAAGCTTGGCCCCTTTAAAGTAGAATCAGTCATCTCCCCTAACGCCTTTAAACTTACTTTACCTGCGAAATGGAAAGGTATCCACCCGGTATTTCATGTGTCTCTCCTAGAGCCAGCTCGAGTCCTATACCCGGGCAAGACTCATCCCCCTCCTGAACCAGTCACTGTCCTCAATCATCAAGAGTGGGAATTAAGCCGTATTCTGGATTCCAGGTTACGCAAAGGAAAACTTCAATACCTCGTTGAATGGTCTGGCTTCCAGTCTGACAAAGATTGCACCTTGTGGGAACCAGCCCATCACCTTCGCAATTCACCCAATCTGATTCAAGATTTCCATGCAAACTATCCTTGCAAACCTTGACAATCATGATTCCATCCCATCCAATCCCATTACATTCCACATTCCATCCCATCCAATCCCATTTCATTTCATTCCACATTCTATCTCATCCAATCTCATTTCATTCCACATTCCATCTCATCTAACCCCATTTTATTTCACACCATCATTCCATCAGTCAATTCCTCCATCTCACCGTGTTATTCCTTTTTCTCATTTTCCTTTCATTTCTACTAAATAAAACTCCATTCCTTATTAAAAAAAAAAATTCTATTTATAATTAAAAAAAAAAAAAAAAAAAAAAGAGAAAGTATATATTTATAATAAATAATTACAAAGTTTCCTTTACTTCTATCTCCGCATCCTCTCAATTTGCAGTCAATTCCGCAACCATGGATCAAAAAGTATCCAGGTCTTCATCATTGATTAGTGCGGACATCCTTTGGAGAACTAGCACCTCTGTTACAATATGCCTCTTGAAGATTTCCTTGCACCTCGCAATCCAAGCTTGCTTCGGCAAAGCATTCCATCCACCTTCCTCCAAGAGCTCTTTGTACACTCTCTTCCTTTGGCCTCCTGACAAGCCTTCTCCAATGTTGCCCATCAGCCACCTTGCATCCATTTCAACCGGCCCTACAACTTGCACTGGATCCGCTTTGCCTTGGCCCTCCATTCCTTCCGTTCCATCCACTCCATCTCTTCCATCTTCATTTCCTTCTCTCACCTCTTCCCTCATAGCCTCTTCTTGCCCCATTCCCTCTCTTCCTCCATTTCCGTCTTCTCCATCTCTCGATCCTCTTTCCTCCTCCCTTGCTTCCTTGGTTATGACTCCAACCGGTTCCGCACCAGGCACTTTTTCTTGCACCTCAGAATTCATCTGGGCCCCCAGAAGTTCAGTCGGCAGTCCCCAGTAAGGTGGTGGTGGCGGTGGTGTGTTTGTAGTGTATCTTTGGAAACGGGGCAACACTAGCAAGACAAGCAAAATTTAGTTACTATCTTTATGATCATTAGTCAGTCCAGATTAGTACTCACCAGGAACTCGAGTCCCCAAGTATTCAATCTCCGGCAACGGTGGTATCTTGTAGTTAACCCTTGGCACGGAACTACGACTCCGCATCTCCCTCAATGACTCCACGGGACCCTTGACAGTTGACTCAACATTTATAGGGAAATTGCAGGCTACTTTGCGAAGGCAACATTGCTCGCACTTGCCTCAAAGGCCTTGGACGGCAGTACTAGGGATACATCATTTGTTTTGACAAATACAGTTTTTGCAACGGCGGGAAGACAATGACAACATTTTATATAAATTATAAATCTATCAAGTAATGAATTAAATAATGTGTAAAGGGTATACAGTAGTTATTAACGACTTGAAATCAATGGGAAAATTTATCTGAGCGCTCGCAGGAGCTTGTGTCTTTATACCTGGGCAACTGTCACGCCTCACACTTAGGAATTATTGTCTTCATCACTTTGAAATGTCCTCTCCTCAGTACCATCTACCTCAGTCTAAAAGCGTGACACAAATAAAGCACAACATCAATGGTGCGATCCGCTACTTCCTCTGGCTTGTGTTGACCTTCCAATCTTGGCGACCAACTCAGTATATACTTGCAAACTTTGCGGTTAACTCCATACCGGTCGGCCATCCATTATGAGATCCAATATCCTTCCCTGGCCAATCAACAGCCTTGGACTTCCATCTTTGGTCACGCACTGTTTGTTAGTTTGCATCTACGTCTAACTAAGCCATCATTACTGTACATTTCACAATTGGACTAGTCCCTACCCTGCATACACTATTACTTCTCATTTGCATTACCTTCAACATCACTGGCTCCTGTCCCAATTTTTCATACAATTGTATGCTCAGATTCTATTGTCTTGCACTTACGCCATGACCTTGGATATGGTTGTACTACTGCTTCATTTCCTATCCTGTTCCTGTCATTCATTGCCTCACCGCTTCAACTGTAGTTAGCTCACCACCAGGTTGTATCTAGTCACTTTGGATTACCTTATAAGGGCTATCCCCTTGCCTGATGATTGTCTACTCAGTTAGTTAATTTCATACTTTCTTGCATTTTGCTGCAACCTAGTTATCACATTGGACTCAGGTTGAGTTTCCTTCCTTGGAACACATTCCATTCCTCTTGCTGTTTGTTGAGTGGCATAACCAAGTTTGCACTTTGCAACTGAGTCTTGCTACTCGCACTTGCCCTTCCACTCAGAATTCCTTTGCGCTCACGATCATCTAATAATTGCCCTATAGTACGTGGGGTGGTTGTGTGACACCATCCTATTATTATTTTTGACCTCTAAAGAGACTTTAGATTTTTTCCTTTCCATTGTATTTCGTTTAAAATCCTTAACCTTTGAACTGTTCTTTATTTATTTCAAGTCACCACTGCCCATAATGAGATGGGCCATCCCTGTAATTTGATTGTTTCATATATATATATCCAAAAAAAAGCTTTAGATATTGCTTTTGAACAGTTTGAACCAGCCAAAAAGTACAGATGTTTCAATAAAAGAGGGGGTGGAATCAAGCTGAGTTCTGTTGAATCTTAAAACAGACTAAAAACAAGAACTTTTTCAAAACAAACACAATCAACTTGAGCCTCATCAAAACAAAAAAATAAGATAAAGAGGGGTAGAGGGGGGGGCACCATTGATCTCACATTCAAAGCGCCAGATAAAAAAAAACAACAAGGTTTTTTTTAAAAGAAAGTATTGGAAAGACTAGATGTTTGGAAAACCTGAGCATGAGAATGGAAAAGAGAGACAAAAAAGGGGGGGTAAATGAAGTGATGATGAATGTGAAAATTAACCAAGGATATCAGAAACAAGAACAAAGAACAAAAAAAATAAAGCTTACCTGATCAAATAAAGGCTGGCTGTCACACAACCACCCCATGTAATATAGGGCAATCTTAGGTGATTGTGAGCGCAAAGGAAGAGACTGAGTGCAACGCACAATGCAAGGTAGCAAGGCTAATTGCAAATTGCAAGCTTCTGGTTTGATGACTCAACACACAGCAAGGAGAGGGAGGTGTTCCAATGGAAGGGAACTAAATCCAAGCCCAATGTGATTACTGGATTTAGAAAATGTGAGAATGTATGGAATTAACTAACTGAGGAGAAAATCTTCAGGCAGGCAAAACAGCCTTTATAAGGTAATCCAAAGGTGACTAGATACAACCTGATGGATGGCCAGCTACATTTAAGAGGCAATGAGGCAATGAATGACATGAATGGAATGGGAAATGAAATAACAGTACAGACATTTTCAAGGTTTTAAATTAGGTTAAAGACAATAGAATCTGAGTGTACAATTGGTGTAATGTATGAGACAGGAAGGAATGACATGTGAAGACAATTAAAATGCAAAGATTTAGTTTATGCAGGGTAAGGGACTGGTCTATTTGAAAACTATACAGTTGATGTGGCTATCTAGGCATGAGTGCAAACTAGTGTGAGTGCATGACTAAGAATGGAAGTCTAAGGGCTGATGATACCCAGGTTATAAGAGCAAAGCATGAATGGTTAGTCAACTGGTATAGAGTTCACTGCAAGATCCAAAAGTATATAATGAGTCAGTTGCCAAGATTGGAAGGTTTTTATGCAAGCCAGAGGTGGTAAGTGGAAGGCACCATTGATGTTGTGATTTATTTTTGTCATGCCTGTGGACCAAGGTAGATGGTACTGAGGAAAAGGATATGTCAAAGTGAGGAAGAAAATAACCCTTAACCTTGAAGCGTGAAACTGGCCTGGAGATGGGGGTGGGTGGGCATGGTGAGGAGGTGATGATTCTGGAAAGGTGATGAGAAGGAGATGGAGATGGTAGAGACATGGAGGTGGATTGTGGTGAGATTGGGGTCAATTTTATTGGTCAGGTGGAGGAGGGTGAGTGGTGATGGGTGAGCAAATCTCTGAGATCATGGTTGAATGAAAAAAAAAAAATTGAAAAAACTTTTTGAGTGTAGGATTTCTGGGGTGAAGATTTGGATGATCTATGAAGCCTGTTTGGGTGGAAGGCAAGCTTGAATGTTGAACCCCAGCCTCAATCCCTCATCCCTCCTCTCTCAAATTGTTTCAAACTCAATCTTCCGTTTCCTTAAATTGATTTTCTGTTGTTTTTTTTTTGTTTTTTTTTTAACAGTTCAGTCATTTCTAATCCTATTTTTACTTAATCTGAGGTTGAATTTCTTCTTGGGAGTATAAATCACCAAACCAAACCTTTGGATTTCATTGGATGAGTACCCAATCTATGAATCTTACCAGGATCTTCACTTCAATCCAACCTAGTTTGAGACATGACTGACTTCTCTAAGGGGTTTTTTGAAATCCTTTGGGTTTTGAGTCTCATCAGGCCAAATTTGATCAAAAACCATTCCAATAAAGTTCAAAATGGGAGATCCTTTTCAGATTTTTACTGTAGGTATCTATTTGCAGTCCAACATGCACACATGGTCAAATTTTCTAGCCAAGGATGGTGAGGAAGGGTGAAAGTTTGCCAAAGCTTGATCTGATGATGAGGTGGTTCATGATTGATTGTACTGAGTTCTCAGAAGAAGTGGGACTCATCAGATTCAAGGAGTGTTGGAGGTATGATTTGACAGATTGTACTCCATCCCTCATCTCCTATGATCCAAGTTGTCAATCTCTTTGCGTTTGGTTGAATATTTTCCATCTTCCTGGTTCAAGGTTGTCAATAAATTTTGTTGGCTAGGTATGGGATCAGTATGACTTTTGCCCCCGCCCCCAATTCCCAATGGGTTGTGATCTAGATTATCTTACAAACAAATCTTCATGGGATTTAATTGATGGTGCTATGAATCTCCTGTGGGTGGAGTAGTGATACAGATCATGATCCTCCTCTCACCCTTCAAAAAACAGAATTCCTGCAGTTGTGAAGGATTGAGAGTCAAACTTCATCTTTAAATATAAAAATATTGAAAAACCTCACACGCCCCACCCGGCATCAAGGACCTTGGGTTAGTATTCATTTGTAAAGGTTGTTGTGTATGCACCTCTTGCATCCCCTTCAGTCCTCTTGTTTTTTTGGTTTGCTTTTTTTTCTCTGCCCGCTTTTTTTTTCTCTGCCCGCTTTTTTTTTTCTCTGCCCGCTTTTTTTTTTGTCTGCCCGCTTTTTTTTTTCTCTGCCCGCTTTTTTTTTTTCTCTGTCTGCTTTTTGTTTTTCCCTGTCTGCTTTTTTTTTCTTGGTTCACTTTTTTTCTCTCTGTTCACTTTTGTATTTACATACATCCAACACATGTATGTTATATAAAAAGGAGTGGATCAAACAAGGGACAACACATCAACACATGTAACATGGAAAACACAGGGGCAGCACATGTAACAGAGAAGATGTAACAGAAAATATGAAACAGAGCACATGGAAAACACATTCATGGGCAACACATGCATGGAAAACACATGTAATGGACACTGATTGCTCACTTGGTTCAAAATTTTGGTATGTGCATTGAACATATATATAAACCCCCTTCCATCCCACTTTCATGTGCTTCCCCCATAACCCAGATATCAACACCAACAAGGGTTGTCCTATATTGAAATTCAAAAACAAAATGAGTCACTATCCAAATTCAAATAGAAGAAGGTACTCCTCCCCTTACTTGGTGGTTCCAAATTCACTGCACCAATCACATTCCGAAACCCATTTATATGATACCCATCACCATCATATTGGGGCCTCTTCCTTATTCCCACCTCCACCATATCCTCCCACCAATGCTCTGCATAGAAGGCACAATTCTTTATCTTCATCCCCATAAAATACCAGATCAACACATGTTCATTATCCCATTCCTGATCTTTACAACTTGCGTCATCACCATCATATGGAGACCTATTCCTTATTCACACCTGCACCATATCCTCCCAAAAATGCTCTACATAGAAGGCAAGACTCTTTATTTTCATCCCCATACAATACCAGATCAACACATGATCATTATCCCATTCCTGATCTTTACAACTTGCCACCTCTCCCTGCCAACCGCATCAATCAGTGTAGACATGAACCTCCTCCTCATTCTATTTCCATTTCAAACATTAACCATCCTGATTTATTCTATGATCTACCAAATGCAATTGCACTTCCTCCACCTCCTCAAAAAAATGTTTATACTACTCCTCAAAATCCCAACATCCCTATTTCTGTGGAAACTCACCTTCATTTTTTTCACATCAATGAGGATCTCAATGTTGCTTTGGACCATTTTGAGCTAAATCAACATCAAATTAATGAACATTTTGAGCAACTTAACTATGAAAATGACCACGGTTCCCCACAATCTGCATCACTTTGAATTGAAGAATACCTGGAAGGCCAACCACAAGAGAGTATTCTTCAAGGTGATCCCATGGATCTCACAACATTGGGGAACCATCCAATCATGGTTGAAACTGAATAGAACATTCAACAAGTACAGATTAGTCACCCTGTTGCCTGGGGGTGGATGAAACCAGCTCTTTTTGAAACATACACTCTACAACCCACCAGTTCATGCCAACATTTTCAAGCAATTCTTTTCCAAAATGAGATAAGCTCCCTGTGATGTAGAAATGAACAGGTTTTAGTACAGCAGCAAAGACCACCACTTGAGTTGCTCTGTATGTTCAAGATTTCTACTAGGGATCATCATTCCCATGAGAATAAACTTCTGCCCAATTTCAGACTGATAAACTCTAATTTTTCCTTAACATCAATTGGTCTTAACCAAAATACTTTCAATGCCCTCAATTTCCAAACAAGGGGAATATACACTTTTAGTGTGAATGGAAATATTCATCATAACATGGGTAGTCTTAATCCCATTGTTGGAAATCACCCATCATTCCTCCAATCGTATATATATGAAAGGTAAAATGAACTGCACAATTGGCACAGATGGGGCTCACATGCAGCACAGGATTTTTTTCTCAGGATTCTTTGATAAATATTTTTCAAAGAGTTTCTCCTCAGGTTGGTCCAAATCAATAGATCAGGCTTGCTGATCCATCTTCACAAAATATGGATCAAAGAGTTTAAAACCTACCAACAGGAGACCAAATAGCTGCAATATGGATATACCTTATGGTTTTTCCTTTTTTTTTTGTTTTTTTTTTTTGTTTTTTTTTTTTTGGTTTCAGACCATGAAATTGAACCTTTTCTAATGGATTTGAATTTCAAACAGGTAATGATGCTGCTAAATTGAACCATAGAGATGTTTTGATCAGGCACTCAGATGGCTCCCTCAGCAGAATTAGTGAACTGATTGAAATTTAATGACCCTCTGCACTATGTTCTTTTTCATCCTCATGGTGAATATGCTTGGTTTCCAGAATTCAAAGATGAACCAGGAAAGAATAGGTTCACTGCCATGAATTATTATTCAAATCATCTGGTGTTTCATCATTCTGATTACTCCCTTTTTCACTGGGGTGGTCAACTGTTCCAACAATATTGTGTTGACCAATACATAAAAATTGAGACAGAAAGATTATCCTATATTTGACATCATCAAAATAATCTAAGGTTTGAGAAGTTCTATGGTGTTGTGGATCCAATAAACCATGGGTTTGAGTTGGGTCAGGGAACAGGTAAGTTGGTTTATCTGCAATTTTTGTTGTGAGATTTATGTCTATATTCTACCAATACTTATGCATAACTGGATATTTTGTTATTCTTTGGTTGTTTTTATATCCTTCCTCAATCATTTATAGCTGGCCCAAGGGATATGAAGGCTTTATATCAAGATTCTATGGCTATGCTTCAGCATATGGGAAAGCCTGATCTTTTTCTAACAGTCACATGTAACCCATCATGGCCAGAAATTCTACATAATCTTTTTCCAGGTCAAACAGCACAGGATAGGCCAGATATTGTAACATGTGTTTTCAACTCAAGATTGAAAAGCATCTGTGATTAAATATTCAATGATGGAATCTTTGGAACCACAATGGGATTCACTCAAGTCATAGAACTCCAGAAGAGAGGCCTTCCACATGCTCACATCTTGGTGATCCTGCATCATGACCACAAGCCCAGAACAGCAGAACACATTGACATGATTGTTTGTGAAGAGGTTCCTAATGAAAGAACTCAGACTCATCTTTTTCAAAAAGTAAAGAGACATATGATACATGGACCATGTGGTATTTTGAACCTTGAATCACCTTTCATGGATAATGGTACATGTAGGAAGAGATACCCCAAAGCCTTCTGCCTGGAAACCATCATGGGTAAAAATTCCTATCCTTTCTACCAAAGATGCCAAGATGGAGTTACAATATCTCTCTCCCACAACCAAAGAAGGTCTGTTGAAATAACTTGAATTACTGAATGTATGTATGACCAATGACCAGCAACAGGAAAAATTCCAAAATTATAAATGAGACCTGAGACTTAAGCAGCGGCAAGTTGAGTTAAAGCTGAAACACCTCTTGTGTAGACTGAGCAAATTACTGAAAATGTTCCTCGTTGATGGTTGTTCTTCTTGAAGTGTTCGGTTTTTGATGTTTGAAGGAGTAAGAAACACTTAAACGAGTAAAAAGAAGAAATTGACCATTGACAAGGAACATTTTCAGTAATTTGCTCAGTCTACACAAGAGGTGTTTCAGCTTTAACTCAACTTGCTGCTGCTTAAGTCTCAGGTCTCATTTATAATTTTGGCATTTTTCCTGTTGCTGGTCATTGGTCATACATACATTCAGTAATTCAAGTTATTTCAACACAATTAACAGTCAAAGAAAGCGCCAATCAACTTCAACCTTTTTGCCTACTGAATCAATTGACCAGCCATGTCAGAATCCATGACCGCTACTATTCTCAAAACGGCGATCAAAGCTATTCCCCTTCTGACGATGGACAACTTTTCCATCTGGCGTAATCGCATGGTGAATATGCTCGATCTTCAAGAAGACCTGTTTGACAAAATCACCCAGAAGAAACTGGAAAGCAACGGCAATCCTGTAAAGCTCAGTCATGTGGAAAATGTACGAATCAGAACAATCATGACCTCCAAGTTGGATACCTCAGTTCAAGCAAATGTTATCAATCCTGAAAATGAAAAAGACGCGCATTGTATCTGGGCTAGTATTAAAAAATACTTTGCTTCCAATCACGCTTCAAATCGCGCAAGAATCTTCAAGGAATTTCTCAGAACTCCATTCTCCATCTCTAACATTCTTGGCTTTATCACCAATACCAAAACAGCCATCTCGCGTCTTCACAAAGTTGGAATTGATCTACCCATTGATACCATTGCGTACCTTATACTCAAGAAACTTCCACCCTCCATGGACACAGTCGTTCAACAAATTACACATTTGGACAAGAAGGTGACTCCCAATCATGTGCTGGATCATCTTAGAATGTTTCACAATAACAAGTGTCTTGGAAACGGATCAACAGTCAACAGCAAGAAAGAAGATTCCACAACGGTATCTTTTTTTAACAAGGAGCTAAAACCCTGTGAAAGCAACTGGCATAATCCAAAAGCTGCCCATCCTGAAGGTCGCTGCTGGAAGCTCTACCCTCAACTCAAGCCAGCCTTTCCAATAAAAAAGAGAGTCGATGGAAATGACTCAAATCCCTCAACCACGAGTGTTAGATCCTTTCAATCCTTTCACTCCAGTCTTCATCCTTCTTCATCTCTCTCCTTTATTCTTGACTCAGGGTCATCAACACACATGGTGTCTGATGCATCTTTCTTTGATCAATTAGACCAATCTTTAGGAGGAGTTATCTCTACTAGCTCAGGCGTGGACAATCTTTGGTACTGTGGGAAGGGAATCATGACCTTGAGAGATGACGAAAGTCACGTGGTAACACTAACCAATGTTCTGTACACACCAAACTCCACGGCTAATTTGATATCTCTTTGCTCATTGCTTTTGGATGGGTTTGATGTTTCCTTTTCTGTTGATGAAGTGATCCTAAAAAAGGGAAAGTGGTCGGTGACCGGGTATTATGACTGCAATATACCCGTTTTTCATTTCAAATCCTTGCACAAAATCTCTCATCTAAGTCATGATGAAGTCCTTCATAAGTCTCTGGGACATGTTAGCTATCATTGGATAAGGCAAAAATTGGTAATCTGTTGGAATCATTTCCTCCTTTTGTTCAATACTATCTGTTTATATCTTCCTATTTTCCACCCTCATTCATTACAATAAACACATTCATTATTATCCAATACTGTCATCACCCACCATTATCCTATAACTGTCACCAATCCATTTCAACTCCATCACCATCACCATCACCAACTCCATCACCATCACCATTACCATCACCATCACCATCACCATCACCATCACCATCATCATCCCATACCCATCACCATTACCATTACTCTCATCATCATCATCAGTGAAGAGTTGAAGAATGACTATATTGCCATGAGGGATGAAAAGGTAATGGTAGGCTATGGAGGAGCCTGATGAGGAGGAATAATAAGGCTACAAAGAGCCAATAGAGAGGGGATAATTCTTGTATAGTCAAGAGGAACTGATCTGATGAGGAGGAAGGGGCACTCCGGTATTGTTGACTGGTAATCAGATGTTTTTCATTCCTGGTCCAAGGGAAGGACCAGTATTTATGGACAACTAGAGAACCCCAAAGGGGGCCTAAGGTAGCAGGGTTAAGACAACTAGAGAGCCCCCAGAGGGGTCCTGAGACAGGAATAATATCTTAATGAAAGCAGTAAGATAGAAATAAAGCTGACTAAATTTGTCAGTTACAAAATATGAACAGAAAAAGACAACAGAATCAAAGTCTCAAAACCCAGGGAATGTACTGCCTGTTCAATCAGCAAGATTACTCATGCTTCATTCACCTCAAAGCATCAACGAGCAGAAAGGCCGTTTCAAGAGCTGCATTGCGACCTGATTGGACCCATTAAGCCAAGAAGTATTTACCATGACACTTACATACTGACCATTGTGGACAGTTGTACGAGATTTTTAGCTGCGATTCCAATCAAAGACAAGAGTCAAGCTTCCTCAACAATTCAATACCTCATTAATCTGGAATCAAAAAGGTTTGGTTACACACCTATGATTCTCCATTCGGACAGAGGCACTGAATTCCAAAATGAGTCGATGAAAACTTTTTGCTTGGACCATAACATCAAAAAATCCTTCTCTGATCCCTATATGCCCGAACAGAATGGCCTAGCAGAAAGATATAATCAATCTATACTTGAATCACTTTGCTCGGTTCTATTTGACTCTAAGCTTCCAACCAAATACTGGAGCATAATTATCAAGGCATGTGTTCTCACTCTTAACCAAGTCCCTGCTCATAAATCCAAAATGTCACCCTATGAGCAATTCAAAGGTCAAAGGATTGAATTGAGCTACTTTCACCCCATTGGGAATCCTCTTACCTTTGTTTCTGGGAAAAAACCTCCGTTCACAAAACTTGAACCACGTGGAGAATTTGGATGACTGATTGGCTACAATGAAGAACTGCTGTCGTATAAGGTTCTCACAGAGGATAATTGAGTTATCAACACTAAAAGCGTCAAACTTCTTGACTTTGACGCCTCCCTCAATTGGTACTCTTCGGACGATGTGTTAGAAATAGAGGATGATTGTGCTGTTACAGGGGATGAGACAACTTTGACCGTGCCTCAGGCTGATGAATTATACAACAAATGGATGGTATCCTCAACCACCTCTTCCACGCCACTAGACACTGTTGAATCTCTCTTCAGTCCAACATTGGAAGAATCCTTATCCTCCGCAACAACTCCAGCCTCCAATCCAATGGAAAACTTGAGCTCAGCTGGTTGTTATATTCTCAGAGACAAACGGAAAGAATCAAACCCCTGCAATACTCCCACTCAGCTAGGTTGAAGAAGGACCCAGGTTATTGGAAAGATTCGCGCGGTACAGAGATGGAAGACATAGAAAATCAGAATGTCTGGGAAGATTACGAGGGCACGCCAGATCACTTTCTCCGAACGATGTGGGTCGACAAGTTAAAACCGGCAACACTCTTGACGCCGGAAAGAAAAAAATCTCGCCTCTGCATCATGGGGAACTTGCAAACACCGGGTATAGATTTTACTGAAACTTTTGCCCCAACTGGGAAGTTTACCACCCTTCTTCTTCTTCTAATACGTGGACTTAGCTGTAATTTGAGGATTTGTCAATTTGACGTGAAAGCAGCGTTTTTGTTTGCTCCTCTAGACAAGGACATTTACATTGTGAAGCCAGATGAGTGCAATCAAAAATAACGTTTCTTGAAATTAAAGAAATCTTTATACGGGCTCAGACAAGCTCCCGCGAACTGGTTCAAGACTCTGACATCTTGGCTGGAATCTATTGGGTACAGAGAATCCGACTCTGATCCTTGTCTATACATACACACACTCAAAAATTCGTCCTTGTTCTTTCACGTAGACGACCTCATAGTTGTCGGGGAGGTAGAAGGGTTTGAAGATTCCTTTGTGGAACGCTTCCCTAGGTCTACAGCGCATGATCCGGACACGGTGCTAGGGATGAATGTCACAATGGATAATGGAAGATTGGCTCTCAATCAGAAGACTCTCATACTCGATACCCTTGAGGAACTTGATCTGTTTTCTTGTTGACCGGTGTGTACCCCTCTCACTCCCGGATTGCATCTAGTACAAGCAACAGACAGCGATTTCAAGGAGTTCGAGAGACTGAATATCAACTACAGAAGATTCACTGGAATAATAAATCATCTTGCCTGTAGGACTCGACCCGACTTATCTGCTGCGGCATCTCTACTCTCCTGATTCAACCAACGACCCGGTCTTACAAACTGGAAAGAGGTAATTCATGTATGGAAGTATCTCGCAGGAACTGCAGGCCTTTCTCTAGTGCTTAACCCCTCTGGTTCTAGTGATAGCTTGATTGCTTACTCTGACGCAACCTGGGCTGATGATCCAGAAACTCAACTGTCTCAATCTGGATTTCTTGTGGAGTTTTTTTCTTGCCCAGTTGCATGGAAGAGTCGTAAACAAACCAACATTACTCTTTTGACAATGGAAGCCAAGCTCAATGCTCTGACCAACAGCGCTCAGGAAATTCTATGGATAAAATTGATCATTGAGGAAATCTGGCAAAAAGAACTAGCGCCTACGACTTTCTTCATAGACAACAAGGGTCTATTGGACAAAATTAAACACTTTGGAGCCAACTCAAAAACAAAACACATTGACATGAAGATGAAATGGCTTTGGGAACAGTATGGCAAGAGAATAATATCTGTTCAATTGATCTTGTCCGAAAACATGGTAGCGGATGCCCTGTCAAAGTCCTCTAACAGGTTAATGCTTGATCTGCTTCTGAGTCATTGTTGTCAGTGATCGGCACCAAATTATGGGGGGATGTTGACTATCTAGTTGCATCTTTATTTCTTTCTTATGTTCTTTCTCAGGGTCTTTCTTCTATTTCTTCTATTTCTTTTATATTTCTTGATTTCTTCTTATTATGCTATTCTCATGTGTTCATGACAAGACTGGTTTGTCGCGCACCAAGCTATATTCATTATTCAATATTCATTCTCATACCTCTTGCGCGTCAAACACTACTTAATCCAACATCTCCAGAAACCCAGAGAGGAGGAACTTGTCGATTTCTTCCAACAAGGTCTCTCATTGATAATTCCTGGGTTGTCCCTTACAATCCATATCTCTTTGAAAAGTATCAATGCCACATCAATGTAGAAGTATGTGCAGGTATCTCAGCTGTAAAATATCTGTAAAAATATGTCTATGAGGGCCATGACCATGTTACTGTGGAGGTTGTTCAAAACTTGGATGAAATCAATTGTTTTAGAGATTCAAGTTGGGTTGCTGCACCTGAGGCATTCTGGTGATTTTTTTTTTCCTTTAAATCATCTACTATCTCATCTGCTGTTATATGACTGGAAATTCACCTGCCTGACCAACAAGATGTGTTTTTTTGAACCTGATGAAGCCCTGGATGAATTGGTTCAAAATTGACCCTTTGGAAAGGACCATCAAATATTCTGATTTTCCACAAAGTTTCACATGGCATCCCCAGAGAAAAGAATGGAGGCCAAGTCAGAGAGGTTTTTAAATTGGAAGGATTTATACTGTTTATCCTGCTGATTCTGAGAGGTGGTATCTCAGAAGGTTGTTGAATAATTGTGTTGGTGAAACTTCTTTCAATAACCTAAAGCAGGTAAATGGAATCTCTTACACAACTTTCAGAGAGGCTGCCTTGGCAAAGGGTCTACTTGAGGATGATCATCATTTGGAAACAACAATGGAAGAAGATCCAGAATCTCTTGGACCTTTTGAGCTAAGAAGGTTGTTTGGAATGCTTTTAGCACTTTTTCAGCCTTCAGAACCATAACACCTATGGAATTTTTTGTTCAATTTGATGTTTGATGATTTGATTCTTTCTGGAATCACAGATCAAAGAGTTCTCAGAAATGAAATATTAAAATCCATAACAACAATTGTATTTCAAAATTTTGGAACAAGTGTTGAAGAAGCTTCTCCTGAGCTTCCAAGAATTAATCAATCAGTGGAGGATCCAAGGAAAAACAGGAACTGGATCCTTGAGGAAGAAAAAAATTCTTTACAAAATCAATCATCAGACTTAAAAAAAATTTCTCTTCTGAATCATAGAAAGAAGTAAGTATTTGATCAGATAATGCATGCATACCATCCCTCTCACCCCTCTTACTTCTTTATTAATGGACCTGGTGGATCTGGAAAAACCTTCCTATGTAAATTCTTGCTGGCCTCTATCAGATCATCTGGAAGAATAGCTATGGCATGTTCTAGTAGTGGAATAGCTTCCATGAATTTACCAAATGGAAGAAAAGCTCATCTCAACTTTGGAATTCCCTTGAGTTTAAATCACTCCTCTGTATCAAGAGTATCAAAGAACTCTTAAAAGGGTGAAGCTCTCAAAAAGGCTTCTTTGATAATCTAGGATGAAGCACCTATGAGACATAGGCCTACTCTGGATTTGGTTGATAGGCTACTTCAAGACCTCATGGATTCTAACCTACCTTTTGGAGCAAAAGTGATGGTTCTTGGTGGTGATGTGACTTTAGGCAATTTTTACCTGTGGTTCAAAAACGTACTTGTCCCCAAATTGTTGATTCAAGTTTGGTTGATTCTTCTTACTGGACAGATTTCCAGTTTTTGCACCTTACTTCAAATATGCATGCTGTGGGGGATCCTGATTACCAGAATTTCTTACTCAAACGTTGGAGATGGCCAGAATGTTATACAGGGTTCAAACAAAATTTTTGCTTCCTCATCAAATGGTCATTCATGGTTATAGTGAAGATGAAGGTTTGGGTAGATTAATCAACAATGTTTTTTTCCAAACTTGCACCATAGCTACCTTGAAGATGTTTATCTCATGGAGTGTATTATTTTATGTTGCAACAATAAAGCAGTTTACAACATGAATAAAATTTCTATTGGATTCTCTCCCTGGAAATGAAGAAAAACCAAACTATGAAGACTTATTCCAGCCATGACTCTGTTGAAGATGATACTCAAAATCAATACCAACAAGAGTTCCTCAACACATTATTTCTTCCCAACTTTCCTCCTCATAGCTTAACTCTGAAAGTGAGTTCAACTATAATTATTTTGAGAAGAATGGACTGTACAATTGGGATTTGAAATGGAACTTGGTTGATTGTTGTCAGATTGGCAAGGAATGTTATAGTTTCAAAGATTGAAACTGATGATTCAATAGGAAGGCTGCTTTCCATTCCCTGCATCCCCTTGGTTACTGAACCTGATGAAAATGGGCTCCCTTTCAAGTTGATTTGCAAACAGCTTCTAGTCAATTTGGCTTTCTCATTGATGATAAACAAATCTCAAGGTCAGACAATTTCCAATGTTGTTCTATATCTGCAAGATCCAGTGTTTAGCCATGGTCAGTTATATGTAGAATTGTCAAGGAGCAGGTCCAGCTGCTCAACAAGGGTAGTGGTAACACACAGAGCTGACAACCAAATTTCATTTGAAACTGATAACATTGTTTACAATGAGGTTTTCAAATGCTATACATCCTAGAAACTGATTGATTGGAAATTTATATTGTGTTTGAGTGACTCCTACATGAAGAAATTGTCATGGGTTTTTTATGGTAATGCTGATTTTATTAAAAATTAAGAACGACAGGTGTTTTTTTAACTTAATCATCATTCATTTGAAAAAAAAAAAAAAAAAAAAAAAAATTGTCTTCCAATCAGGGTCCAAATATTATTCAAGCCCAATCAGTCCCCAAATTAAATCTCAGAAACTGATGCGTTTGAAAGTTATAGTTTGTTTGACTTACTCCTGAAATCAATCAATTGACAATAGATCCAACATGATTTAATGGAAAATTCAAAACTGGTTTTATCTTTCACATCTTTACTATGAACCCAGATTCTATCCAAATGATTAAATTCCAATTGGTTCCCAAATTTGGAGTCAATACTCTAGTCAATACATACAAGCTTTGAATGGGTAGTTTCTTTTGGTTTGAAGAATGTAGTTCTGACGTGGGTGAGATTGAGGTGAGTAGAGATAGGTGACTGACTGAGGATGATCCCATGATTTGGGGATGACAAGTTCTAGTATCCGATCGATCGATGCTCCCTGGTGAATTGTTGGACAGGTTGAAGTTGATTGGAAGGAGTGAGATGATGAGGAGAGAAGGGTGAGAGAGAATGGTGTTTGAAGTTTGAATGGGGGATAAATGTGTGTATTGTGGTGTGAGATTGAATGTCTAGTCTCTCTGTAGGGAGGATGAATTAGATGGATTGGATTGGATTGGATGATGATGGCTGAGTCCATAATTAGATGATTTGTTGATCAGCGTTGATCGACCATAGCACCCAAGTCAAGATGATCTCGTGAGTGAGTGAGTTGAGGTTGAGAAGGATGAGATGATGTGAGTGAATCTGGATTGTAGATGGTGGATTAAGTAGATAGGTTGTAGATGGAGGATGGGAGTGATGGTCACTGGGTGGTAGGTGAAAATAAATCTTGATGTCCTCTCTGGGTAGTCGTCAGTAGTCAGTCTTAGTACCACTACCGACTCTCGCTCATCCTCTGCCCACCAGCCTTGCTTCCCCTAGTCTAGTCTAGTCTAATAATCAGCCCTGCCCTGCCCATCTCCACCCAACTTCCGATGTCCTCCTCTGCCAATCCCAATGACCATCAACACGATGACGATGACGATGACGATGACCAAGACCAAGACCAAGACCAAGACCAAGACGATGACCATCAACACCATCACCATCAACACCATGACCATCAACACCATCACCATCAACACCATCACCATCAACACCATCGATCAACTCATTCCAGACTCAGATCATCCTCCTCCTCCTCCTCCTCCTCCTCCTCCTCCGACCTTTCTCAATCATCCACCACTCGTCCTCGACCTTCTTCCTCATCATCTTCCATCCATCCTCGCTCTCGATCCATCACTCCCATCCCCTCATCCATTCGCTCGACGATCGAGCTATGCCTCACCCATCTAGTCTCTCCAGTTCAAGTCATCCTCGTCGTCTATGATCTGGTGGGTACTCTACATACCATCTACCCCCTCTCTCGACCTGACGACACGACCCTTCGACTTGCAAACTCTGATCATCACTTCAACTCCTTTCCACTCCACTCTAGCTCCCTCCTGGAAATCTATCCAACCTGGCTTGGTGGTTCGGTGTCGGACTCTATCATACCGCCGTCAAGATCCCCGCCATCGGCAGGGAGATCGCCTTCGGTGGTCACCCCCATCAACACCTCTCCGGAATATTCTCCCTACCGATCCGTGACGATGGTCTACCCCCCTTGGCCGGTCTCAGATCGATCTGTGAGATCGATATGGGTCACATCAAACCCGTTCAAGTCTTCAGTCCCGATCTCAGTTCCTTCAGATCATCCCTCCTCCTCACTCACCCTCAACCTCATCATCAACTCGATCATCGACTAGGCGCTCATCCTTATCGGGATCATCATCTCGAACGAGACGACGACGACGATGATGATGATGACGAGGACGAATACCTCGTTGATCATCTTGATCGACACCAACATCCCGAGGATGATGATGATGATGATGATGATGATGATGATGATCTAGTCATCGATCGAGATCAAACGAATCGATCGATTCGACTACCTCCATCGGTTGCCAAGTTCAACACGCCCATCAAATTCCAACCCAACCACCCCTCCTGCTCCCAACATGATCCTACTCATCGAGATCACTCCTACCCACCCACGCCCACCTCATCCTTCCCACCTCCACCGATCACCCCACTGTCACCCATCGAACCCAGTCCTCAGTCCTACGCCACCTCATCCTCATCCTCATCCTCTAGTTCCGATTCCAATCGATCCTCATCCTCCCCATTCTCCTCATCCTCACCCTCTCAGTTGGAAACCTTGGCCTTCATCCTCGATCGATTGGATCGATCGCCCGATTGGAACGGTCCCTCCTACGATCTCCTCCATAGGAACTGTAACACCTTCAGCGATGAGTTCTGCATGCTCCTCACCGGTAAGAACGCCCCAAAGTGGATCAATCGGGCCGCCTCCCTCGGATCCGCCCTACCCTGTCTGGTCCCTACCGAGTACGGCCTTCATCCCTCCTCCTTCCCTGCTGGCTTGCCTTCCACACCATCTCTTCCCCCGATCTGAGATCACTACTCACGACAGCCTTTCTCTCTCTCTCTCTCTCTCTCTCTCTCTCTCTCCCTCTCTCTTTGGTCATGTTGGAACGCCCACCCTCCAACGACACCTCGAATATCTGTTTGAAAAAGATGGATCGAACCACCTCCTGCGCCGACGGGCTTGACCGAAACCGAGCTTGACTTTGAGAGTCTGGATGCCCACGATCACGATCATCTCGACCATCGCTCCCATCGATCCAGTCTCGCCTCCTCCTATCGATCACCTCGGACTCCCATGCAAGTCCCATCCAGCATTCACTGAACACCCAAACCCATCAGTTGCCCCCCTCCAAAATCTCATCCTTCTTGTACTCTCTCGTTCTCCCTCTCACTTGTGATATATACATATATGTATGTATGTATGTATGTATGTATGTATGTATGTATGTATGTATGTATGTACGTACGTATGTATGTATGTATGTACGTACGTATGTATGTATGTATATTGTTTATTTGCGTTTGCCTGTCCCTTTGATCCTTTCTGAGCTACTGAACCCATCCCTTCCTGAGCATCCGTACTCGTGACCTCATGTACAGTTTCTATCCGTCGTTATTATCTGCCTGCTCATCCCATCCCATCGTCCCCATAGCCGCGTCCGTTGCCTGCTCGATCGCCCCGAGTGCCTCCGTCCTTTGTCGTCATTCGATCACCCCCCCCCTGATCGCCTTCCACTGTTAATAACCGAGGGGATAATTTTAGTTTGTTTTGTATAGTAGGCAGTTTGGTTTGTTTTTGGTTGGGTGGCTTGTCATGGTGATCGTGACGAGAGCGCACGCGCCGTCGTCGATCGCCAAGCGAGATGTTGGCCCATCTCGATCGTCTCCTTCCTCCTCCTCCTCCTGATCATCATCGTTCGGAACCAACCGTGATCGTTGTCGTCGTCGGCGAGTGAGAGTTGGAGTAGATGTAGTAGATGATTCTTATCGGGATCGGGGTTTAGAGAAAAAAAAGAAAAAGAAGTAGGTAGAGAGGGATCGATGGATCTAGTCGATCGAAAACTTGGCTTGTAAACCTACCGCTTCGCTTCCGATCTCGACGATCAACCCCCCGCCCCCCCTTTTTTTTTTTTTTTTTTTTCCTTTTGGGAAGGGGTGAGGGGGGGGTTTGCGCTTGATGATGAAGGGATTCTATCGAATCTGAATCGATGATCGATTCACACACACACACACACACACACACACACACACACACACACGCGCGTAAGAAGAGAGAGAGGTAAGGAAGAGATGGTTGCTTTGGCTCGATTCGGGTTCGATCTTCACTTCAAGAGCCCTCGCATGAGGTCCGGATGTATCGCGTCAGGTGACGTCCGGAGGGAGGGGGAGTAGGGAGAAGCAGAGGGTTGGGGATCGCGGCGGACGGAAGATGGATGTTGAAGTTTTATGGGGAGGGGGGGGGCAGTCGTAAGAGGTGAAACTGGCGAGTACGATGAGGAGGCCAGTACAGTACCGCCGGGCCAACTCGTGAGAGCGATGGGTCGGATGCGCATGCAAGCGCCACACGAGCGCCGGGCCGGGTGAGCTTGGGGGCGGGAAGGCTGACGTGGCACGATCGAGTGTGTGTGAGAGATCTGTTGGTCGATGAACGCCGGGGTGGGCGGTGGGGATCGTAGGATGAAGCACACTGGGATGACTGGCACGTACACGTACACGTACACGTACACGTACACGTACGTACGCAGGTGTATCATCATCCATCGGGCTTGGAGGTGGATGGAAGTGGGAAGGATGGGGTGGATCGTGCGGTCCTGATGATGCATGGGTTGGATGTTGCACGATGAACCTATTTTTTTTTTCTTTTTGAAAAAAGAAAAAAAAAAAAAGAAAAGAAAAAAAAAAAAAAAAAAGAGAGAGAGAGAGAGAGAGAGAGAGAGAGAGAGAGAAAAATGAGTGATTTGAAGATAAGAGCTAGGATTGTTGATAATATTCCAAGTTATAGGTTGTCATGCATATCACCAGATGATTTGTGAAGTTTTTGAGCAATGGGTCAAGCGAGCACTTTTGTCCAACATTTGGTGTGATTTCATGTTCAAATAGCCTGATGGATTGCTTGGGTGAGATCATTCTGGCTTTGAAAGTCTTGATGCTTGACATTGATCTTGATGATGTTAGGAACAAACTTGATGGGGTTAAGCATGAGAGATCTCCATATTTGGGAAGAGGTTTGATTTTGGTTTACTTGGATTGAATCCTTGATTGTATGGACAACAAACAACTCAATCAAACTCTTCTCCAATGATCGATTGGTGGGTTGTCCCATGATAATGAGGTAGTCTGGTGGGAATCTGTTGAAGGAGTTGTAGAAAGAACGTTGGGAATGTCAAGGGAAACTGAATGTTAATAATAATAATAATAATAATAATAATAATAATAATAATAATAATAATAATAATAATAATAATAATAATAATAATAATAATAATAATAATAATAATAATAATAATAATAATAATAATAATAATAATAATAATAATAATAATAATAATAATAATAATAATAATAATAATAATAATAATAATAATAATAATAATAATAATAATAATAATAATAATAATAATAATAATAATAATAATAATAATAATAATAATAATAATAATAATAATAATAATAATCATAATAATCATAATCATAATAATCATAATCATAATAATAATCATAATAATAATAATAATGATAATAATAATAATAATAATAATAATAATAATAATAATAATAATAATAATAATAATAATAATAATAATAATAATAATAATAATAATAATAATAATAATAATAATAATAATAATAATAATAATAATAATAATAATAATAATAATAATAATAATAATAATAATAATAATAATAATAATAATAATAATAATAATAATAATAATAATAATAATAATAATAATAATAATAATAATAATAATAATAATAATAATAATAATAATAATAATAATAATAATAATAATAATAATAATAATAATAATAATAATAATAATAATAATAATAATAATAATAATAATAATAATAATAATAATAATAATAATAATAATAATAATAATAATAATAATAATAATAATAATAATAATAATAATAATAATAATAATAATAATAATAATAATAATAATAATAATCATAATCATAATCATAATAATAATAATAATAATAATAATAATAATAATAATAATAATAATAATAATAATAATAATAATAATAATAATAATAATAATAATAATAATAATTGAGAATTGATAAGAGTACTTATAAGTATAAAAGAGATATGACTTACTGGAAAGTGAGAAATCATGAGTAGGCTGAGTCTGAGAGTTGAAACCAGCCTCATCAATCAAGATGAGGTTCCTTCCTACATCAGTGACACAATCAAGAACAAAAATTGTATTACTGTTGTTGGAAGGAAGCCTTGATCCACTCACAAGGCACTCGAGTCACCATCTTCCAGGTGATCTCAAGACTTTTCACAACCTTCTGGATCCAGGGTATCAAGATAGAAACCTGAAACTTGTGCTTGATGTGACCAACTAGCTCCTTCAAACACAAGCCAAGATGATCTTCAAGGGGCATCAAAATGGACCCCCATTGATGATTATTTCATTGGAAACCTATCACTTTGTTCCTTAGCTCACTCTTCATCAATCCTCATCTCAATCTCAAGCCTCACCTATAATTCTTCAAACTTGATGGTCAGAGATCCCAAACATTTTGCTAACCTCCACTCAAGATTTGGTTGTTTGTTGAGGACTTGCTGATTGACCAGGTTCTTGATCTTGCCACTTGTTGGTTGATGCAGTTTCCTTGCCTGACCAATTTGGGATTTTGACTTCTTTTGGTTTTATTTGTGTTTTTTTTTTTTGCAGGTTTTTGAATGCCTTTGATAGAGTTCGGTCAGTGGTAAGGTGGCAATGAGCTTCTTGGATTGCTGGGGAGTGGGCCTGAATCTCTTCTTGATACTCCTTTGCTTCATCTTCATAACCCTGGGGAATTTTGTTGTCATCAATTTGTTCATCCATTGCTACACTGAGGCAAAACAAAACCAAAAAAAAAAAAAAGAAGAAGAAGAAGGAAAACCCAATAGTAAGTACTGAATAGTCATCTGAATAAATTGAGGAGAAAGGAAGATAGGAAGTACTGACTTACAGCAATGGCATTGAAGGTTGATGTTGGAAATTGATGTCAGAGGTCAATTTCAAAGGTGTGTGGCCTGAAGGCCCATGGTCTCTTGTCCAGTTTGAGCAAAACCCAGACAGGTGACTTGTCACATGAAAAAAAAAGCAAAATTTTTTGCCCTTGCACCTCTGGGTTTTGCCCCAGGCTTTCTGGCCCTTTCAAGATTTTGGCCAGTGTGGTGATTATTTATAGACACAAATGTAAGAAGGCTCAGCAGTGGAATTCAACTGGAAGGATCAGAAGTGGGGAGATTTGGGATCTGCTGCACACACAATAGGAAAAAGAAGCTGAGATAGGCATATTTCATACTCTGGCAAAGGCAAATGAGGACTCAGCAGTTGGATGGATGCGGGATCTGCAGCACCACAGGGAGCTGATCCAGAGTTTTTACTTTTGTGGTTCACATTGTTGTAGTAGGATCATCAGTTGTGTTCTGCAGCTATGGATTTAAGATTGTAATTGTATAAATGCAGGAGCAAGTGATCAGATCTATGGGGTAAGTGTCCAAGAATTTGCTATGAGGTATGCGGCAGGGGTTGCAGAAGGGTATGTGATTGTTGGGACAAGAGAAAAAAAGGTTGAGGATGCAGCATATGGTGTGGTGCTCCAAAACCTAACCTATAGCCACCAGACTCACTTTTCTAGTATAAGGATGGCTCCAATCATCAAACAGACCTCAAAAATGGATTCTACACCAAAAATAACCCCTAGTCACTCAGCCAAAGTACCCCTCTATCTCTCATGGTTTAGAAGATACAGCCCAAGTCAACCCTGGCCTACCCATACCCCTACCAGGTGTCACAGACCAGTGAGAGTCATGGACATACCCTGGATGCCTCCAAGTACATACCACATACAACACAACCATACATAATTAATATATGCAATACCCTGCATGCAGCACCAAACAAACCTGCAGCAGTATACATAATTAATATATGCAATACCCTGCATGCAGCCCCAAACAAACCTGCAGCAGTATACATAATTGATATATGCAAGACCCTGCATGCAGCACCACCAAACCTGCAGCAGTATACACAATTAATATATGCAAGATCCTACATGCAGCACCAAACAAAAGGCTGTATACAGAAGAAATATATGCAAGTCAATGCATGAAGGACCAAACAAATGACCAACCACCACTATACAGAAGTAATTTATGCAGGGGGCACCTGTATCTATGCAGCACAGCAATGCATGCAAGGGTGTACATGCATTTAGATCCTGCACAGCCTCCTCCTCTGACCAGCAAAAATGCCTCATGAACTGTATTCACTGTACCAGGGAGACCCTCAGGGGCAGCCCTGAGGGCAGGATTCTCTATAAATAGAGGGCCTCTCTCCCCCATCCAGGTCCCAATCATCAGTTCCCCCCATCCTCCCCTCCAGGGATCACCATGCATCCTAGGCACCCTTAACCCATAATTTTACCATCCTCAACCATTATCCCATTACCCATACTGTAACCATCACCAATCCCATATCCCATACCAACAACCATCACCATCACCATCAGCATCAACATCAATCATCACCATCAACCATCAACCACCACCATTACCCTTGGCCATCCACCATCATCAACACATACTTTTGACCATGACCCAGCCCAATAACCCATACTTTTGACCACCCACCACCACCATTATTCACTCAATACCCCATACCTTTGAACATCACCACCATGTACCCATAACCTGAACATCATCCACCATCACCATCCATCATCACCATCCATCATCATCACCTACCATCATCATCATCAGTCACCATCATCAGTCAACATCATCACCTACCATCATCACCAGTCATCATCATCACCTACCATCATCATCATCAGTCATCATTCATCATCCATCATCATCATCACCTACCTTGACCATCATCAATCATCATCATCACCTACCATCATCATCATCAGTCATCATCATCATCCATCATCATCATCACCTACCATCATCATCATCAGTCATCATCATCAGCCATCATCATCATCATCACCTATCCATAATCATCATCATCAATCATCATCAACCATCATCATCAGTTGTCAAGTATAGGCTCAACCAATTCAACTTTATCAAACATCACCTGTAACATCAAGGGAGTATTCATCAGTAACCAATAAGACAAAATAAAGAATATACAAAGGATAAGACTAGAGAAAGGATTCTTCCCTTACTCAGCTTCTATCCACCAGGTCACCCATCTGTTCCACCATTTCTTCCTTATCAAGCTTGAATACATTGATCCTAGGTCTGATAGAGACTACTATAGTAGCAACTCTATCTGAAAATCAGACACCAAATCTCTTTTCTTTTATTGTTGTGAGACTATTATAGTACTCAGAGGGGCAGGCAATTCAAAACAACCCTTATTATTGCTCTATCTTATTTGTAGTTGTAGTACTTAATTTCCCCTCAAGTGACTGCCAGCAAGCTATTTGCTAAACTTAACCCAATCCCAAAGGAGTCTCCACATCTGGTGTCCCAACAGTGGCTGATAATCTTCACTTTTGGATCAATAACCTCAAGCATTAAAAAGCAAGAAAATACTAGGAACCATTCAAGACCAAGGATTTGAAGCACCTGTTAGGGAAAGGATCAAGAATCTAGTTAGTAAAATAAAGGAAACCCTTTTATTGGATCAAGAAAACATGGCCTCAGAAGAACCAACCCCAGCAGATACCACCATGGTCAGAATCAAGGAGCAAGAACAAAAGATAATAGATCAGTCTAGGGAACTCAAGGAAACCAGGGATGAAATATCAACAATTAAAAACTCACTTATTGACATGTCCCAGATGCTCAAGCTTTTCATGGAGAAAAATCAAGAAAGAACCATTCAAGGAATACCAGAAACTCCATATACCCAATCAGTTAGGTTCACCTCTACCCCCAGGACTGGAATCAGACAAGGCCCAGTCAGAATATTATCAGAATCAGACCCACCAGAAGATAGTCCAGAGGTTACCACATTCCCAGGTCACAATGAAGAAGAAAGAAACCATCAGCACTCCAATTTCATTCCTATGGACCATCACCCAAGGAGCACCACTATGGACCTCCCCTCTCCAACAAACTCTAGGATCAAGGATGTCCAGAATGGATTAGTTTTAGATAATTCCAAAGCCCAGCTTGAGTTCAATGGAACTGAAGTGGAACTCTTTATTAACAGGATTGAAAAATTGGCAGAACTTCATGGTGCTGGAGGGAAGGACTTGGCCTTGCAGCTACCTTTTATTGTCAAGGACGTCAAACTCAGGGAGTCTGTGGAAAACATGGAGGGGCATGAAACCAGGGACTGAGAGCTCCTCAAGAAAGAAATGAAGAGGAAGTGGGGAAGAGCCACACCCCACAGAAGATTCAATGAACAGTCCATACCTAACCTACTCAAACACACCCAGGAGAGAGGAGGCATCAGCACCAAAGAAGAATACAGAAAATTTATTGGGAACTATGAAGAAATGGTTGTCTACTTCATTAGAATGGGGTATGATAACACCAACTGGGAAAAGGGTGACATAATTTGGAAAGCCTTATCATTGGAACTCAAGAGGGAAGTCACCAGAGGACTGGTTCAAGCCAGGCAAATTAGGAAGTGCCTTGATGCATGCTATTTGGTTCCAGAATTGGAAATATTGAAGGAACATGTGGAAACAGCTCTGGCCCTGTGAGATATTTCTGAAGGAAATGAACCAACCCAAGAAAAGAAAGAAGTCAAGAAAGAGGTGAAATTTCAGCAAACTGTGGACAACAAGGAAGAAATCAAACAGCTAAAGGACCAAGTCAACAAACTCACCACTGCTCTCAAAAACCAAAAACCAGCGCCACCACATTTTGACAGGGTAATAGGGCAACAACCCTATAGACCACCAGGAGTCCCAACCCTTGCACCAAGATGGCCTCCAAAATTTTATTATTGCAGAGATGAAACTCACACTTCCTATAATTGTGCAGACCTTAGTGAGGACATAAAATCTAAGAAGGTTATCAAGCTAGGTCCAAAGTAATACTACCCAAACCAAAAACCTATCCCAAATGACAAACCTGAAACATTGAAGGAATTGGTTAACAAGTTTCATGCCTCAAACCAACCAAAAGAAGAAACCACTAACCAACCAAAACCAGAGGAGAAGGCAGTTCCAGTAACTGCAGTCCTTCAAGTTGGAGAATGGGGATCCTGGCAGCCACCAGAAGTCAACATCCCAGAACACCTACAGCAGATTCAGTTTGGTATAAGGAAATCACCTAGACTCAAACCCTCCCAGAACAATCAGACAGTGCCAGGGGATGAGCCAGAGGGTTCAAAGAAAAAGAAGGAAGGCAAGGCCCCAAGAAAGAGGAAACAAAGTTACCCTGGAGCCTGGATAGAGGATGATCAGGAAGATTCAACTTCAGACCAAGAAGAAATCCAGCCCACCAAAGAACAATTAACCAGCAGGGCAAGGGATATCAATGAGAATGTGGGACCAGAAGGAGAGAGAGCCTCAAGAGATCTGGAAGGCCCAAACAATATGGAGGAGTTCAGAATTGGGACAAATTTGAAGAAGAAGATACTCAAGCAAACTTTCACCCTTACCTTGGAGGAACTCTTGGCCATATCACCAAAATTTCTCCAGCTACTTCAGAATACCAACATGGAGGAAGGGATTACTTCAAAAACACCTGTAACAGAAAGCAGAAAGGTCAAAGCTTGTCAACACCATTCAGACCCAGAGGAAGAAGATGAATGGTATGCATTCAAACAAAACCTTACCTATGCCTGTCCTCTTGGATTCATAGACATTTGGATCAAGAACAGGAAGGTAAGAGCCTTGGTGGATAGTGGAGCTGAATTGAATGTCATCCCTGAACACCTGGCCAACCAAGTAGGACTGGTAACCAAGGAAATGCTGATGAACATCACTGGAATTGGAGGTCATTCAACACCTCTGATGGGACTAGTACAAAGGATACCATTTGAAATTAACCCAGGAGAACCAAGATGGGCCAACTTTTTTGTAGCAAGGGGGAGCTTTCACACTGTCCTTGGGAGACCCTTCTTGGCTGACTATAAGGTCAGGTTGGAGCTGTCTCAAAAGAGGGGTGAAATCCTCAGTTATGAACTACCTGGAGGGGAGAGGTTATGTATACCAATTTGCAAACCAGGTCAAGCAGGATGGGAAATGGAGCCACCAAAAAGATTGAACAGGGCTGGAATGACCCTCAGGAAGGTTCAATGGGAGGACCTAATTGGAACTGATGAAGAAATGGAAGAAGGAGAAATCAAAGAAAACCTCAAGAGGGATGAAGGTGAAAGCCAGATGGAACTGGACCAGTCACTAACTCAGTGTCAAGAAATGGAATGGGGAAGGAGTCTGGAAGACACAGAAGAACTGGATGAAACCACAGAAATCCCTGCAAGGAATGGAAAGCACATGACCAACCAAGGAACTTGTTCCAAAGGGTTTACTCAGAATGGTTCACTCAAAAAGAAAACCCAGCAAACAAAGCACCAATGGACAACTTACCTGGCTGGGGACTTACCAACCTAGAGTTTATGGACATACTTACAGGCATTGGATCCCTTGGTTTTCTCAATAATGGTGACTGGGACTCAGATTATGGATATATCTCACCAGAGTTCAGGATTGGTTTGTACTACCAAGAGCCCTGGGAAGAGTATTGGACTGAAGGACTCATCCTGTGGAAAGAGGAAAGTATCCAAAGATACTGGGAGCACTTCAGGGAGGTACCTCACCACCTCCTCCAACAATTCTGGTCATAAAAGTTTTATGTCCAGTATGACACTAAACTGCCAAAGTTTTTCTCTGATCTTTACTCTTAAAAAAGAAAAAATTTATACCTATCAAAAAAAAAAAAAATCAAAAAAATCATTCAGTATTGGTCTTTCTCCAAAATAAATACAAAGAAAGAAAAAAAAAATAAAAAATAAAAAAAATAAAAGAAACTCACAGCATTCATCATTCCAAATTCATAAAAAAAAATATCATTAAAGGCAAAGAGGAAAATTATGGTCTTGAAAAACAAAGGGTATTCATTGCAAAAAAAAATATTAAGAAGGATTGTATTTGCTAGTAAAATAAAACATAAAACTAAAACACAAAAAAAAAAAATGAAAAAAAAATCAGTTCAAGTTGATTCCCCAGGTCATAAGAAGAAAATAATAAAAGAAAAAAGACTCACAATATTTTTTTATTCCATCTTAAAACAAAGTGTGACAAGAAAAAATTATAAAATGATTGATGCAGAAGTAAGCCTTCAGTTCCTTTTGAAGTGCTGAGGGAATGGGTGGGCACTTTATTATCCTAAAAAAAAAAAAACAAAAAAAAAAAACATCAAGTAATTAGCAACAGTTTACCCTTATTATAAATATATATATATAACCAACAAAAAAAATTATCAGACTCACAAATTTATCACCAGCTTCCTTGGAACTCAGTAGGGCAAGTAATTGCCAGGCAATAAATGCAAATGCGGCCGCAGCAACTACTAGGACTGCCAAAAAAGAGGCTAATTGATTTGGAAATCTTGAGAAATTTGCAGAAAGGGACGGTGAATGACGGCATCAACCACCGTTTGGCGAGCAGGTCATAGGAAAAACTTGATGAAGGGAATGTGATTTGGCTCAACCATCAGCCAACTTGAAGGAATTGAGGCAAGGCACCAATAAAAACACAACAGTTGGGGGAAGTGTTGGATGGATAGGGAAAAAATAGGCTCCACCCCATTGGCCTTTTATGGATGTTGATGAGAAGGGAGGGCCTTGCTATCAACCTCAACAAACCAAAAATCTTGGATGGGTCCAAGCGGCAAAACTGATTGACGCAGTGAAGGAAACACCTTCCGGTTTGAGAAAATATCAGAAGAAGTGAGAAGAAAACAAAGAAGGGAGAAGAAACTCACCTTGCATCTGATTGCGCAATTTACTGCAACTTGGTCCCTGCAGGTCTTGGATCAATAAGAAGTATTGAAAAAAAAAATATCTGTATAATAGAATAAAAAAAATATTAATTAAAAAAAATCTGATTGCAACCGACCAATTGAAGCAATTGTTCAATGATCATCCGCTCGATTGCGCAAATTTGTTGTAACTAGGTCTCTGCCCACCCGCCAATTGGAAGAAAAAAGAAACAAACAAACTAAACTTACCTTGCATCCAATTGCGTGATTCACCGCATCTCGGTCCCTGCAGGTCTTGGATCAATTGGAAGGATTGAGAAGAAAATAAAAAAATATCAAATAAAAAAAAAATTAATTACTTAGCTTCCATCCAATTGGATTGTGCAATGATTGTTGGTAACCACGGGCAATACAGCGCCGCTCCCACATTTACCATTTGTACGATTTGGTAGATTAATTAAATTTTCCTAACCGTACTGATTGGAAGGACTGAGAAGAAGAAGAAGTAGAAGAAAAAGCAATATTATTAATCAATGAATGCTCAAAATCAACCCAGAAGATGTTGCAAGTGATTGGTAAATTGGAATTTGTCAATTTAATTGCTGATCATGTGTACCACCAATCAGAAGGAGAAACAAACAAAAATTTACCTGGCATCTGATCAGATTGTGTGAACAGTCATTGGTAACCATGCACAATGCGGCGCCACTTACACCTCAATTAATCATACAAGTCAATCAGTCAATTTGATTGTCCCCTCCGCTGATTGGAAGGACTGAGAAAAAAAAAAGAAAGAAAAAGAACAGTATTAGTAATCAAAGAAATCCTATTGAAGTCGGCCTGCCCCCACTCACCAATGAATGAATGATGCATACAGATTGGTCAATCAGCAATTAATGCAAGCAAAGATTTTGCAACCAAACTTGCCACTGCCCAGCCTGCATCAATTGGAAGAATTCAATAAGTTAACTAAATCTGGTCATGTGCGCCATTGAGAATAAGAAGAAGAATAAATACAACTAGATAAATTAAAACTGTAGACAAGTGAATATGAAACAAAACAGAACTCACAATCAACTGCTTCCAACAATTGCCTTGATTGCACTGCCCAAAACAACCCTGGTTGCCTAGGAAGAATTCAATCTTGCATCCAATTGGATCGCCCAAGTGGTTGTTGGAATCAATGTGCAATTGAACCGGAAGCACAACATGGAAATTGGCTAAACAACAAGAACAAAAATAATAATATTATTAATTATAAGATAAATAAAGGAAGGAATAAGGAAAGTGAAGAAGAATACAGGAATGGAAGAACAAAGTGGAACTTAATTAATAATTAAATGCCTTGTTTCTGTATCCTTTGCAATCCAACATGGGGGGGCCGCCACAAAGATTGCCATTGATTGGAGCCGCGGAAATTGACAAACAAGATGGAGTCCAGAGCGACTACCGCGCACCCCATCCTGGTACAACAACCTTGCGCGCAAATGCCTCTCTTTTTTTGACAACTATCACGCGCCCCGCCTTTGAAAAAAAAAACCTTCCGCGCAACTGGTGTGCACCTCTGCACCTCGCACCAAAATCAATCCCTCCCGCAACCAGATAGCGCACACCGCCGCAAAGGCGCCCCAATAGCAAACACCTCTCCGGTCCCCTGTAAGACCTTAAACTGCAGAGCACAACCATTTCTTCCTCTTCAACATAAAGAAGGGGGAAATAAAAAAATAATAATAATAAAATAAAATAAACCATCATTTGGTCCTTGGTAAGACCTGAAACTTCCTACACTCAAAGACAATTACAAAAAAAGGAATAAAATAAATAAGAAAAAATAAGAATAAAATAATAAAGATAATGAAAATAAAATGAATAAATAATATCAATCAAAAAATCATCTTGGTCCTTGGTAAGACCTGAAAATTCCTACACTTAAAAACAATTAAAATGAAAGGAAAAAGATAAGAAAAATAACTAAATAATATATATAAAAAAAAAGGAAAACCATCCTGGTCCTTGGTAAGAACTTAAACTGCCCACACAAAAAAAAATATGTGATACAAAACAATGAAAAATATAAATAAATCAAGGACATTATTATTGTTTAAATTTGAAACAAGGGGCATGGAATACTGGGAATAAGGAAAGAACTGAAGACATCAAGATTGGTTTAACTTCCAATTGGATCCAATTCAACATTTCAAGAAGTGTCAAGGTAGCAAGTAACAAGGGATAATTTATCTTTAACCAGAAGATTTGGACTAAAGATGTTATGGCGGTTATACCAAGGAAAAGGAATCTATCAAGTTGGAATAGATGAAAACAGAGCATCAAGGTTTAAAAATTGGTAAAGATTAGGAATAAAGTTAAAATTTTAAGAAAAAGGTCATTGAAGTATTTGTCCTTGTCCAGGAGGTACCATATAATAGATGGATATGGAGAAGGGAAAGGAAGTGTGAAGAGGATGCAGAACCTGTCTTTTCCAAGGAGAACCAAACTATAAATCAACAAACTAGAAGAATGGAAGGTATCAAATATGCTTGAAATAGCTACATGGATAAATCAAGAATGAATGAAGAGAAGAAGGGTTGAAGATAAATCATCAAGATAGTCAGGAGGGCCAACTGGATTGCCCAATATTCCTTTCAACTCTGGTTTTCTTATTATTTTACATATAATTATTTAATTTTGGAACAAGAAAAGAAGAGGAGAAGGAGGAGAGCATGTGGAGTCTGATGTCTATAGGCAGGAATGCTGCGGACAGCATTAATTTGGGGGGGGGATGTGGTGCTCCAAAACCTAACATATAGCCATCAGACTCACTTTTCTAGTATAAGGATAGCTCCAATCATCAAACAGACCTCAAAAATGGATTCTAAACCAAAAATAACCCCTAGTCACTCAGCCAAAGTACCCCTCTATCTCTCATGGTTCAGAAGATACAGCCCAAGTCAACCCTGGCCTACCCATACCCCTACCAGGTGTCACAGACCAGTGAAAGTCATGGAAATACCCTGGATGCCTCCAAGTACATACCACATACAGCACAAACATACATAATTAATATATGCAATACCCTGCATGCAGCACCATACAAACCTGCAGCAGTATACATAATTAATATATGCAATACCCTGCATGCAGCACCAAACAAACCTGCAGCAGTATAAATAATTAATATATGCAAGACCCTGCATGCAGCACCACCAAACCTGCAGCAGTATACACAATTAATATATGCAAGATCCTGCATGCAGCACCAAACAAAAGGCTGTATACAGAAGAAATATATGCAAGTCAATGCATGAAGGACCAAACAAATGACCAACCACCACTATACAGAAGTAATTTATGCAGGGGGCACCTGTATCTATGCAGCACAGCAATGCATGCAAGGGTGTACATGCATTTAGATCCTGCACAGCCTCCTCCTCTGACCAGCAAAAATGCCTCATGAACTGTATTCACTGTACCAGGGAGACCCTCAGGGGCAGCCCTGAGGGCAGGATTTTCTATAAATAGAGGGCCTCTCTCCCCCATCCAGGTCCCAATCATCAGTTCCCCTCATCCTCCCCTCCAGGGATCACCATGCCTCCTAGGCACCCTTAACCCATACTTTTACCATCCTCAACCATTATCCCATAACCCATACTGTAACCATCACCAATCCCATATCCCATATCAACAAACATCACCATCACCATCATCATCAACATCAATCATCACCATCAACCATCAACCACCACCATTACCCTTGGCCATCCACCATCATCAACACATACTTTTGACCATGACCCAGCCCAATAACCCATACTTTTGACCACCCACCACCACCATTATTCACTCAATACCCCATACCTTTGAAAATCACCACCATGTACCCATAACCTGAACATCATCCATCATTGCCATCCATCATCACCATCCATCATCATCACCTACCATCATCATCATCAGTCACCATCATCAGTCAACATCATCACCTACCATCATCATCAGTCATCATCATCAGTCATCATCATCACCTACCATCATCATCATCAGTCATCATTCATCATCCATCATCATCATCACCAACCTTGACCATCATCAATCATCATCATCACCTACCATCATCATCATCAGTCATCATCATCATCCATCATCATCATCACTTACCATCATCATCATCGGTCATCATCATCAGCAATGATCATCATCACCTATCCATAATCATCATTATCAATCATCATCAACAATCATCATCAGTTGTCAAGTATAGGCTCAAACAATTCAACTTTATCAAACATCACCTGTAACATCAAGAGAGTATTCATCAGTAACCAATAAGACAAAATAAAGAATATATAAAGGATAAGACTAGAGAAAGGATTCTTCCCTTACTCAGCTTCTATCCACCAGGTCACCCATCTGTTCCACCATTTCTTCCTTATCAAGCTTGAATACATTGATACTAGGTCTGATAGAGACTACTATAGTAGCAACTCTATCTGAAAATCAGCCTTCTTTTATTTTTGTGAGACTACTATAGTACTCAGAGGGGCAGGCAATTCAAAACCACCCTTAGTATTGCTCTATCTTATTTGTAGTTGTAGTACTAAATTCCCCTGCAAGTGACTGCCAGCAAGCTATTTGCTAAACTTAACCCAATCCCAAAGGAGTCTCCACAACCATTCAAAGGGGATCCCCAGGGAAGATTGTTGGGGCTCTTTTTGTTATGAAGTATGTGGGATCAAGGGGGATCCACTAACAAAGATTTTTGGGAATCTAAAGTTAACACATCTCATGGCAGATCAGCTAGTAGGACTGTCTGAGATTACAAGAAAAACCACAACTAATGCATGCAGACTGATCATTTAGACAGATCACAACTAATGGGGATCATTGCAGGAAGCATGGGGAAGGCAGTGTGGAGGAAGAATTTTGTTTCTTTCATTAGTTATCTTTTCTTGGAGTTAAGTTTTTTGGTTGTATTTATAAGGGGTTGTTCTTTGTAGCACTTTTTTTTTGGGGGGGGGGGATCTTATTAGATCTTATCATATCTTATTTTAGGGTATCAAATTATCAGAGTATCACATTGGAGTGTACTTTATGATATCATAGCACAAATCATCCTTTTGATTATTGAAAGAGAATATTACAGTGCAGAGCTCATTGCAGAGTTCCTATTTATATTTTTTAAGTTATTTAATTTCAGAGTGGTCATAGAGAAGTCTGAAGGATGAGGAGTCATAACACAAACAACAAAAGCGGAAGTCTTGGATAGTCTGCTAAGTATTTCAGAGCATGGTTATGTTCTTTGCAGAGTCAGCCTTTCTAGGATAAATCAGATTAGAACAGGTATTTCAACCAAGGAACTCATTTAATCCTGGAACAGAGTGGGATTGTTGCAGATAGTAGCAGTTGCACACTTTCTCACACCACACCAGCCAGACTTGCGCAATGAAAACTCCAGACAGTTTTCTTGAAACTGATAACACACAACTCTGACACAGGTTTGTATGTATGTGCAATAAGTGGGCAAATTCTTTCAACCTCTAAAAATGGTGTGTTTGAGATTGGGGAATTTTTCTGAAACCAGTAATGAAGGGTAAAAAATAATAAAAAAAAAAAGAAGAAGAAGAAGAAGTAAGCTTTTCTAACTCTGATCCACCCTAATACAAATCAAGAGTTTCAAACCTCTTTCAGAAAAAAGAAAAAAAAAACTTTCAAATGCTTTAAAAAAAACTAAATCCTGGAAGGATGTTGATATGTACTTGATGTTACAAAATTCTAGAGTTCAACTTAAGTCATATAAAATAAAGATTTAGGAACTGAAAGATGGATGCAAGATTTCTGGAAGCAATGGGAGACCAAAGAGATTCAAGATGAATGCAAATCAAACAGGAGTGTGAGTTTAAGGGATGGTTGAGTTCCTGTGATCACTCAAAAAATGAACTTGACTGATTTTTATGAATGGAATTTATGTGACTACAGTACCTTAGATTAAGTTCTTTTAGCTTCTCATGTTTTTAGAAACTTGTGGGAAACTTGATTGAGATCAAAATCAAATCCCAAGTTTTTCTCTCAAATCTTCCCAGTGGAGATCCAAACCATCAATAAAATCAAAATTGATTGAGGTGTGCTAATCATCTTTGACCAAGAGTTTTCTAAAAACTTGGAAAATGAGAATATATAGATCCTCAAATCAAACCATCTTGATTTTAAAATTTAAAAACTCATCCTTAAAGTTTGCCAATGTAAAACACATGAGTCCTAAAAACAGTTTTCACTGTTTTTTTTTTTTTTTTTTTTTTTTTTTTTTTTCATCAAAGCAATTAGTTTCCAAAGTCCCAGCCCCTTTCCATAAACCTAACAAAGTTACCAGAATAGATCAATAAACATTTTTTTTTTTTTAAAAAAAAACTTATTCAAAAGAAAGATTGGTGAATATAATCATGACAAAGTCAAATTTTGAGTCTGGGCTTCTCCAATATCTATCAGAGGTTGAAAGAATTAAAGAATTGATTTTTTTTTATTTATTGGACTAATTGAAGATGAATGTACCCTAACCTCTCAAGAACCACTAACAAAGTTTTATCAAATTGCTTCCACAAGATCCCCTTCAGAATTTATTATCTCTAAATCAAGGTATCTTGTTGTGATTCTGATCAAATCTTTCAATTCTAATTCAATCAAGAGTTTTTTTTTTATTTTTCAAAGAATGGTTGTTTAAATTTTTCAAAAATATATTTATAAAGTATCTCCTTGTTTAGTTTAGTTTTTAGTTTTAGTTTTAGTTATTATTATTATTATCATTTTTTTTTAAAAAAATTGGATGATTGAAATAAATATAGCTGTATATATAAAAAACAATCTGACCAGTTGTTATGATGAACCTTAAATATATATAAAGAACAATCTGACCAGTTATTTCCATGAACCTTACAATTAAATCAAAAAATCTTTATATGTTTTATTTTTAATTTTTAATTTTTTGTTTTGGGCATTGAATTTTTAATTCCCCCAAAGCTGGAATTCACATGGTTTTGACATGGCCACAACATTCCGCAGTGTCCCCAATACATGGTAAACCTGGAAACAACACAGTTTTTGGGGGTTTTCAAAAAAAAAAAAAATGAAAAAATACCAGGGGATAGACAGACATCTCAAACCCCTGTAAAATACTTTTGACAAGTTTTGGCCATTTTTAAGGCCTTTGAAATTTCCCTCAAATAACTGGGGAAAAAAAATGCTTCACGTTGTGGTGTAAATTTATAGACGCAGATTGGGAACTGCTTCGCGGCTGCGCGCTCAGCATTGGAGGCAAGCGGGCTCAGCATTAGGGTATGCGGAGTGCTCAGCAGCGGCAGCCGCTGTTTGGCTCTGCACCTAGTGGATGGGTTAGGCTCAGCATCAAATGCGGCGTGGGCGGTGAGCCACCCCGGAGATCAGATTCGGAAGGTAGTGCGCTCAACTAGGTTTGTGGGAGCGCCAGTTTGGATACGTAGGGGCGGAGAAATCCGCAGGCTATAAAGGAACGGACGGAGCGCGCGGATCACGCTGGATAATACCCGACACCCACAACAGGCGCGGACGGACGGATACGGACAGGCGCGGGGGGCTCCAAGTAGGGCGCGGTGCAAGGACTGCGTCATGAGAAGGACAAACCAGATGTACAGAACGGCGTATGGACGTTGGGGGGAGTTTGGTAAAGAGATGGGGAGAGGAGGCTAGGGTTTCTGTTTTGGGATTGTTTTCTGTTTCTTTGTCATACTGTTATTTGCGCGTGTACTTAGGTTAGGGTTGAGAGGGAGGAATTTTCCTCACTCTCAACTCCGGGAGGGTTGGAAGGGGGGAGGGGAAATGGAATCAAACCATCACATCATTGGATTGGATCAATCATCTCACCAAGAGATTAAAGGAACTCATACCGGATACACATCTAGGTGGAAAGTTCTTAGGATTGAAGGATTGGCGATTTCACTCTCTCTCTACTTTTCTTTATCTCTTTATCTCCTTATTTCTATTCCTCATTTAAGTGCAACTTTGGGCATCCTCATCTCCTTTAAAACGCAGGGAACCATTAACTTCCAAGCCTTGAGACAATTATAGGGGGAGAACCCTTATTCTTTCCACATCTGGGGGTCTGGCCAGGAAGTAACCTTCTGTTTCTTGTCTTTTGAAGGTAACTGGGCACAATTTCCTATCCATACCTCCCTACAGTCGCTTCCTCTTCTTCTTCTTCTTCTTCTCCTTCCGTTTTTGGATCTGCTACTCCAACCCCACTCGCATCTTCCATCCCTCCTCCTCCCCCTCCTTCCGCTTGACCCAGGACAAGCTATGCCGTTCCCCCATTGGTCTCCAGTGACCATGAACCCACTTGTCCGGTTTGCATCAGGCCGCGCAACTACCCTCACATCCAATTCAACACTGCGGATGTGGAACAATTCATCTTGAGATATGAAGGTATTGCAGATGCCAAAGGTGCGTCGGACGCCAATAAGGACTGGCTTGTTGTCCTGTTCATTATGGACAAAGAGAAGCTCCGGGATGTGGAGGAGATGGAAGGCTACTAGAATCAGGATTGGCCAAAACTGAAGGCGGAGATCCTAACATGGTGGGGTAGGCGCAAACCTCGATTCCAGGAAAGCGATTTTGACCGCGTGGCCTCGGAGGCAAGCGGGTGCGGAGGAGTCAGAACTTGGGTGGAGCTGGCGGATTACACCTTGACATTCAATTCGATCTATTGGTACTTGTCAAAGAACAAGGTGGTGGCGGGACAGACAGGGGCCATGAAATGCGCCTTTCTGGGCGGTTTAGGCACTCAACTCCGGGCAAGGGTGCAGCGGCATCTTTACGATCACAACTTGGTAAAGCGGTCATTGGAAGGGAGCATTGCGCTCCTTCCGGAGTTGGCTGTCATTTGCCAGGCTGTGGAGAGTGAGCTTGACTTAGAAGAGCTTATTGAGGATACCGCTAAGTCCTTCCCAGCGGGACCGAAGAAATCCGCCCCCCAGGTTTTGGCTCCAGCGCAATTTTTGGCCCCGGTTCCACCTACTTCCACGCGTGTTCCGGTTCCTCAACCCGTGCCTGCCCCTCCGGTAAGTGAATTGACGGAACTGATGAAGGATTTGAAGATCTGCATGAGCTGTATGGGCCAGCAGCAGCCGCGGGGGCCTCCACCTCACATGGTGGAAGGGTTCCGGCCGCCCGGTACCTTTGTGCCAAGGGGGTGCTTGTACTGCGGGGCAAACAGTCATTGGCGATTGGCGTGCAAGGAGCTTACAAAGGATCTCAACGCGGGATTGGTTTGACCTGCGGGGATGGGGTACATGTTTCCGACGGGCGAACAGATTCCAATGGAGCCAAGCCAGCCGACCGCAATGCAGCAGGTGCGCACACGGGGTCAGGAGGCGGGAACAACGGCGCAAGCGTCACTAGGCATCCTTACCGGTCCCGGATAATTGCAACCACCTTGGGTGGAAGCTGAGGTAAGGGTAGTGGCAATGGAAGAGAAGGCGGCAGTCTCCAATAAGATGGAGGTGGATGTGAAGGAGCAACCCCCGTTGACCGTTCCCAAACCGGTGTGGAAACTTTAGAGGTTATCCCTCACAAAGTTGCCGCAGGTTCAGGAGTTCTTGGGTCGAAGCGTCTGTAAGGATTAGATACCAAGTGTAAAGAGAAGTTTTTGAGAGCCTGAAGAGGAGAAAAGGAGAGAAGAGGGGAGGGATTCTGTTTTCCTAAGTCCGCTCCCTTTTCCGCTCCCCGCCTCCTGATGATACAATGGTAAGATGCCCCCCCTACAACCCAGAGTTGAGGGGAAAGGTATTTGAGCCCTCCCCCTCAACCCTAACCCTAAACTAAGTACAAGCACATGAACAACCCAACAACAATGAAGAAGGAAACCCTAGGCCCAAAACCCTATCCCATATCCTAACCTGTACCCTGTCCGTATCCTATTCCGCTTGCTCGCCTGCCATTACACGCATCCGGTTCGTCCCCCGCGGCGCGGCCCTCCGCCGCGCGCTTCTCAAAGTTCACCGCGATTGCCCGTATCCGCCCAACGCGCCGTCGTGAATTTCCTAGTCCCGTAGCCGGCCCGCGCTTGCGCGCGGCCGTCCACGGGTATAGCCCCGCGATCGCTCCGCCCTTTCCTTCCCTAACTAACCGCCCGAGAACCTGATTGGCCCAGCTCCATCACTGGGTTGGACACCCAAGCGGGTCGCGGCCTGCCTCCCCTAGTCAGACCCGGCCCGCAGCTGCGTGCTTCGCCCTGCTGCGCCTTCTGCTGAGCCCGCAGCGGCCACTGCTGAGAACGAGCGCACCCCAACTGCTGAGCCCGACCTACCAGATGCTGAGCGCGCAGGCCGCGACGCAGTTCCCGATCCGAGGCTATATATTGACACCACACCGGCCGCATGCGTGCCCAGAATTGAGGCGCCAGCAGCAAATCCTGTAGGGAAGAAGAAAGCGGTGGACATCGTGCGAAGGGTGATGGGGAACAAAACTCTGGTCCCGCTGACCTTGCGGGAACTGGCAGCTGTGTCTCTGGTGGTGGTAGACAAGATGGTGCAGGCGTTACGGGATTACGGTCAGGGCCGGGTACCTCAGACGGTGCAGCGGGTTCATGTGGCACGGAAGGAGGAGGGGCGCAAGGAGTGTGAGTTGAAATTGGTTTTGACTCCGCTTGCTTACGTTCCAATGGTCATAGCGGGGAGGAAGGTGTGGGCTATGGTGGACAGCGGTTCAATGGTGAACCTGCTGCCATCGGGGATGGTGGATGATTTGGGGTTGGTTTGGTGGAAATGCACAATGGGTCTCCGCATGCTTAACGGAGGGGAGTGTTGCGTGGATGGGGTAGTTGAGGAGGAGGAGGTCAAGGTTGCAAGGGTCCGTAAGCCTCTTTCTTTTCTTTTGGTTGATTGTGGGGATGTGATTTTGGGAAGGCCGTTCATGTTTGGGTTCCGAGCACAAATGGTTTTTGATCCGGAGGCGGGAATGGAGGCGTTGACGGTGGAGAATTTGTCCGGCGGAAGGTTCAAGACAACTATCTGCAATCACGGGAAAGGAAAGCGGAGGAGAGTGTTGGAGTATGAGGAGAAACCGGACACGGGGTTGGCCTGCAATGGGCAACCCTCGGAGGATTTTTCCTAGTCAACTGAGGAGACTGCATGGAACAAGCTCCGGTTTCGCGCGGGAGGTTGACTAATGAGGAGCAGGGAGGGGGAGGAAGGAAAGTGCAGGGCGCGCACATTGCAGAAGTAAGTCCCTTTTCTCAGTATGCATTGCCTGAGGGTACTACGCTTCGAAAACCCTATCATTGTGCCACACTTTTGAGCAAAGGCAAAAGCCGTGGTTCCGTTCTGTGCAGGACCTACAGCAAAGGATGCGTGCGGATGATGCGGTGCAACGCTGGCAAGTACAAGCCGGTGTTGCCAAAGGTCCAACCAAGGAATGAGCCAATGCCCCAGGAATTGAACGGACCGCTTCAACCAATCACTTGGTTGCGGGACCCTTGGGTCACGCCAATTAAGGCTTCGGGGTGGGTTACTAGTTTGGCGTGGATCACAGAGGAGCGGATTGCAGCTTTCAATTTTGGCCCAACGGGATGGTTGAGTACGGAGGAACGTGAGTTGCTGGTTTTGGTTCTGGTTCTTTGGGAAAGAGTGCTTGCGTTTGGACCTGAAGAGCGGGGGCTTCTGAAAAAAAATATTGGCAACCCCTATGTCATCCCCACTGTCAATCACAAGCCGTGGCAGATCAAGCCAATTCCAATACCGCAGGCGGTCCGGGAGCAGTTTCTGGAGTTGGTGCGGGAACAGGTGAAGACTGGCCTTTACAAACAGTCAACGTCTAGTTACTCCAGTCTGATCTTTGCAGTAGTTAAGCAGGACGGAAAGTTGTTGAGGATTGTCCATGATCTGCAGCGGCTCAACTCCTTTACGATCCGGGACGCAGGACGGCCCCCCGCATTGAAAAGTTCCTTGAGTCAATGGCGGGGCGTGCTTGTTACGGTTTAGTGGATGTGATGGGGGGATACAACCAGCGCAAGTTGGATCCTTGCTTGCGGCCTCTAACGGCATTTGAGACTGGGTTGGGAAGAATGCAGCTGACTCGGCTACCGCAGGGCGCAACCAATTCTGTGGTGGTGTACCAGGCGCAAATGGCTTGGATCCTGAAAGATGATCTTCAGGAGGGGGTCCAAATCTTCATCAACGACGTGGGCATCAAAGGTCCAAAATCCGATTACGGAGGAGCAGAGCTGGTTGAAGTTCCCAGCGTCCAACGTTTTGTGTGGGAATATGCGCAGACGTTTGAATGCATCCTGTTTTGCATTGAGGAGGCAGGACTGACGGTGTCAGGGAAGAAGTTGGCGGTTTGTGTTCCGGCGCTCAAAGTCCTTGGCCATGTTGTTGCTTCCGACGGCCAGCGCATTGCAGAGAAAAAGCGGAACAAGGTCCTTGAATGGCCAAACCTGCAGACAGTGTTGCATATCCTTCAGTTCTTGGGATTATGTAGCTATTTCCGCATGTTCATCAAGAGGTTTGCCAAGGTGGCAAGCCCGCTCCGATCACTAACGCGGAAAGGCCCGGAGTGGAATTGGGGAGAAGAGTGCAATAGCGCGTTCCGGAAGCTCAAGGAGATTGTGGGACGTGACATTGTGCTCCGCAATCTTGACTACAATGCAGGAGGAATTAGGCTAGCGGTTTATTCCAGAAAATTTGGCGCGGGGGGGGTTCTCACTCAAGAGGACAACGGTAAGGATAGGCCGGTGCTTTACAAGTTGGTCACCTTCACTCCAACGGAAAGCCGGTACTCTCAGCCAAAGTTGGAGTTGTGCGGGGTCACCAAGATCGTGCAGCGGCTTCAGTATCTTTTGTGGGGGGTTCACTTTGAGCTTTTGGTGGATGCGGAGGCGCTGGCGCGGATGATCAATTCCCCGGCGTTGCCCAATGCTCCCATGACCCGGTGGGTGGCGTTTCTTCAACTTTTTTACTTTGCTGTTGTTCATGTTCCGGGGAAGGGGTTCACTATGCCCAACGCGTTGTTGCGGTATCCAAGGGACAACCTGTTTGAGGACGCGGAACTTCTCAATGTGGAGACCCCGGTTGTCAAGGTAGGGGTTGTGGAGGCAGGCGTTCAGCTGCCGCTCCGGAAGACTGGGCGGTACGCAATTCTTTGTGATTACTTGCGGGATCTTCTTTTTCCCAACAGAACTATGGACAAGCACATGCAATGGGAAAGGCGGCAAGCGGGAAACTTCTATGTACAGGAGGGGCAGCTTTTGCGGCGGAAGACTCCGGTTCCTCTTGTGGTTACCACTTCAAGGGCGGATCAGGAAGCTATCCTCCAAAGCCTTCACAAAAATCTTGGCCATTGAGGGGGGGTTGAAATGCGGAGGCGGGTGAAAGAGCGGTTCTGGTGGCCGGGGGTAGTGCGTGCGGTACGGGAATGGTTGGCGTCCTGCAAAGCCTGTCAATGGCGGAGCACAAGATTGCCTAAGGAAGTCGGAAACCCCACAGGGGAAGATGCCCTCTTTGGTTGAGTCTTGCTTGATTTTGTCCACATCAAGGCTGGTAAGTTTGCCTATTGGCTTGTTGCGCGGGACAACCTGTCCGGTTGGGCGGAAGCGCGTCGGTTGGTCAAGCTCTTGGCGGACGAGGTTGCTCTGTTTCTGGAGGAAGATTTGTTTGCGCGGTACAGGTTGCTTTGTCTGGTTACAGTGGACAGAGGGGCCAAGTTTTGCGGCCGTTTGGTCAAGTTGGTGAAGAGTTGCGGAGCCAAGTTTGGCCAAGTAACGGAGTATTATCCCGAGGGGGCTGGCATGATTGAACGCGGGCATCAACCAATCAAGGACGCCCTGGTCAAGATGTGCGGGGAGGACGGTAAGCGCTTGCAGGAGACCCTTCCGATGGTTCTGTTCACAGATTGGATTTCGGTGAAGCGGTTGACAGGCTACTTGCCGTACGAGTTACTTTTTGGACAGCGCCCCGTGCTTCCGGTGGACATTGAATTGGAGACGTTCCTGGGGGTTGACTGGTGGAAGGTGAAGACCTCCGCCAAATTGCTTGAGGCTCGCGCCAAACAGCTCCTTTGACAGGACAGGATGCTTGCAAAGGCCACGGACCGGCTGAAGAAGACTCGGACGGTGTGGTGTCATTATATAGACTTGGGTTGGGAACTGCGTCGCGGCCTGCGCGCTCAGCATCTGGTAGGTTAGGCTCAGCAGTGGGGGTGCGCCGGCTCTCAGCAGTAGCCGCTGCGGGCTCAGCAGCAGTTGCCGCAAGGCTCAGCAGTGGGCGCAGCAGATCAAGCACGCAGCTGCGGGCCGGGCCTGACTAGGGGAGGCGGGCCGCAATACGCTTGGATATCCAACTCACGGATGGAGCTGGGCCGACCAGGTTCTTGGGCGGTTAGTTGGGGGAGGAAAAGGCGGGGCAACAGCGGGGCTATATGCGTGGACAACCGCGCGCAAGCGCGGGCTGGCCACGGGATGGGAAATCCACGACGGCGCGTCGGGCAGATACGGGCAAGCGCGGTGAACTTTGGGTAGCGCGCGGCGGAGGGCCGCGCCACGGAAGGACAAACCGGATGTTCAAAATGGCAGGCAAGCTGAAGGGATAGGGTATGGGTATGGGTTGGGGGATGGGTTAGGGTTCTGGGTCTAGGGTTTCTTCTCCATGGTTGTCAGTTTGTCTTTGTGCTTGTACTTAGGTTAGGGCTGAGGGGAGGGGATATAAGATACCTCTCCCCTCAGCACGGGTTGAAGGGGGACACACACACACACAGGAGGGGGAATAGGAAAAAGGAAGATTAGAATCTCACTCTCTCTCTCCCGGACAAGAAATCATCCTTGAGTCTTACAGACGCTAGAACCATTGAACTCCGTGACTTGGGACAACTTTGTGAGGGATAACCTCTAAAGTTTCCACATCTGGGGGTCTGGCCGGGAAGTTTGATCCATTCTCAGTCTCTTGAAGATAACACAGGATGTTGCCAACAACCGCTCCGGGATCCAATGCTCCCCTTCCCTATCCTCTACGTTTGACTCCCGTTCCTGCTGCTCAACCCCCTCCGCCGCCATCCGCTCATGCTCCCAGAGTTAGCTGGTTTGCTCCTCCCTCGGAAGGGTCATCGTACATGGCGGCAGAGGCCCCTTGCCGCTTTTGGTTGAGGCCAAGGGATTTCCCTCACCTTTGGTTCAGTACCTTGGACGTTGAGCGGTTTCTTTCTAGATTCAAAGGGATTGCGGATTTGGAGGGCGCGTCGGGCGCAGATAAGGTTTGGACCATTGTGCTGTTCATTACCAAGGAGGAGAAGCTGCGGGATGTGGAGGAAATGATTGGTTAAAAGAGGCAAGACTGGGGGAAGTTGAAAAGCAAGATGTTGGTGAGGTGGGGAAAGCGCAAACCCCGGTTCCAAGAAAGCGACTTTGATTGAGCTACGGAGGAAGCAAGCGAGAATGGCGGGGTGCAATTGCGCAAAGGATTAGTGGAATATATGTCAAAGTTTGAGCAAATCTACGGCTAACTGGCAAAGAACAAGGTCGTCGCGGGCCAGACGGGTGCCATGAAGCAGGCGTTTCTGGGGGGTCTTGCGCCACAGCTCCGTTCCAGAGTGCAGCAATACCTGTATGACCACGGTCTGGTTAAGAGGTTTCTGGATGGAAGTTTCGCTATTCTTCCCAATCTTTTGGTTATACATCAAGCTGTGGAGAGCAAAATTGATCTGGACAAGCTCATTGCGGATACAGCACAAACGTACCTGTCTTCTTCCAAGAAATTGGTCACAATCTTGGCACCGGTCCCCAACCAAACCTTGGCCGCGCGGCCCCCAATGCCTTCTCATGCCGGACTTTCCCAACAATCCGCGGGACCATCAGTCGGAGAGATGACGGAGATTCTGTGGGACATAAGGGTTTTCCTCAACCGGACATCAACTCCCACAGCTCCAACAGCCGCACCGTCTCCGGCGGCTCCTTCTCAACCGCGCGCAGTACCGCCTCACATGGTAGAAGGGTTCCAGCCCCCCAGCGGACCATCCGGGTCGTTTGGGTTGCCGTGGTGTTCATATTGCAGGGAGAGAGGGCACTGGAAGTTGGCTTGTGAGAACCTCACTTGAGACATGGACGAGGGGCTTGTTTGCACATCCGGGATGACGTACATATTCCTGACAGGTGAATCGGTGGATCTGACCAAGGACAAGCCGCCAACAATGGTGCAAGTGCGGGAAAGAGCAAAGGCTAAAGCCAAGACCGCCTGGGTCTCACTCGGGATTGTCACCGCGCCCGGAACCTGGGTAGCGCCAAGAGTGGAGGCCAAAGTCAGGGCATCGGCAACAAACGAGCGGATTGCGATGGATGTCGACAAGCGACTAATGGCCCCAAAGCCAGTGGGGCGCGTACCAGCGTCAGACAGGCTGCCCGCTAATCCTGCGGGGAAGAAGAAGGCCGCGGACATTGTCCAAAGGGTGATGGGGAATGACTCACTGATACCTCTGACCCTATGGGAGCTAGCGGCGGTGTCCCCTGCAGTTGTCAACGAGATGGTCCAGGCCTTAAAAGATTGCGGTCAGGGCCGGGTGCCAACAACGGTTCAGCGAATTAATGTGGCGGAGGAGGAAACGGATCCCAAGCCGTGCTGGTCAAAGTCGGTATCCGTCCCGCTTGCTTATGTTGCAATGAACATCGCAGGGCGGAAGGTGTGGGCAATGGTGGACAGCGGGTCAATGGTCAACTTGCTTCCATCAAGGTTGGTGGAAAAGCTTGGCCTGGTGCGGAGGAAGTGCGCGATGGGCCTTTGGGCGTTAAATGGCGGCGAATGCCGCGTGGATGGAGTAGTAGAGGCGGAGGAGGTAGAAGTCGCAAAGGTTTGTAAGCCCCTGTAATTTCTCTCAGTGGAATGCGGAGATGTGATTCTAGGTCGGCCGTTTATGTTTGGGTTCCGAGCTCAAATGGCCTTCAACGCCAAGGAAGGAACGGAGGCACTGACTGTCAAAGACCCACTCGGAGCGCGGTTCGAAACGACAATCTGCGATTGCAGGCGAGGGAGATGGGTACAGGACCCAGTGTCTGGCGGCAACAGGGAGTCCGGCGCGGGGGCTGACGGAAAGGGTCACCCTGCGGAGGATTTTTCCTAGTCGGCCGCAGTTACCGTGCGGGGCAATCTCCGGCTCAGCACGGGAGGCCAACAGGTGAGGAGCAGGTGGAGGGGGGCGCGCATAGGGCGCAGGCGCCAGAAGTAAGTTCCATTCCTCAGTATGCATCGCCAGAAGGCTCTACGCTTCAAAAACCCTATCATTGTGCCACAGTCGTGAGCAAAGGCAAAAGCCCCGGTCTGGTTATTACTAGGACTTACAACAGTGATGGCCGGGTCTGGATGGCGCGGTGCAACGCGGGCAAGTACAAACCGGTGGCGCAAAAAGTCCGGCCGCGGAATGAGCCAATGCCTCAGGGACTCAACGGACCCCTACGAACAATTGCGTGGTCCCAGGACCCATGGGAGACGCCCCTTGGGAAGAATGGATGGATAACGCGGTCGGCGCAAATCATGGACGAGCGGGTGGACGCCCTTAACTTCGGACCAACGGGATGGCTGAATGCGGAGGAAAGGGATCTTCTGGTATTGGTATTGGTGCTGAGGGAGAAGGCGCTTGCCTTTGGACCGGACAAGCGCAGGTTGTTGAGAGGCGAGATCGGGGACCCTTATGTTATTCCCACTGTCCCTCACAAACCGTGGCAAATCAAGCCAATTCCGATCCCCCGTACCGTTTGGGAACCCTTTCTGGAGCTGGTACGGGAGCATGTGAGGACGGGGATTTACAAGCAGTCCACCTCAAGCTATTCAAGTCCTATCTTCGCGGTTGTTGAACAGGATGGGAAGTCGCTAAGGATCGTTCACAACCTTCAGAGGCTCAATTTGTTCACTATTTGCAACGCTGGGCTTCCCCTGCGTATGGAAGAATTTCTGGAGTCAATGGCCGGGCGCGCTTGCTATGGGCTGGTGGAAATAATGGGGGGATATGACCAGCAAAAACTCCACCCTGACTTGCGGCCACTGACAGGGTTTGAGACCGGGCTAGGGAGGATGCAGCTGACGCGGCTACCGCAAGGTGCAACCAACTCAGTGGCGGTTTACCAAGCCCAAATGACCTGGATACTACGTGAAAATCTTCCGGAAGGTGTGCAAATCTTCATCAACAACACTGGAATTAAAGGCCCCAGAACGGACTACGGAGGCGCAGTCCTAGAGGATGCACCCGCAATCCGTCAATTTGTCTGGGAATATGCGGAGACTCTGGAACGAGTCCTCTTCCGAATTGAGTAGGCGGGCCTTACCGTGTCTGGGAAAAAGTTAGCGGTCTGCGTTCTGGCGCTTGAGGTGCTGGGGCACGTCGTGGCCTTCGACGGTAGGCAAATAGCAGAGAAGAAGCGGAACAAGGTTCTTGAATGGCCGACTCCTTGGAAGGTGTTGCACGTCTTGCAGTTCCTGGGGTTGTGCAGCTACTTCCGCATGTTCATCAAGCGGTTTGCGGAAGTGGCAAGCCCAATGCGGGCGCTGACGCGTAAGGGGGCGGAGTGGAATTGGACCGAAGGATGCAATGCCGCATTCGCAAAGCTCAAGGGGATTGTTGGGCGCGACATTGTCCTTTGGGACCTCAATTACAACGCCGGAGGGATACGCCTGGCGGTCGCCTCTAGTGAGTTTGGTGCCGGGGGGGTCTTGACACAGGAGGAGGATGGAAAAGATAGGCCGGTGCTCTACGAATCGGTCACCTTTACCGCAACAGAGAGTCGCTATTTGCAGCCAAAGCTGGAGCTGTGCGGCGTCACCAAGATTGTACGGCGGTTGCAGCACCTTTTGTGGGGCGTGCATTTCAAGCTCTTGGTTGACGCAGAGGCCTTGGCGCAAATGATTAACTCACCAATGCTGCCAAACGCGCCCATGACCAGGTGGGTAGCGTTTCTCCAGTTATTCTCCTTTAGCGTGGTACACATCCCAGGAAAGGCGTTCACAATGCCGGACGCGCTGTCGCAGTACCCGCGGGACAATCCCTACAAGGGGGAGGAACCCTTGGACATGGAAGCGCCAGTCGTTCGGGTAGGAATGGCGGAGGCGGCGATTTGTCTTCCGTTGTGTCAGTCGGGGCGTTATGCCGTCTTGTGCTCTTATTTGCAGGATCTCCGGTTCCCCGAGGGCACGGCGGGCACGGTTGTCCGGTGGGTGAGGCGTAACGTTTGAACTTCTACTTACAGGATTGTCAGTTATGGCGGCGGAGTGGTTCCGTGCCTCTTGTTGTTGCGACTTCTAGGGCCAACCAAGAGGTGATCCTAAGAAGTATGCACAACGACCTTGGTCACCGGGGTGAGGTCAAGACGTGGAGAAGGGTGAAAGCGAGGTTTTGGTGGCCGGGGATTGTCCGCGCGGTGCGCGATTGGGTGAAGTCGTGCGAGGCCTGCCAGCGGCAAAGCTCGGGTCTGCCCAAGGAGGTTGGCCACCCCATGGGTGAGGACGCGCTGTTTGGGCGCGTTTTGCTAGATGTGGTCCCCATCAAGGCGGGCAAGTTTGCGTTTTTGCTGGTTGCGCGTGACAATCTGTCTGGGTGAGTGGAAGTGAGGCCCCTAGTGAAGCTATTGGCGGAAAAGGTGGCTCAGTTTCTGGAGGAGGAATGGTTTGCACGCTACGGATTGCTTTGCTTGGTCACCGTCAACGGAGGGGCGGAGTTTTGGGGACGCCTGGTGATGCTGGTGCAGAGTTGTGGAGCAAAATTTGGGCGCGTGATGGAGTACTACCCAGAGGGCACGGGGATGATTGAGCGGGGGCATCAGCCAATCAAGGATGCCCTGGTGAAAATGTGCGGTGAGGACGGCAAAAGGTGGCAGGTGGCGCTCCCGGCGGTTCTTTTTGCCAATTGGATCTCCGTGAAGCGCTCAAGGGGGTATTTGCCTTACAAGCTACTCTACGGGCAGCGGCCTGTGCTTCCTGTGGAAATCGAGCTGAACATGTTCTTGGGCGTGGATTGGTGGAAGGTCAAGACGTCCGCAGATCTGGTCAAGGCGCGGGCCGAGCAACTCCTTAGGCGTGAGGAGACCTTGAGAAGGGCCGCGGATTGTTTGAAGAAAACCCGGACAGCGTCCGTCCGCTATTGGGACCAGCGCTGTTCCCATTGGCTCCAAAATCCGCTGCGGAAGGGGGACCTGGTCCTGCTGTATAATCGGAGTCTGGAATCCCAGTGGGGCCGGCTTTTCGCTAACCGGTGGAACGGGCCGTACCGCGTGGCCTCTAAGTTCTTGGGCAGCAGCTACAAGCTCGAGGAATTGGACGGGGCGCCGCTTAAACAGAAGGCCGCGGCTTTGCATGTGAAACGCTTCTTTGCGCGCGGTTCCACTTCCTTCGACAAAACGGCGGGCGATGATTTGGGGTCCGGGGGCAAGGCGGTCCCGGAGTCGGGAAACAACGCGGAGCGTTTGGGTAGCAAAGAACCGGCTCGCAACGCCCAACCCTGGAGAAGTCAAAGGTTGCAGACTGCTGGGGACAGCTGTCAAGCTGGGGGGGCGCTAGGTGGTTAAGCTTGATTTGGTGAGGGGGTGTTCTAGCTGGTTCACAGCCGGGACAACTAGACACCCCAGAATGTTTGTCTCCTTATGTTTTGGTTTGGACTTGGTTTTGGATTGGTACTGGCTACGGTTTATTTATTGCAGGTACGCGGGCGCGGTGTGACATTGGGTCCGCAAACGCGAGGACAAGCCCCGCGCACGGATGGCGGGACAAAGAGCTCTGCAAAAAAAAAAAAAAAAAATAAATAAATAAAAATAAGAATAATAAATATAGAATATTTCTTTCTCCTCTTTGGATCCGGGCTGTTTTCCTTCCTCCTTTTCTGTTTCTCTCCTGTTTCTTTCTTCAACAGACGGGCGCGATGGAAAGGGACGGTGTAGACACGGTTAAAAGCTTAGCTTGGTAAGGGGGTGCTCTAGCCAGTTCACAGCCGGAATGACTAGACACCCCAGAATGTTTGTTTCCCATTGCTCCTCCCTTATACTTGCGGTTGTGAGCGCGCGCTGTTGGCACGGTGTTTGTTTGTTTTGTAGTACGGGTATGGGGAACTGTGTGGCAGTCCAGGTACCCCTTTTTGGAACGGCTGGTCAATCTCAATCTCACTCACAAAGCAACGCGCGGACGCGGACCTCAATCTTAATCTCATTCTCACAAAGCGCGGTTGCGCACTTTTTCTTGGAAGATAGGACCTTGCGCAGAAGACATGTATTTCTCTAGGAATAGGGGAAGCGCGGTACAACAAAAAACGGATGAAGAAAAAGGGGAGAAGGGGAGTGGGGGGCAATGCGCCTAAGCCATCTTCATCATATCCTCCATCTCCGCCCTCGAAGACGCCAGTAAGGCCCGGAAAGATGCCAGGAGCGCGCATTGGGATTCCGAGGATTGGGCGCCGGGGGTCGCAAGGTAATCCCTAAGCATCGTTGTCAACCTCTCCGCGAGAACCTTGAAGCAGGACGCCGGGAGTGCCATTACAATCGGGATGTCCGGAATCTTGGGAGGGCTGGGGAAAGGTGGTGCCGGTGCCGGGACGGGACTTGATCCACACAAGCGAGGGGGTGATGAGGGGGTCCCCGGGGCATTGCGCGGAGGGCTTGGTTCAGCTGAGGGCGACGACAAGATAAGGATCGGGGACGGCGGAGGAGGGACCTTGGGGGTAGTAGGCCTCTCATCCGAGACCGCTGGTGACGCGGGCGGCGGTGGAGTGCCTCATGGAGCCAGGGGGGGAGGAGCCGGCGTAGGTGCCGGAGGAGGACCTGAAGCCGCAGAAGCGCAACGCCAGAGAATTTCATCAAGTCGCGGGTCCCTTGCGCCTTCCCTCATCCGGACGCGGTCCAACCAGAATTGCAGGGCCCTCCGATAGTCATCGACAGACAAGAAGTCCTCCTTCCGCGGTGGTCCCCCGCGGCAGAGGGGGGAAGCTGAGTTGCAACCCTTGCTTGGCGGAGGGCGGCGACGAGGGGAGCCCGGCGGAGTCCACGAGTCCTCTGAGATAGCGTTGTCATCCGAAACTACGAATGAGTCCCGACAAGCCCTCTTGCCCGGCCTGGGGGGGGGGGCTTGGGGCATGCCGTCACTAAGTGAGCAGCAACAATGGCCGCGACGGCAAGCGACACAGGCGCGTTGGCCAGGAGCAATCAAGCACGCGTGCCTGTTCCGGGTGCAGAATTCGCATGGGAGCATGATGGCGATGAAGCGGGGGGAGGGGAATCGGCAGAGTGTGTGAGGTGGAGTAGGTAGGGGGGAAACGTGCAAAGGTGGTCGAGGTAGCAATGGGAAGGGACCTCTGGGGACAGAACTCAAGTCGGGGGGGATGTGGTGTCATTATATAGCCTTGGGTCGGGAACTGCGTTGCCGCCTGCGCGCTCAGCATCTGGTAGGTTAGGCTCAGCAGTGGGGGTGCGCCGGTTCTCAGCAGTAGCCGCTGCGGGCTCAGCAGCAGTTGCTGCGAGGCTCAGCAGTGGGCGCAGCGGATTGAGCACGCGGCTGCAGGCCGGGCCTGACTAGGGGAGGCGGGCCGCAATACGCTTGGATATCCAACTCACGGATGGAGCTGGGCCAACCAGGTTCTTGGGCGGTTAGTCGGGGGAGGAAAAGGCGGGGTGACAGCGGGGCTATATGCGTGGACAACCGCGTGCAAGCGCGGGCCGGCCACGGGATGGGAAATCCACAACGGCGCGTTGGGCGGATACGGGCAAGCGCGGTGAACTTTGGGTAGCGCGCGGCGGAGGGCCGCGCCACGGAAGGACAAACCGGATGTTCAAAATGGCAGGCAAGCTGAAGGGATAGGGTATGGGTATGGGTTGGGGGATGGGTTAGGGTTCTGGGTCTAGGGTTTCTTCTCCATGGTTTTCAGTTTGTCTTTGTGCTTGTACTTAGGTTAGGGCTGAGGGGAGGGGATATAAGATACCTCTCCCCTCAGCACGGGTTGAAGGGGGACACACACACACACCGGAGGGGGAATAGGAAAAAGGAAGATTAGAATCTCACTCTCTCTCTCCCGGACAAGGAATCATCCTCAAGTCTTACAGACGCTAGAACCATTGAACTCCGTGACTTGGGACAACTTTGTGAGGGATAACCTCTAAAGTTTCCACAACCACATTGGTGCGCTATTGGGACGAGCGCTGCTTGCATTGTGTCCAGGATCCCTTGCAGAAGGGGGATTTGGTGCTCCTGTACAACCGGATTCTGGAGTCTCAGTGGGGGAAGTTGTTTGCTAACCGGTGGAACGGCCCGTTCCGCGTGTTGTCCAAGTTTGAGGCCAGCAGCTATCAGTTGGAGGAATTAGACGGTACTCCACTGAAACGGAAGGCGGCAGCTTCGCATGTCAAGCGCTTCTTTGCGCAAGGATCTACCTTGTTTGACGAGACAGCGGAAGGGGGTGACGGATCTGACAAGGGGAGTGTGGAGTGCGGAGATGGCGTAGGAACGCAATCCAGGGATTTGTCTTTGGGTGGAGAAGCGGAAAACGTGCCGTTGCGACGGAGTAGGCGGTTGCCACCAGCTGAGGACAGTGGCCAAGTTGGGGGGGGAGGTGGTGGGGGTAGGGGATAAGTTTTGATTTGGTGAGGGAGTGCTCTAGCCGGTTCACAGCGGGAACAACTAGACACCCCAGAATGTTTGTTTCTCTATGTTTCTTTCTTATCTGGATTGTGGGGTCTTTTCTGGCTTGGGGTTTTTGCAGGAAACGCGGGCGCAGCACAAAGCCGGGTCTGTGAACGCAAGGACAAGCCCCGCAGAACCAGGACGCAAGGACAATCCCGCGGATGGGGGAAGCGGGAAGAAGAGCGATTTGCGGGCAGTCTACGGGCATTGCGCAAAAAAAAAATTATTATGTGTTCTTTTCTATTTTTCTTCTCTGTTGGTTTCTTTATCTCTTTTTCTTTTCTCTCAGGATATCTTGAGGATGGGTGGTTGGTATGGGAATAAGCTTGATTTGGTGAGGGGGCGCTCTAGCCTGTTCACAGCCGGGACAACTAGGCACCCCAGAATGTCCGTTCTCTTACTCTCTATCTCTCTCTTCCCTTACGGTGGCGTGCGCTGGTGTTTGGTTGTTGTTTTTGTTACAGGATGGGTACGGGGAACTGTGTGGCAGTTTGTCTGGGGCGTTCCAGGTGCTCCTTTTCGAACAGCTGGTCACTTACAGTTGCTCACAGAGAAAAGCGCGTGGACACGGACCTCAATCTCAAGCTCATTCTCACAAAGCGCGGTTGCGCACTTTTTCTCAGAAGGTTAAGACCTTGCGGGGATACATGTATTTTCTTAGGAAAAAGGAAGCACGGTAAAACCAAAAGAAAACAAAGGGAAGAAGGGGAAGGGGGGGGGGAATGCGCCTAAGCCATCTTCATCATCTCCTCCATTTCCGCCCTCCACAATGCCAGTAAGGCCCGGAAAGATGCCAGGAGCTTGCGCCGGGATTCCAAGGATTGGGCTCCGGGGGTTGTGAGGTAATAACAAAGCATTGTGGTTGACCTTTCCGCAAGAACCTTGAAGCCGGCCGCTGGGAGTGCCATTACAATTGGGATTTCCGGGATCTTGCAAGGGCTGGGGGGAGGAGTGGCCAGTGAAGACAGGGCCTCCGGGGAACCAACAGGGGGGCTTGGTTCAGCTGGAGGCAATGACGGGACGATGATGGGTGATGGAGGCGGAGGGATGTTGGGGGTTGTAGGCCTCTCATCCGAGGCTGCTGGTGGCGCGGGCGGTGGTGGGGTGCCTCGTGGATCCAGAGTGGGAGGAGCCGGTGCAGGTGCTAGAGGAGGACCCAGAGCCGGAGCAGCGCGGCGCCAAAGAATTTCATCAAGGCGCGGGTCCCTTGTGCCTTCTGTGACCCGGATGCGGTCCTCCCAGGATCGCAAAGCCCTCCGGAAATCATCAAAGGACAGGAAGTCCTCCTTCTGCGGTGGCCCCACGCGGCAAAGAGGAGAAGCCAAGTTGCAACCCTTGCTTGGTGGAGGGCAGCGGAGTCCACAAGTCCTCCAAGATGGTGTCGTTGTCCAAAACTACAAACAGGTCTGGACAAGCCCTCTTGTGCGGCCTGGGGCAAGAGCTGGATTGGGGGGGAGCTTGGGGAATGCCGTCACTGAGTGAGTAGCAACGGTGGCCGCGACGGCAAGCAACACAGGCACGTTGACCAGGAACAATCAAACACACGTGCCCGTTCCGGGCGCAGAACTTGCATGGGAGCATGGTGGCAATGGAGCGGAAGGAGGATGGGGGAAGGTGGTAGTGGGAGTGGTGGGGGTGGTAGTGGAAGTAGCGGTGGTGGTGGTATGGTGAAGCAATGGAATACTTCTGGGGACAGAACTCAAGTTGGGGGGGGATGTGGTTTCAATTTATAGATGCGGATTGGGAACTGCTTTGTAGCTGCGCGCTCAGCATTGGAGGCAAGCGGGCTCAGCATTAGGGTATGCGGAGTGCTCAGCAGCGGCAGCTGCTGGATCAGCAGCAGCCGCTGTTTGGCTCCGCACCTAGTGGACGGGTTGGGCTCAGCATTGAATGTGGCGTGGGCGGCAATCCGCCCCGGAGATTTGATTTGGAAGGTAGTGTGCTCGACTAGGTTTGCCGGCGGGCCAGTTTGGATACGTAGGGGCGGAGCAATCCGCGGGCTATAAAGGAACAGACAGAGCGCGCGTGCAAGCGCGCGGATCACGCCGGATAATACCAGACACCCACGACAGGCACGGACGGACGGATACGGACAGGCGCGGGGGGCTCCAAGTAGGGCGCGGTGCAAGGACCAAGTCATGAGAAGGACAAACTGGATGGACAGAAAGGTGTACAGACTTTGGGGGGAGTTTGCTACGGAGGTGGGGAGAGGAGGCTAGGGTTTCTGTTTTGGGATTGTTTTCTGTTTCTTTGTCATACTGTTATTTGCGCATGTACTTAGGTTAGGGTTGAGAGGGAGGACTTATCCTCACTCTCAACTCTGGGCGGGTTGGAAGGGGGGAGGGGAAATGGAATCAGACCATCACATCATTGGATTGGATCAATCATCTCACCAAGAGATTAAAGGAACTCATACTGGATACACATCTAGGTGGAAAGTTCTTAGGATTGAAGGATTGGCGATTTCACTCTCTCTCTACTTTTCTTTATCACTTTATCTACTTATTTCTATTCCTCATTTAAGTGCAACTTTGGGCATCCTCATCTCCTTTCAAACGCAGGGAACCGTTAACTTCCAAACCTTGGGACAATTATAGGGGGAGAACCCTTATTCTTTCCACAACGTCTCCAATCTATTCACATTTTTTTTTCTTCTGGATTATTTTGGAAAATCTGAAGAGAAAAAAAGTTCAAAAATCTTCCAGGCCATTCAATTGTAATTTTTAAAGAATTTTTGTACTTCATTTTCCTGCCAGAAAATGGGATTTGCATCAAAGATAAGAGATTTTTTTAAGTTTTTTTGATTCCTTTTTTCCCCATGAGATTTTACAAATTTTGAGCTTGCAGTCTTTTAGTGGAAATGTTAAAGGTCAAAAAAGGTTTATTCAGGGATTTTTAGGATCAATCATTTACCTAATGATAATCAATGCATCTGCAACAATAATGGGAAGTGTCTGTTTTGGGGTGCATTTTGAAGCCATTTCTGATACTATTTTAATTCTTTTGATGGAAAAACTGAGTTTGAATTTTTAAAACACATATCAAATGAAACACAAATGTATTTTTTTATCTTTTTTGGACCTTTCTTTAGCCCTCAAATGTCTAATCCCCCCATACCATGTTTAAACCCCTTTTTGGGGTAGGTCTGCATTTCTGGGCTGTTCTATATGAATAATCTGATATTCAGTATGATTTTGAATGATTTCCTGCCTCCTTCTCACCTTTTGGGGAATTCCAATCCTCTGCTCAATCACAAAATCAATGTTAAAAATCCAGGATCCACTCCACACCACACCAATCATCACCACCATCACCAATCATCACAACCCAACAGCAATCAACCAATCACACATCACTACTGAACACAACTCAAAAAATACAATTCAATCATCCAGCCCCAATAAAGTAACCCCCCTGAATCAAAAAAATCAATCAAAAATCACAAAAAATCAAGTCTTCATAAAAAAGACACCATCTCAAAGTCAAAATTGCAAACAAACAATTTCTGAACAACACATCAACCCACTTTTAATATCTGCCTCTGCTTCTTCTTCTTCTTCTGCTCCACTATCTGCCTCTGCTGATTCAACTGATTTAGATAACCCCCATGATGCCAACCCTGATGCTCCTCCACCTGAATTGTCATATCATTCAAAGGGGGAACTTGTGAATACTGTTCAAGAGTGGGCTAAATCCCATGGATATGCCATTTCTGTTAAATTTGTTAAATTTATGAATAGATAATACTGAAAACTGGGAACTGAAAGAGACAGAAATTCAACAATGAGACAAAAAAAGTAGTTGATAAAGGAGTTCACAAACATCCGGCATTGATTGGATTGAGGTATGAAGTGTTGAAGGTACGTGAGTTAATTGAGGGTGAGTGAGGAACGGAAACGGTGAATATAGAGAAGCAACAAGACTGGAGATGACATATGCTGAACAGGGGATTGAGTCAATATGAGGAGAAATAAGAGAAAAAGAGTTGGAAATAGGAATATCTCACCACGCACACAGACAGGGCTCAAGGGGTTATTTCAGGTAGAAAAGAAGAGATGAAATGAGAGATTCAAGATTGCAGAGAAGCAAGTGTGAGAAAAAGGTCTAGTAAGTAGATTTGGAAGGAAGGTGAGGGAAGGTAATGATGAGGAGTCCCTACCTGATCAGAGTTAGGGAACTTTCCAGCATATAAAATTAAGAAGGAGTTTGAAGTATGTAGAAATTTGAAGTATCTCCACTCCTCCCCCGTCTTTCTGCGAACTGTGCCTGTGTACCCAGTGAAGAGACCTCACAAATTAAAACCCCACCATCTCCAATGAGATATTACTAGAATAACTACAATATGAGAAAATGAAAGAAAAAGAAGAATGAAACACAATCACGGAGCACCTGAGTGAAGGAAAGGAAAAAGGAGTGCAATACCCTGGACCAAGGATGCCTTAGTCAATGCATCAGCTAACATTTGAGAGGATTTTATGAGTTTGATTTTGATCCTGTGTGCTTGGAGTTCATCCCTCATTCCTTCTGTCTTTAAATCTAAGTGTCTGTTTTTTGAGTTTGAGACAAACTTGTGTATTTTATCATACAGTCCACTGTTATCAATGTTGAGGGGAATCAAAGTCAAAGATAAGTCAAAGATTTCATTTACCAGAGCCTTGATCCAAGTGGCTTTGTGATACAAGTCCACTAGCGCATTTAACTTGGCCTCAGTAGAGGACCACATGATGTTCCTTTGCTTGCAACTGTTCCAGGACACCAGGCTTCCAAATAAAATGCACAGATAGCCAGTTTGGGATTTCAAAGTACTGGGATTGTTGGCCCAGGATGCGTCAGAGAATACCTCCAGAAGATTTGATTGGGAAAGGTGCTTGAGTTCAAGTCAATAATGTTGCATCAACTTCAGATATTTTCAGGTTTTCTTCAGCTTTTTCCAGTGCATGATACCTGGTTTAAAATTGAAGCAGGCCAGGCTCAAAAACGCAAAACTGACATCTGAACTGGTGTAGCAAGCTATGTCATTTAGTAATCCTATTGCCAATTGATAGTTGATGTTTAACACCCTGAATGCTGCGTGTTCTTCATTGGTAGCAGGCTTGAGTTGGAGATTGCAAGTGAGAGGCGTGGTTGAATCTCTGGATTCCCCCAGGCCCAATTCTTCTAATCCATGTTGGATGTGGTTGGGATGACTAAGCAGTATACTTTCCTCCTCAACTTCTATCTTCATCCCAAGGATGGTATTTGGATCTTGACACATCAATCCCTTGAGCTTCTGTTTGAAATTTTCTTTGAAACCCTGACCATCCCCCACCAGGATCATGTCATCTACATGGAAGAAGAGTTGAGATTTTCAATTCTCTGATAAGTAAAGGCAAGGATTGCACACCAATTCATAGAAGCCAATCTCCTTGAACCAGTCCTTCAATTTTTTTTACCAGTTCTTGGGGGATTTTTTCAATCCATATAGAAATTTCTTGAGTTTGAGAAATTTTGAGGGTTGGTTTGAGCCTTTAGGGGTTGTAATAATAACTTCTTCTTCAATTGGAGAGTGTAGGAACGCACTTTTTAAATTAAAATGCCAAACTTTCTGCACCAACTTCAGAGCATACACCAGCAATAGACAGAGTGTCAACGGTTTACCTGCAGGAGCAAAGGTTTTGAAGTAGTCAATTCCTTTGATTTGATTGAAGCCCTGTGCACAAAGTCTTGCTTTAAACCTCACCGGATCACCATGGCAGTTTTACTTCAATTTGTAGATCCAGGTCTTCCAAAGGGGGTTTACGGTTTTGGGTCCGTCGGATTCTTCCCAAATATCAAAAGACTCAATTGAAGAGAGTTCTGCCTCCATTGCAGTGATCCATTTCACAATTTCTTGACAACCAACTGCATCTTTGTAAATTTTGGGTTCATAGTAGTGAAAGAACCCGTAGCACTAAGACGGCTTGACAGTAGATCAATCTCTGAGGTTTCTTGTGGGTTGCATTGCTGGTATTGCAGCTGATGGTTGTGGTTGAGCAACACTTCCCGGAGAATTAATGTGAGAGTGCAAACCCATGTCTTCTGCATCTGATGACTCCAAATCCAACAAGGAGCTGATATCCAGGCAAGAGGACAACTCATTCTCAGACCCATCCCTGTATTCAGTGAACACCCAAGTATCTCTCTGTTGAGAAATCTCCTGATGTTGCCCCTTTGAGATATGGGGTTCTTTTGCAGGGTCATTAGCACAAGATTCTTCCATCCAGTTGTTGTTTGATATTGTCAAGATCAAATTTTGCGGAGTCAGCATTTTCAAAAACTTCACGTGTTTTGAGCAAATGATAGAGTGAGATTTAGTAAGGATGCAATAAGAATGGAAGAGCAGATTGAAGCCTACTAAGATTCACTCATCTCCTTTCTCCTTAAATTTGTGCCCTTTTTCCGCCGTAACAACAGGTACACACATGGACTCCCAACCGGTCTGAGATAGGATGTTGGTAAAGAGTACCCATTTATTTGAGACCATGGCAAGTCAGGATGATCTTCCCTTGGAATTTGATTGAGCATTAAGGCGCTGGATTTGATCACCTTGTTCCACAGGTTTTCAGGCATGAGAGAATTGTTGAGGATGGTCCTAGTTGACTCAACAATGGTTCTGTTTGCTCTTTCTGCCTTGCCATTGTGTTCTGGATGATAGGGCTCCAAGATGTCTTGGCAGATGTGGTTCTTTTTGTAAAATGTTTGCAGCTTGTGATTGACAAATTTGGACCCACCATTGGATCAAACTTGGGATGGATAGTATCCCCTGCGCCTATGTTCTTTTTTGATCAGATCAATGATAATTTCTGGAGTTTCCTCCTTTGAGTTCAAAGGAAACACACCAATATACCCTGTTGCATTGTCCACCAGGGTCAAAATGAATCGGTGGCCTCTCTTGGATTGTGGCTTGAGAGGCCTCATGAGATCAAGGTGAATTGTTTTGAAGGCTTTGATTGATTTCATAGAGTTTCCTTTGAACATCAATTTAACAATCTTACTCTTGACACAATGGATGCACTCAAATTTGCTTTTGATTTCAGCAGGGATGCGTTTTGTGACATTCTCCAACCTTGAGATGGAGGCGTGACCGTAGCTGCAATGAATTTCCATGAGTTCCTCTTCCACATTCCACTTGACATTTGCAGAATGGCCCCAAAGCATAGCTTGATCAAACTTAGGATTTTCTAATTTATAAAGATTATCAACAATTGTACCACCAAAGACCCTGCGCCCATCCTTTGAGATGTCAAATTGACTTCTGCTTGCTTGCAACGCACATCCTGATTGATTGAGTGCTCCAGAACTTATCAGGTTGATGACCAGACTAGGCACATAGAAAAAATTGGAAAGTTCCAGAGTGACATCATCCCAAACCAGCAGTACTGAGCTCCTCCCCTTAATCTCAAGTTCCTCCCCCTCCTTGCTGGTCTTGATGAATTGAATGTTGCAAGGAGCCATATCTTTGAAGTATTGGCTTTTGTTGATCATATGAATCAAAGCGCCACTTTCCAGGATAAATCTTGATTTGGGATTTCCATGATCAATCCACATTGAGAGGAGGGCAAGATAATGAGCCACTGGATTCAATTTGGGCTGAGTCTTGCAAGAATTCCATCTAGCTTGTTCTTCTTGCAACAATTCAGGTGCAGCTTTGGGATGTAAGTTCCAGAAATTTTCCGCAGAGTGATTTTTATCTTGTTTGGGGTTATGATAGCCTTTGGTGCGCCTCCGCTGTTCTCCAGATTTTTCAACGGTATTCAAAGAAATAGGTTTTGAGTTAGTCAAAGCCAATTCTTTCCAAGAGTGTTGATTTCCCCACGTAGTCTGGGCCTTGAATTAATTGTTTAACTGCGTGAGGTGATTTGATACATATTCAATGGATAGCTCTTTGTCTGTGTGCATGATTTGGCGTTTGATTTCCTTCATTGATTCAGGGAATTTTAAAAGTAGGTGATAGTACAAGATGTTTTTTGGAAGAATGATCCCAAATTCAGAGATTTTATTCAAAAAAACTTTTGCCTTGGTTATGAAGTCTTCTATCTGATCCGGGAGAAACACCAAGTAAAGGAAGTCATTGAAGATTCTAGCCCTATTCAATGCTTGTAAGGATGGCCTTCTACAAAATTTTGGCAGAGTTCTTGTTGTGTGGAGTGACAATGTTGTTGTGTGGAGTGAAAATTTTGTTGTGTGTGGATGCTTCCAACCTTGAGATCATTAGAAGCTTGATTTCATCATTCACATCCAAGTCAAGAACCAATGAGTTGTTGTTGATAGGTATGGAGCATCCGCAAATGTCTAGGATGGCATCCATCTTATCTTTCCATACGCCATAGTTGTCCTCACTAAGTCTGGGGATTGTATCGAGGGAAGTCTTCAGCATTGCCTGCCTAAATCCCTCAGATGTAGAGCCAGCCATTGTTTCCCAGTTATTTGATAATTGGTCAGTTTGAGGTTTGAGTGTTGAAAGAGTCCATTTGGCTTTTAACTGTGTTGAAGTTATGAATATATAATACTGAAAACTGGGAACTGAAAGAGACAGAAAGTCAAAAATGAGACAACAAAAATATTTGAAAAAGGAGGTCACAAACATTGGGAATTGAGTGGATTGAGGTATGAAGTGTTGAAGGTAAGTGAGTTAATTGAGGGTGAGTGAGGAAGGGCAACAGTGAAAATAGAGAAGCAAAAAGACTGGAGATGACATATGCTGAACAGGAGATTGAGTCAATATGAGGAGAAAGAAGAGAAAAAGAGTGGTAAATAGGAATATCTCACCAGGCACACAGACAGGGCTCAAGGGGTTATTTCAGGTAGACAAGAAGAGATGAAAGGAGAGATTTGAGATTGTGGAGAAGCAAGTGTGATACAAAGGTCCAGTAATTAGCGTCAGAAGGAAGGTGAGGGAAGGTAAGGATGAGGAGCCCCTACCTGATCAGAGTTAGGGAACTTGCCAGAGTATAAAAGTAAGAGGGAGTTTGAATTATGAAGGAATTTTAAGTATCTCCACTCCTCCCCCCTCTGTCTGAGAACTGTGCCTGTGTACCCAGTGAAGAGACCTCACAACTTAACAAAATTCTTCAATACTAAGGAGCAAAGATATACTTACAAATGTGACAAATCTGGGGAATATAAACCCAATCTGGATAGCAAACAACTTTTTTCAACTAGAAAAACAAAATGTTCCTTCAAATTCTCTGGAAGCTTTCACCAGGGCCAAATTGAGGTATCTGGCTGGCCAGTGACTTCATATCACCATCCAGTCCTATTTGCTGGGCCATTGAGTCCCTTTACAGGAAAATTATATTAAAAAATTGATATTCTTGAGTTCACCGCAGTTTAAATTGAAAGAAAAATAGAATTCACATTAGGGGGTATCAAAGTTAACCAAACCCGCCATTTTTTAATGGCGGGTTTCAACCCAAATCCGCCATTTCAAACCCGCCATTAAAAATCAAAAAAACCCACTTATTTCAGATCAGACGTGTCAAAGTTAACCTGAAATAAGTGGGTTTTTTCAAATAAAGTATTTAAATGCTTCCACCACCTGTCCGCATCATACACCCCTGTCTTCCCACCTCCTTCTACCTCCGACCTCATCGGAAAATTTTTTACCCCCACCCTCATCATAAAATTGATTGACCACTCTCATCACTTTATTGCTCTCATCACTTGATCACTCTCATCCACTTCATTGCTCTCAAAACTTCATTGCTCTTAAAACTTCATCACTCTCATCACTTAACCGCTCTCATCACTTGATCACTCTCATCCACTTTATTGCTCTCAAAACTTCACCACTCTCATCACTTTATCACTCTCATCACTTGCGTAGCCCAAACTCTTTCAAATGGCCCCTCAGCAAACCTCCCCCCACAAGTCCAACACACCCAAGAGAACATCGCCAAGGAACTCCACAACAAACAATCCTCCCCCATCAGCTTCCAAGGGCTCAAGTCAGCTCAAGAGAGCTGATCACATCATCCTGGTAAACTGGCTGAAAATTCCCTCCAACTACGATGCCTGCTTTGGATCCAACAACGAAACACGTGTTGGCCGACCTCAATCCTCTAAGGTCAATGGTTATCTCCTGATGGCCAATGAACTCAAGAACAAAACAAAAGGTAGGCTGGATCTGTCATCCAAACAGATGAGGGAGCGGTTCAAAAAATATTGAGCCAAGTACAAAAAGGCCCACTCCATGTCTTTCTCCACTGGCTTTGGTATCACCGACTTGGACAAAGCCAAAGGAATCAACTCGGTGGTTGATAAGTTGGACTCCATTTGTCCTTTTTATATTCAAATGGATGAAATCTTTGGAAAGAAGGCCAACATCACCCCCTAGCTGCTTTCAATGCCCAACAATCTGATTCCGTTGATGCCGAGGACTTGGCTGGGGATGCTCAGCCTACCAACGGGGACCTTGATCAAACCTTGGCCTTGGAGTGGCCCCCATCTGATGACGAGGAGGATATTCAAACACAATTGGCTCCAATCACTTCTACTTCGGTATTGATTGATCAGTCAATCCCGACCTTGGAACCCTCACTTCCTTCTTTTGATTGCTCTCTTCCTGGGGCAGAACAACTGGAGAACTTGCCCAATGAGGAGGATGTTATTCCTGGATCACCGTTGCCATCAACATCGGCTCAAGTAAGGAACTAAATTGTTTTTGATTCTTTCTGGTTGCTCCTGACTGATTTAAATTGTAAAAAAACAGGCTCATCCATTTTTGATTGGCCAAAAACTCAAGCCAATGGGGCCTCCCACATCGCCTTCAAATACTAGTGAGGACTTTCAGACTCAACCCTCCTCTGCCAAGGGTAAGCAAAAGGCCTCCAATTCCATCAATGTCAACCCCAAAAGTCATCAAAAGAGGAGAAACACTTCCAGTTTTTCGGGCTTTGAAGAAATCATGGAGAAGCAAGATTCATGTAAGTTGATTGATTCAATATCCTTGCTTTCAAAATCATGCTCATTGCCATTCCCCTGCAAAAAACAGTGAAATCACAAATTGAATCAGATAAACTTCAGTTTGAAAAGCAAAAGTGGGATTGCCAACTGGCCATGGATGGTCAAAAGCAGCAAGCCAAGACTTTGGCTAATCAACAAAAATTGGATGCTGAGTGGAGGTTGAAACAAGCTGAGCTAGAGTTTCAAAAAGAGGAAAAGGAGAAGGATTGGCAGCAAGTGCAACTGGAAAAGGAGAGGGAACAACAGGCAAACAAAAAAAAGGATAAGGTATCAGTAGCTTTGGCTTGCATTGGCAGTGGTAGATTGGTAGAAGAAATACAGCAGATTACTCAAATGCTGGGCTTGTAAAGATATTTGCATGGATGAAAGAAAAACAAATTATTTTTTACTACAACAACGTTTGAGAGCATTCTTAACCCCACCAATATACAAATCTTTTTTGTTTTTATTGATATTTTTTTCTCTAGAGTAAATTTGGCCTTTTTTCATGTCCCTACAAGTGCTCTGAGTTTTTTATTAATTTGGAGTGACATGGCCATTCTGGTATGGGTTGCTGTGTCCACTGCTGGAAAGGTACAGTGCATGTACTTGTTAGCTTCCCAAACCATTTTGACTATACCTTTTTGCTTGAAATCAAGCTTGCAACTAAAGCACTTTAGCCCAGTTGTTTGAGCCTGATGTGGGCAAGGAGACAATTGTTTGCCCAAGGCAGTGCCACTGTGGGTTAAATCAAACCAGACCCTGTCACACAATGGTCTTGAACATCATACGTGAAATAAAGTGCTGCGATTTTTTTATTTTTGGCTCTGTGATGGTGCACCACTCACTGTGGCCATTCCCAAGTGGCACGCCAGGGAGAGAGGATAGTGGCTGGCGTCATTTTCTCAATCCTGGAGCTGGCAACCTGAGCTCCCCCTTCCCATCCATCTCTCTCCATCTCTCTCCCCCCTGTCTCGCTCTCTCTCCTTGTCTCACACCGATTACCATCAACTACACTACCATGGGTGCCAATGAATCTTGAACCGGTCATCGAACCAGCCAGGGTCAATTGAATCCATCCAATCAGGACACCCTGGACCAGGACTCCAACAAGGAAGACGTTTACCAAAGTTTGGCCCTCAATCATCCTTCTGTTTGATTGATTCATCTGATTTACCCACTCATGCTGATCAATCAATCCATCCTTGACTGCCCATCGAATCGTTGGAAACTCGTAGTCTTACAAGTCAAACCCAACGCCACAACTGAGGAGATTAAAAAGGCCTTCAGGAAACTGGCCCTTATTCATCGTCCGGATAAGAACCATGATAACGTCAAAAGTGCCACCAGGAGGTTTGCCAAGATTCAGCAAGCTTACGACGTATGCTCTCAATTGGAATCAAACATCCGTTGCATCCCCCAGAGTTTAGCCATCTTCCAGCTGTTGACAAACACAATCAAAGGAATTTTTCTTCTTCTTCCATTTCCTTCTTGTTCCCATGCGCATTAGATGTTGAGCAATGACGACAAGCGGGCGTTTTACAATTGACATCGTGATGAGTTATTACATTCAAATGATGATGGTCAGTCTATGTCTGTCCATCTGCTGACTTTCAAAAAATACTCAGCTATTGTCATGGTGCTCACGATCATTCACCCCCACCAACCTAGACGACTTTGATCCCACCCATCTCAAACCTCATACATCCCGCTCCTCCTTAAATCCTGGTCTTACCACTAAACAACTGCTCAAGTTTTTTGACTCAACCCTTTGGAAGAGTGACTTTTTTGATTCCGAAACCTTGTTCTTCACCATCTACCAAAAACTCTTTAATCAATTATCCGCCGACGAAAAAATTGCAAGAAAGGATACCACAATTGTATACCCTTCATTTGGCACCAGCAAGTCCAGCTACAATCAAGATTTAGATGGGGCTCGAGCTCTAAGACATTTCTATTCAGTTTGGGGCAACTTTGCCACCCAGAAACCCTTTGACTGGATCAAACCCCATCACACCAATCACCAGGTCGACCGCAGAGTCAAACGGCTGATCGAGAAAGAGAACCAACGTTCATGAGAGGCCGCTTGTAGGGAGTACAATGAAATGATCCGAAGTCTCGTCAGCTTTATCAAAAAACGTGATCCCCGCTTTGCATCTAGTACCGCTTGTAACCCAGAAAAATGGCGAGCCCAAGAAATTCAAAGAATAAAACATGAACTGAGGGAATTCGCTGAGCGGAGGGCCAAGGAGAGAGAGAATGAGGCACAGCAATACCGGGAACAAGCTTGGCAACAACTTCAATCTGATAAGAGCCAAGAGTCAGAGTCGGACCTCAAACATGAAAATTCAAATGTCGAAGACAATTCAGAAGATGAAGAACCTGAGCCCGCCATCAGCAATTGGTATTGCGCCGCTTGTAGTAAAGAGTTCAATAGTCAAGGGGCATGGGACAATCACAAACTTAGTAAGAAACACCGACAGAATGCGCAGAGGTAAATTATTCCAGTCATGTCCAATGTTCCTGGTCTAGGCACACCTCATGGTTACCATCCAACTTATTAACAATCATTTTGTATTTTACAGATTACGGAAACAGATGCTTAAGGAGGACGCAGATTTAGCTATTTCCACCCCGAATTCAACCTCCCTACCCTCAACTGTTGGGAGCCCAAAAGTGACGCCAATTGTTCAAGACCCAGGAGGGCCAGTGAAGGAGCGAATTGATCCGAAGTTTGATCCGCAAGATATTGGAAAACTTGACCTCCAAGATTTTAACGATAAACCCATTGACTGCAAGAATGATTTTGCGGTATTGAAGGATGCCAATGTCCAATCCATCAACTCCGATGGTTTTTGACAATCCAACCGACCAAACTCCCCCGAGGCACCTGAACATCCTGAATCAGAAAAACATTGTCCAGCCTTTCATCCTTGTCGTTTGGAACCTATTTAGTAACATGGACCACACCAACACCAACCACAACCCACCACCACCCACCACCACCCACCTCATCCACCCTAAAAGGTGCTTTGGTTTTTCAACCAAAGCATGCCGGAGATTGAATGCCTTGCATGAATGCGTCCATTAAGGAAACCATGCAAAGTGCTTTCTAATCGATGATGGTATTTGATTGATTGGGCTGTGGCCGCGCCATGCCTGAAACATCAATCCTTTTGTTTATTTTCCCCTTGGTTTCATAATTTCACCATCTCATTCCAATAAAATATCCCCAACATTGGCAATCGATCACTTGATCAATGAGAGGAGGAATTGGAGGAGGGGAGGGGCTCACCTTGATGGATAGAGAAATGGATCCAGGGGGGGACTAAAGGTTGAATGATAAAAAGATCAGCAACTGGTGAGGGGAAGGAAGAGGAAGAGGGTGGAGGGGGCTTACCAGGATTGGGAGGAGGGGATTCAGTGAGTGAGGTGAGATGAGGTGGTCGTGGTGAGTAAGGTGGTGGTGATGAGTGAGGTGGTTTGGTGAGGAGGAGGCAGGGTTTGACCGGTGAGTGAGTGGGGTGAGGTTGAAGGGGTTGAGTGGTGAGGGGGAGGGGGGTGGCATTTGGTGAGTGGCAGGGTTTGAGGTGGAGTTGTTTTTGGATTCAAGTCCACTAAAAAAAAAATAAAAAAAAACTCAGCCTATGAATCTTGGGTGATCAACCAAAACCAAAAAAATATGGTGAAGGGAGTTTTTACCAATTTCAAAACCAAAAATTACTCATCAAAGCGAGCAAGGGTGAGAGGAAGAATCCGCTCTCTCATAGAAGAAGATGAGGGACCAGATGAGACAGGGATGACTTGAGGCGGATCAGGAATATAATCTTGGAATATTTTGTCCCATTCATCTTTGATGTCGGCCAAAAGGTTGTGAAGGATTACACAAGTGATAATCCAGTTGATGAGAAACCTCATATCTTTGGAACATTGGAGCTGGTTTCGCATCTCCCGTAAGCTGGCCCATCTTCCTTTCAGAATTGCTATGGCATGCTCAATCCGAACTTGTGATTGGGCAAGATGATAGTTAAAATCGGTTTTTCCTTGATCATTGGAAAAAACATTTGGTATGCTGGAAGTACATATTTCCCACTAGCATAAGCCAAATCAGCCAGAAGGTATTGATCTTGGTCAAAGTAGATCTCTGGTTGTTGGGCAATCCGCATCCAATTGAAAACATATGAATCATGACAAGAAACTGGAAGGCCAGCATGGAGGGAGATGAACTTCTTGTTGTTATCGCAAACAAGTTGTAGTCCCACGGAGTATCTAAACAAAGAGATGGAACATATTTGGTCAGTGTGTGATGCAAAGTTTTATCATAGCAATTGGAAAAGAAATGAATCAATTGCCTTTTTTTACAATCAAAATAGTGATTGCCATCTAGGTTGGGTTTTTGACTCAAGGGGATGGTGGTTCCATCAACAAAACCAATGCAACCAGGAAAGCCTTCTGTCTCCATTACTTGAGATATCTCCTTGCTTTCTTCTTTGGTTGGCCATGAAAGGACCAAGCGACGGAAAGATAGGATAGCAATCATGAATCTTTTGGTGTATAAGTCAATGCTTCCGTAACTGACTGAGAATAGATTTTCCAATCAATGGATTGCTGCTCCATTTCCATTTGACCCCAATCTACAAAGAGCAACAGCAAGTTGGATGGCTGGATCACGTTGAGGATTGCAAGAATTGTTCTGGAAGATGTGGTGGTCTTCAATCATTGCCAAAAGTTTCATGAAAGAAGGCAACAAAGTTTGGAACAGTTGCTGGAAGCTTAAGTCAGGGATGAGATGAAGCTTTTGCCTTTCATACATAGGGTTATGGAGAGTGTGTATTCTTGGAACCATGTATTGCTTTGCCAACAGAGAATTCAAAGCTAACCAAGTTGATTCCAAATCAGAGTCTGAATCAGAGTCTGAATGGGAGTCAAACAGTAGCAAAAGTTCAGTCAGCTTTTTTGCGTTTTCAACTTGCTGGCGGGATGTTTGATTGGACATGTTGAGAAAGGTGGTGAGTGATGTGGGGTGATGAGATGATGATGGGATTTGTGTGAAGATGGGTATGTGAAGGTATGTGAAAAACAATAGAGATGTGTGTGATGCGATGGAGATGGGACCAGTATGGATTTGCTGATGTGGATGGGTGTTTTTGATGTGATGGATGGTGGATGGATGATGATGCATAAATGGCCGGTTTAATGGCATTTTTGATTATTGAAATCCGCCATTTTCATGAAACACGCCATTTTGAAATACACCAGTTAGGGGGTATGTGTATTTCAGAAACCCGCCATTAAAAATGGCGGGTTTTGTCAAAAAAAATGGTGGGTTTCTAATGGCGGGTTTGCTAACTTTGATACGCCCTATTGTATCCACCATGGTGGAGAATGAATTTCACTTGAAATTCCCCAATAAAAAAATCTGAATTTTCTTGAATTTCCAAATTGATAAAACTTGGAATCACTTAAAGTTCCCAAATAAAAAACCTGAATTTGCTTGAATTTCCACATTGATAAAACTTGGGATCACTTAAAATTCCCCATCAAATAAAAATTTTCCAATCAAAGATTGTGTATTTTGATCTACCAACTAAAATTTCAGTGATCAAAATATTCTATAATGCAATGAAACTTTCATTCTGATTATTTCAGCATTCAATACAAATTTTTATTGTGTTATGTTGATATTAATTTGGAAAAAATGATGAATTCACCTATTTCAAACACTTGCAATCAATTTTTGGTGAAAGAAGCCTTGATTTGCTCAGGGGAAAAAGATTGGGGGATGGTGATGGTCCAATTGAAAGTGTCAAAATTTCTCTTGGAGACCTGGGGAATAAGTTGGGTTGGTTCTATGACCAATTTTCAGGACTTATTCTACAAGCATCACCCTTTATGGCCCCAGGCAATTTAGAAGTGATGATGAACAAGCCATAATGTTTGACCACATCAATCTTTGGAAAAATAATTTGAATACCTGGGTGCAAGCCAGGGGTGGTTGAAAACCAGCCCTTGCCATTTCTGGAGCCAGTGGTAAGCCCTCTCACCTCTGGTGTCTTTCATTTCTGCCTCCTTGAGCGCTTGTCAATCTTCATTCCTTTATATTCTTTTCTATCGTTGTATCATCTTGTTCTACTTATTTTTTAATTTTTATGTCTTTCATTTTTTGTTTCCTTTCATCAAATTCTTGTCCCCTTTTATTTTCCTTTTTTTTCCATTGCTTCAATATAAAATCCCAAAATTAGCATTTCTTTCCAGACAGTGGTTTTGATTACCATGGAATCCAAGGTGCTGTGTATGATTGTGGTTTGGTTGCTTTATGATAAGAGAAACCCAGAACTTTCTGGAGGGGTGAGTTGCATCAAAATGGTAGTGTTTGGATGTAGGCATCCAAAAGCTAAAATTATTGTGCAACTTCAATGAAACCTTTTGGGCTCATTGTGGCTTCTGTATGCCCCTTCCACCTCATGAGAATGATTGTGGTTGGGTTGATTTATGAGGAGAGCAACCCAGAGCTTTCTGGAGGGTTGAGTTGCATCAAATTGCTATTTTTTGGATGTATGCTTCCAAACACTAAAACTCTTGTGCAACTTCAATGAAAACCTTTGGGCCCATTTCAGAAGCTGTATGCCGCTTCCCCCTCACAAGAATGATTGTGGTTGGTTTGCTTTATGAGAAGAGCCATCCAGAACTTTCTGGAGGGGTGCTTTGCATCAAATTTCTAATTCTAATATTTATAAATTCCTCCAGTACATTGTGTCAATTATCTTCAGGATTGATCAGTAGTGCCCATGGTTTTGCCACCGTTTTTTTTGGAAATACCTTTGTAGTCTGTGGTATTAACTTTGAGATTTCTGAACTGGGACTCATCAGAACCAATCAAAGAATAATTGGTTTGTGACCAACCCTACTCTACCCCAACAACTTATCAATTAAGTCCCTTTTCCTTCTCTTCTCTTCATTTGTCATTGAGCCTGGAAAATTAATTTTGGTGGTCTAAATAAATCTTTTTTGTCTTTTGAATGATTGGAAAATGTTTGAACATTTACTGATTTTGGCTACAATGGCGCTGAAGAAGGGTAGGATGATTGACCAAAACTTTGAGATAACTCTTGAAATCCCCCATTCAGGCTCATCTGAATTGGCTTAATTTATTGTTTGTTACACCACATCTATGAATTATAACCCTGTTATCAATTACAATTGTGCAACCAAAATTCCATGGGCGGTTAGTCAGATACCAACCAGATGAAAACAAAGTGATTCTTGGAAATTGGGGATTTCCTCAATTGGCCCTGCTTCAAGCTGATCCTTCCAAATCAAACTCTATTCAAAGAGGATTATGCTTCTGGATTTCTAAAATTGCCATTGATAAAAAAATCACAAATCCATCATGTTTGATTCACAGGTGATAACCATGGAAATTATCATCTTCATACTGAAGACAAAGCCACACATGCTCCTCACATTGTTGCCTCCAGTGGTGTTCTTCAGTATTCAAAAATCTCAACTCATCCTGACTATCAAAAAAGTGAGATGGAAAGGTTGAAATATGATTGCTTCTAGAGAAATGAGTTTGATGGTAGCTGTATTCTTTTCACTTGCAAACTTACCAACACCAGTTCTGCAGTGAGGATAATTTCAATTGGAGATTTATTTCTTGACCAATTTCATGATTGGGTTCCTTTCAATATATTGATCATGATCTGATTAACACAGTTTGAATGTTCTTAGTGAGTGTTGGTCAAAGTATTTATCAAACAGGGAGGGGGAAGCCTCCAAGGGGGTGAAATGCAAATCTTGGAAATTGATGTTCAAATAATTTTAGATGGTAAAGTGTGCAATAAAAATGATGTGTGGTCTTTTCAAAAAAGCTTGGACCCAATTGTTTCCTGATTGCATCCAAAGTATGTGTTTAGCCTCACAGAAATCATCCAGGAAATTTTTGAAAAGGAGTTCTGACCTTCCAGATAACTACTGGAAAACAGCAGGAATAGTTTATGTGGTACCATTTGATCTGGCACTATTTGAAGACAGGATAATTCCCCCTTCAGAACTAAAATTTTAAGAATAAGAGATTATGGCCCAATACCCCCGTGGCAGAAAGTTGATTGTCCATTCATCCCTTGTTTTTTATCTGACTCAATCACAATCTCATCCCCCTGTTTGTTTTTATCAAGATAATACTACATATTCTGGTAAGATTACAAAAGTAATAAATATAATTGATCCTGTTCATGCTTTGCCTGATTTTTATATTTTTATCAATTTTTTTGAAAAAAAAATACACAATTTATTTCAAAGTGGGACCATCTGAATTTGTTTTTGAATTAAGAGAAAAAAATAATTGGTGGATAATAACTTGTGGTGATATTTATTCTAATGCTGCAATTTATGAATGAAAATCAATAGACTGTATCTATTATTTTGAATCCACTCTTTGAAATTATAGAAAGCTTTTTGATATATTTATATGTATACCACATTGAGATGATATTTACAAAATAAATACAATAATGTAAAAAAAACTTGGATTCACATGATTTTACTGCGAAACTAAAGTTACACTTGCAAAGTCTTGGGTGAAATAAAAGTTACATAATTTGTTAAAGTTTTTCCCTTCCAAAATCCACTGTTTTTTCCTTGGAATGACAGTAGTTTATCATTAAACAAAAAAAATTGAAACCAACTGCAGATGAAAAAAAATAATTAAAATTTCAAAAATTATTCCCTTTTTTCCAGTGACCAGTGACATGATCCTGAAATAAAAGTTGATGATAAGGTAAATCATTATGGATTCAATTTTCCACAAAAGTTAAGCAAGAGTGACTTTTATTTTCAACCAAGGTGGAAACAAGTTGATTTTTATTTTCCATCAAGGTGAAATCCACAATCAACCCTGTATATGTTATGGTGAATCACAGAATCTATCATTTAATTTTCATGGTGAAATTTTTGATAGTTATTTGAGACAAGATTGGCCAAATATAGTGACTTCATGTCACTGGTCAGCCAGAGACCTCAATTTGGCCCTGGTTTTTTACAAGAGGTCTGGTCTTTGGGAATTAAATATCCAATCCCCTGATCACA